>LT795060.1:720907-754346 GCA_900162835.1 Sporisorium reilianum f. sp. reilianum | reverse complement strand
CAAGAACATCGTGAGCAGAGGGAGAATGAGGGCACAGCACCGAATCGACACCATCCCGTCTGGCTGCTTTGGCGTGTCTATCTACAGACGAGGCAGCAGCAGCAGCAGCGACAAGAGGTCGGTCGGAAGGAACGACAAACCGAGATGCACAGACGGCCAAGGATGGGAGAGGGCGAGAGAGAGAGAGTGAAACTGCGCCGGCCAGCCTGTCCGATGGGCCGAGACAGCTGTGACAAATGACAAATGCGAGTGACTGCCGCACTCGAAGCACCAACAATAATTCCATTTCCATTCAACGCCGGCTCGGTGGCTGGCTGGCTGGATGGCTGGCTGGCTGAGACTGACTGACTGCCTCTGTGACTGACCGTCCTTGACTTCATGCTCGGCTCTGCCGCCACGCTAAAAAAAAAGGCAGAACAATGTGGAGTCTTTGGAAGCCAAAACGTCCGTGCTCGTCGTGGCTCTGGCTGGGCTGCTCTTCTCCACTGACCGGACTCGCCTCGCCTCGTGACCAACTGCTGCTGCTGCTGCTGCTGCTGCTCGACATCGTCGTCGCCCCGCTCCCGCCGCCTTGGACACCTCGACAATCACACGTATAAAGACCCGCTCTGTCTGCTCCATCGGATGCTTCCGTAACCCTCCTCCGTCTTGCTTGACTCATCAGCGCATCTTTTGCACTCTCCCCTTTCCTTTACAACCCAAACTAGACAGAGACACACACAGCGACACGGACAGACAGGAATTCCCCTCCGACTCGTCCTTTTCTTCCCTCTCTTCTACAACTCATATCGCCGCCACCGCCATCATGGCTGAAGCCGACGTCGCCGAGGTGCCCACCTACGACGTCCCTTCCCGCCTCTTGGGAAAGGACGGTCGTCCCGCTCCTCACGTCAATGCTGAAAAGTACAAGACCGACTATCCAGAGTCGATCAACAACACGGACGAATTCTTTGGCAAGGTGAGAGTTTGCGGAAAGGACACAGCTTGACCGCCGGAACCGCCATACTGACTGCTTTCCTATTTCCCTCGTTTTTCACAGATGGGCAAGGAACTGATCGACTGGGACGTCCCCTTCAAGACCGTCCGTTCCGGTGGATTCGAGAACGGCGACGTTGCCTGGTTCAACGAGGGCCGTCTCAACGCCGCCTACAACTGCGTCGACCGCTGGGCCCACAAGTACCCGGACCGCGTCGCCATCCTCTACGAGGCCGACGAGCCCGGCCAGCACCAGGAGATCACCTACTCGCAGCTCCTCGTCCAGGTCTCCCAGGCCGCCAACATGCTCAAGACCCTCGGCGTCAAGAAGGGCGACACCGTCATCGTCTACCTCCCCATGATCCCCGAGGCTGCCGTTGCGCTGCTCGCCTGTGCCCGCATCGGTGCCATCCACTCGGTCGTCTTTGCCGGCTTCTCTGCCGACTCGCTGCGCGACCGTACCAACGACTGCGGCGCCCGCGTCGTCATCACCACCGACGAGGGCAAGCGCGGTGGCCGCACCATCGCCACCAAGAGCATCGTCGATGCCGCTCTCAAGGAGTGCCCCAACGTCGAGCACGTCGTCGTTGTCAAGCGCACCGGCGGTCAAGTCAGCATCGACGAGAAGCGCGACATCTGGTGGCACGAGGCTTGCTCGCGTGAGCGTGCCTTCTGCCCTCCCGAGTCCGTCAGCTCCGAGGACCCGCTGTTCATCCTCTACACCTCGGGTTCCACGGGCAAGCCCAAGGGTGTCGTGCACGCCACCGCAGGCTACCTGCTCGGCACCGCGCTCACGCTGCGACACGTGTTTGACGTGCACCCGGACAAGGGCGACCGCTTCGCCTGCATGGCCGACGTCGGCTGGATCACGGGTCACTCGTACATCGTCTACGGTCCGCTCATGAACGGTGTCACCACGCTCATCTTTGAGTCGACGCCCGTCTACCCTTCGCCCTCGCGCTACTGGGACATTGTCGACCAGCACAAGCTCACCCAGTTCTACACGGCGCCCACCTCGATCCGTCTGCTGCGTCGTCTCGGCGACGAGCACGTCAAGAAGCACGACCTCTCGTCGCTGCGTGTCATCGGCTCCGTCGGCGAGCCCATCAACCCCGAGGCGTGGCACTGGTACAACGACAACGTCGGCCGCAACCAGTGCGCCATCGTCGACACGTACTGGATGACCGAGTCCGGCTCCATCATGATCACGCCGCTGCCCGGTGCCACCAAGACCAAGCCCGGCTCGGCCACGTTCCCCTTCTGGGGCATCAAGCCCGTGCTGCTCGACCCTACCTCGGGCACGGTGCTCGAGGGCAACGACGTCGAAGGTGTGCTCGCCATCGCTCAGCCATGGCCCTCGGTGGCGCGTACGGTGTACAACGACCACCAGCGCTTCCTCGACACGTACATGCGCGCCTACAAGGGATACTTCTTCACCGGCGACGGTGCTGCGCGCGACAAGGACGGCTACATCTGGATCAAGGGCCGTGTCGACGACGTGATCAACGTCTCGGGCCACCGTCTCTCCACCGCCGAGATCGAGTCGGCGCTCATCCAGCACCCGGGTGTCGCCGAGACCGCCGTCGTGGGTATCCCGGACGAGGTGACGGGTCAGACCATCGCTGCCTATGTGACGCTCAAGCCCGAGTTCTCGTACGACTCGGACGAGGCGCTCACCAAGGAGCTCGTCATCCAGGTCAGGAGGAACATCGGCCCCTTTGCCGCGCCCAAGAAGATCATCATTGTGTCGGACCTGCCCAAGACGCGCTCCGGCAAGATCATGCGTCGCCTGCTGCGCAAGTGCGCCTCGCACGACACGGACAACCTGGGCGACCTGAGCAGTTTGGCCGACCCGTCGGTGATTGACCACATCAAGGAGAAGACCAACGCCTTTGACAAGAAGTGATCGTCCAAAGCAAAGATGTTTTCATTATTGTAGTTCCGCATGTGCTCGCTCGCTAAGAAGAATCTATGGATCGTCTCTCGAAATGTGATTGTGTCTTGGGTCGAGATTGATAGCCGTTGGCTTTGTGCGGGGTTAGATGGTGTCGAGTGTCGAGTGTCGAGTGTAGAGAGCGGAAACGCAGAATTTTGCTTAACCGGCGCTGTTTTGCGCACGGGGCAACATCGGCACACGAGTCTGTCTGCGTGCTTCTTGTCGACTGTCGATCCTCTGGTTCTGTTTCGACGTTCGATTCCATGCAAGCGGCAGCTGGATCGGACGCTAAGTTATCTCCAGACAGACAGCAGTGTGGATGTTCGAAGCGTGGAGGTGAAGGGGGGGGGGGGAAAGGCCGCGGAGGTGTTTGCGAGAAGAGAGCTTTAATTCCACCGGCGTTCTGGCCTCTATATATACCCGCTTTTTCTGTCTCGGTCCCCACCTTTGCTGCTCCTCAACCACAACAGCACACCTTGCTCATGTCGCATCGACTGGCGCTGTACGCACGACACTTGCCCACCATCACTCGAGCAACTCGCCCTCTTTCCTCCTTTCGAGCAATGTCGACGATCCAGGCGCTTCAGATCCAGTCGCAGGGTGGGCCGGAGGTGGTCCAAGTGATCCCTGTGCCCGCACCCACCTTGCCCGGCTCAGGCAAGGTCATCGTGCGCAACGAATACGCCGGCGTCAACATGATCGACACGTACCACTTTGGCGGGCTGTATCCGCTCCAGTGCCCCATCATCATTGGCCAGGAGAGCGCCGGTGTTGTCGAGGCCGTCGACGCGGACGTGACCTCGGTCTCGATGGGCGACAGGGTGGTGCAGTACGGCGGCGGCTCGTACACGCAGAAGCAGCTCCTCGATGCCGAGCGGGTCATCAAGCTGCCTGCGGGCATCTCGACGCGCACCGCCGCAGCAGCGTACCTGCAGGGCCTGACGGCGCTGACGTTGCTCAAGGAGGCGCACCCGGTCAAAAAGGGCGACTGGATCCTCGTCACTGCCGCCGCGGGCGGTGTCGGTCTGCTGCTGTGCCAGATGGCCAATGCGTTCGGCGCCAACGTGATCGCCGTCACATCCACACAGGCCAAATGCGACCTCGCCAAGGCGCACGGCGCCCACCACGCGCTGCTGTACAACAAGCAAAACCCCGCCGAGTACATCGCCGCCATCCGCACCATCACCAGCAACCACGGCGTCGACGGCATCCTCGACGGCGTCGGCGCCGACACGTGGGACGCCAACTTCGACATCGCCGCGCGCAAGGCCACCATCGCCACGTTCGGCAACGCCAGCGGGCCCGTCCCCGCCTTTGCCCCGCTCAAGCTCGCCGCCAAGAACTTGAAGGTGTGCCGGCCGACGCTATTCAACTATGTCTCGACGCGCGAGGAAAGGGAGCGGTACTCGGCGGAGCTGTTCGAGCTGATCGAGTCCGGCAAGGTCAAGATCAACGTGCATGACGAGTATGCGTTTACGACTGAGGAGCTCAGAAGGGCGTTTGCGGATCTCAAGAGCAGGAGGACGACGGGCAAGCTGGTGGTCAAGATCTGATTGGCAAGGGGCAAGGATGTAGTGACAGCGGGGGGTTTGACAAAGCGATTGTTCGAGTGAGACGACGACGGGAAAGTGCAATGCAAGTGAACAGTTGACAAGAAAAAGACCGTGCGAGCGAGCGAGGTGCGTTTCGCAAGTGACGCCGAGCTACGGCTTGAACGGCGAAGAGCTGCGACTCCCCGCTCCATCCCTGCGCTGCGGACTCGCGCTTCCACTCGCACTGCCCCTCCTCCAGCTAAACACCATCTCGCTGGCCGGCTGCGAGGAAAAGCTCTTCTTGGCACCCAGCTTCCTCGCGTCGTTCGGGTTGGGCGACGTGCCGGGCGACACGTTCGCGATGCCCAAGCCGAGCGACTGACCAAGTGCGCCGATGGCCGGCTGAGCAGCGGTGGGCGAGGGGCGGGCGAACACGGTCGGGGTGGAAGCGTGCTGGCCGGCGAGTCGCGAGTATGCTTCGGTGGGGGTTGTGGGGTTGGGGCTGGCCGAGCGCGCGCTGTTCTGCGGCGACGTCGACGCAGCCTTGACCGATCCAGGCGACAGCATGTCCGGCGCAAACGAGCCCATCGTCGGCGTCCTCGCCACCACCACGGGGTTGTTCACCCCCCACATCCCCTCGCCACCACCGCCCTCGTGCGCACTCCACTCGACCACAACCCCCGGCTCGGCGCCCAGCTCCAACAGCCGCACCAACCGCCTCCCCACCCGCTCCACCGCCTCCCGCCCCACCCCCGCGCGCGTCCACACCGCCACCCGATCCCCCCTGGGCCTGACACTGCACACAGTGCCACACACCTCGTCCGCTGCGTCCAGCTCCTCGCCAATCAGCCCGAGCACGAGCCACAGCCAGCTGCGGTCCACCAGCGCCGCATTGCGCTGCCGGAACGTAATCGTCCACTTGCCCCCGCCCGAATTGCGCGCGTCCTCCCACATGGGCTTGATGCCGTCCTTGAACACGTGGTACGACGTGTGCCGTTCGAGCTGCGATGGGCGGTGCAGGGTGGAGAAGCACGCGAGGAAGGTCGGTACGTGTGAAAACGTGCCGATCGTGCGCAGGTTCGCCTCGTACGTCGAGGTGGCGAGCGGGGTGCTGGGGGTGGATGGGGTTTGGGGCGTGGTGGAGCGCGAGTCGAAGTAGAGCGTCCATTCGTGCTGCAGCGGGTAGGAGGGGGATTTGGGCGGTGCGGGGAGCGGGTGGTTGAGGCGTGTGCCGCTGGTAACGGTAGGTGGTGCGATGGCGACTCTGAGCCCGGCGGGCTTGGTGGCAGTGGTTTGGGGGGAGGGAGGCTTTTGTTCGACAATGACCGGCTTTGATGCCGTGACTGAAGGTAACGGCTCGGGAGACTTGGCCTTGTCCTCGAGCTTGGCGGGCGACGACGGAGCAGACGGCATCTGGGGGCTCTCGTCGCTACCCGCCACACCCTTGCGCGACATTCGATCGCGGATCTCCTCGAGGCTCGGCAGCCCTTTAGCCAGCATGCGCTTGGTCGGCGAACACGCGCCCGAACTCGGTGCTTTGGGCGAAGCGCTCTGCAGCGTCTTCTCGTCCTCCGCGCTCCCAAGCTTCGACGGCGACGCCGCCGCGACAAGACTCTTGCGGTCGCCGCACGCATGCGCAGGCGGCTTGGGCGAGCCCGTGATGCGGCCCGTCAGCTCCAGCCTCCGCCTCGCTCCGCCTTCACCGGCGCTCGCCTCGCCGCTGGCGGTAGCCACACCGGGCGTCTGCTTGGCGGGAGAGCTGCTCGGCGTCGCCTCCCTGTCCCTGTTGAGTCGCGCTGCAATGTCGCTGAGCGTGGGCAGCTTCGACGGCGAGCGCATCCGCCCGACACTCGCTGCAGCGGGAGCCGACGTCGACGACGAAGCGCCCAACGCGATCTGGCCGGCGCAAGACGCAGTCGAGGCGGGATATGCGTTCTCGTCCTGCTGCTGGTCTACGCTGCGCAGAGGCAGCCGGCGCATGCTGGTGGAAGTCATCGCCCCTCCGCGTAGCTCGAGAAAGAGTGACAGGTTGGAAGAGAAGGAATCGTGCGTCAAGAAGATCGACGTGTGGCTGAGAGAAGGGGGGCTGTTGGATGTGGTGCAGAGATGAAGTGTGTTGGTGGGGGTGACGATCTTGGGAGGGTTGGAGGCAGGCGTTGTGTTGTTAGAAGACAGTGGAGGGTGAGACACGGACCGCTTTGAGGGACATGCCTTGGCGGCGCGCAAACAATAACACCGGCGGGGACTGCAGAGATGAACAGCGTCGAACGACACCCCACGCAACCCAGCCACCTGCACCGCGAGTGCTACCCACCGCAACACCGCATTCTCAATGAGACAATCCAAAACACACACCACACGAAGCTGCGGCCGCTCACGGCCAAGCAAAATGTCTCGTCGACAAGTGTCAGCCGGCATCATGGCGATCTACACATCTTTCTCTCAACCGAGTTGCGAGTGCAGAGCGACAGGGTCAGGGGCGGAGGCTGTTGATCGGCATGCATGTGTTGGTCTTGGCTTGGCAGGGAACGCCCAGGCCAAAAGAGGCGCTCTCGCTCGACGTCAACCGATGCAAGGCACGCGTCTTCGACGTGCGTGTGTGGCCGCCGTCGTCACTGAATCACACAAAACACAAACCACTTTCTCTCAAACCGGCTCTCTCACTTGCTACAGCTGCATACAGCCACTTTGAGAGCTGATGCGTCGCCTGTGCTTGGAGCGGGATAGAAGGCGGCAGAGCGAGCTTGTTTTCGACGGCAGCAAAGGCAAAACATGCGTGCAAGCAAAGGAACGCTCAGAGCAGCATGCCGAAACCCCCTTTTAGCCATGTTGGACACACGCCGGCCTTTTTTTCAAGAAAAGTGACATGTCATTCCTCGGCGCCGCGGCAAAAGGGGGGATCACAGATCGACTCGGATCGGGGGCGAACGGGTCCGTTGTTGAACGACCGGCTCTCCGTGGAGCTCTTGCACTCGGCCCGGGCAGCAGAGGGCGAGATCGAGTCGGCGTTGCGACTTGGCGTCGAGTTTCAAGCCCAGCCTGTCACTCGCCTTTCTTCTAGTGGGCCATGCGGCTGGATTCCGTCCTTTGGAGCGTGGATGCAGTTGGGAGAGTCAGTGCCGTGTACCCGTCCTGCTACCGCGCTGATCATTGTCGAGAGCTCGTCACTATGCCGAGACCAGCGGGTGTGGTTCGAGAATGGTCACCCCCCTTCGTGACCCGAAACATCACACGCTTTTCAACGCGTTTTCCTTTCGTGTCTCAGATGTGAGACACACACACATGTCTGTCTGTGCACGACGTGGTCTTCTGTGTGTCCGAGATGCTTTCCACCGGACTTGGTTCTACACGCACTGCCGGCAGTGGTGGGAGATGCCGACAAAGGATAGATGTCGATCGTCCTGCTGCTGCCGCTGCTGCGTTCGACGAAGCGAGATAAAGCATCGCGTGCAAGGAACAACCAGATCGCCAAAAACAGAGCGAGATCGACGCATTGGGCGATCAGGGTGTACAACCGTAGCCGGCTCGCATGGAGCCTCTCCAAGCGAGGCACAGATGGAACAAACAAAAATTTCTTCGGGCATTACCATCGCTTAGACGCAAGCGCACAGCATGCCGCCCCAAGCCGGACCCCAAATGCAGCAGCAACACCACGGAAACCACTTGATGCAAAGCGGCTGCATCTTGGGCATGCGTCCCAATCCAATATCGCTTGGTGCGTGTGGTTGTCCTACTTGCCAAAAGGAGAACAGCGACACGGGATGGCGTGAGAGAATGAGGAGGGACCCTTTGCATGAAATCTCCCGCCTCCCTCTTTCGGGTTGCTGCTCGTGGAGAAGTCTTTTTCCTTCCCGCACTCGGCTGTGGCTGACACTGCCGCAATGATTGCCTCTTTCGGCATAGCTTACTGTGGCTTGCTGTTGTTGCTGCTCGTGCTGTTGCATGGATTCCTCAGGCTGAGATCGGCGTGCTTTTAGCGGCGAGAAGAGTGAGGGAATGAGTCACTAGGTCATGCATACGACCGGAGGCAGTCGATCATTCGGATGGATGTCATGCTCACTCGGCTTCTTTCGGTCTGCTCTCGTGACAGCTATCTTTCATCTCCTGCTCTTCACAGACTGCAATCGGTCGTCGGTCCGGCTGGACATTGACAACCCTATGTATTCTCCTGCTTGTTCTCACCTCATCCTTCATCCTCACTCTTGTACTCTACCATCTTGTCGGTCCTCAGCTCGTCCCACGAATGCTTTGAGCGGCTTATACGACCCTTCACCTGTCTCAGCTCTCTTTCCGGCTTTACCACCACCTCGAATCACCCGCCTCCAGATCAGATGTGCTTCTAATCTTGATCACCTGCCCATGCCTTTGCTGCAACGGCGCTGAGCTGTTTGCTCTCTACACCCGCAGCAGGCCCAATCACGGCGAGCAGCACATCAAGCAGCATGGGTCAGTCTCACTCGAAAGCACCATCTCAGCATGCTCAAAGTCCTGCTAGCCTTGACGCCGATCCATCCAAACGTCCCACTCCCACCTCGGCATGCGGCTGGATCAAGATCCCACGTTCTCGATTCATGCTCAAGCATCGGCACACTGCTCCCTCTACCGACGTCGCTTCTCAACCTCATCACCACTTTATCCCCAAACAACAGCGCCAGCGCTCAGTCGGCCCCATCCGCAGTCGGCCAGAACCCTCCGAGTATAAGCCTCGACACCCGTCGCAGCCGCTGTTTCCTCTGACACCCAATGTGCGCATTCAGGAACGTCGGTCGAGCAGAGCGTTCTCGACCGAAGGGGAAAGGCAGCGGTGTCTGCCAGTTGATGTTGTTGGGATGACGATCGACTCGTCGCTGAGCGCTCCAAAGCTTGCGTTTGGCAGCGCAGACACAGGCAACCTGTCCCAGTCCTCGTTTACGTCGCTGGCGCCGCCAGTGCCTCCGTCGCCCGTGCCGCCACTGCGCAAACAGCGCCGCCCGTCGGCGCAGGCTGTCAAGATGCAGGATAGGTCCGATTCGGCAGATTCGAACTTTACAGCCGGCTTGGGCGACGTGGCGAACGCATCGAGCTCGCAGAATCTTCAGCAGATCAAGGCTGCTAGCGAGCCACCAAGTGCTGCAACGATGTCTGGTGTCGCTGGCACCGTAGCTAGCTCCATGACTACCTCATTGGCTGCAGGAGACTCTTCGACCGCAGCGACGAGTCTCAATCCCGCATCGGCTTCTCATGCAGCCTTCGCCCGAAAAGCAGCAGGTGGAAGTCCAGCACACCTCACCCTATCACCCCCATCGCCCGCTTCCGGCCGCCTATCAGAAGCCTCGGACGCAGGCACAAAGGAGATCCTCCTCTCCGACCGCGACTCGGTGGCTGCGCCCAAGATGAGCTCCGACTCGTTCGTACGCGGACCGATCGACGAACAGCATCCAGATCTGCCCAGCTTCTATCCTGCCGGCAGCTCTCTCAGCCGGCCCGTTGGAGGTCATACGGTGACCACTACCGTCTCATCGCCTCCTTCGCGGATGATAGAGCTAGAGACTGGGCCAGCACGCCACGTTGGGGCGGCTCCGGATCTTTCGTCGCCCCGTCGCGCGTCGGGTCAGTATGATGGTGTGGGAAGAGGTGCGAGCCTTCACAGCACCACCGAGGCCAGCCGGTCTTTCCGCTCGTTCAGGTCGACTAGCGATGGAAGCGTGCGCCCGTACCGTCCATTGCCTGCTGTGCCGGTTCGGGCTCGTGGATACTCGCTTGGTCTCGCGACCGATCGTCGAGATCCATCGTATGGAGCCGAGTCTTACGTCACGGCTGATGCTCACAGTGTGGACCGGCCGGCTGCTTATCCGATTGACGGTCTGCCGGCAAGCTCTACGCAGCAGCCTCCTTTCAAGCTCATGGGAATGGTGGCAGCTGCGACATCACCAACGCAGTATACGCACAGCAGTCACGCTCCATCTGCAACAACTGACAATGATGGACGCCGCTTTTCGCGGAGCAGTGCGGGCTCATTAGCGTCTCCTGTAAGTGGACCACGTCCTCTCCCGCCGATCCATTCGAAAGGGGTCGATGCAGCTGCCGAGCCAACGCATGCGCAGTGGAAGGGTAAAGGCAAACGATCCAGCTACGTCTCGGGAATTGTCAATGATGGCCCACCTCTGTCGCCATCGGCTTTCTACGAGAGCACTCCACAGATGCCGTTCGTCCCAATACCACTATCGCCCGCTGCAACCAGGCACAGCTGGGCATCTTCTGACGAGCCGTGGTCTGCTACCGTCGTAACACCGTCTTCGACCTTCGGCGCTGTGCGAGGCTTGGCTCGTCCCGAACAGTCGATCAACGACAGCCACGCGCTTCACCGAGCCCTCGCACACCCTGGGCAGCACACCAGCGTCGACCCTCCCTTCATCGACGACGACACGGACGCCGAGCTGAGCAGGCTCGAGCAAACACGCTCTGGAAGCCGAACCCTCCCTCCGCCACAAGATGTCCACCTTCCAGACAGCCTCGAGCGCGCTCCGTACGCCGATACAGGCGTGCAAGCCAGTCTCGCCGCGCTTCGTGCGCTCGAGTCGCCCGGCGAGAGTCTGCGCACCGTCCTCGCCCGCCAACGCATCTACGGCGAGCCGGAGGCGTCTGTCATGGAGCTGCTGCGCGACACGCACGTGTTGGACTCCGAGGGGTACTTGGACGACGAGGCGGTGCTGGCGGCGAGCGGACCGAGGCGCAGGAGGAGGGCTGCGCCGTATCCCATTTCGTCGGATGAGGTGTCGTCGAGCGGAAGGAGTTGGTCCGATCGCCGTGTGCTAGCGGCGGGGAGAGGGAGGAGGCAAGGGAATTGGACGGGCATGGCAGAGGTGAGTAGTGCTTCGCAGGCAGAGGCGAGCGGACGTGGATCGGATTCCGAGAGTGCGACGCTCGCTGCTGTGCGGTTGGGCTCGGCGGGGGCGAGGGATGCGAGTAGCACTGCGCCATCTTTGGGACACGGAGAGTGTGCGGTGCGCCAGCAGCGGCCTCGGCATCAGAGGTATGTGACTGCTCGATCGTCTACTAATCTGACGGCTCAAGCTGGACAAGAGGATGTTGCACCATCGGATGGCGTAGATCGCTCGGAATCCAATCGATCTCTCGAGACGTCACAATCAACCGATCCTCCCTCTTCAAGACGCCGCACAACCGAAGCGCCTTCAACTCCGCTCGTTGCGTTCCCCCGCTCAAACCCCTCCAGCCATCTCGACACACCCTCGACCACCACCACACCAATCGCACGCAAAGACGACCGACTTGCCCGCCGCATGCACCAACAACAACGGCAGCGCTCACGCAGCGACGCACACGCATCCAGTGCACGCAGCAGCAAGCTCACCAACCTCAGAACAGAACGTCGCGATACGGAGAAAAGTCGCTACGATGCTCAGATCGCAGAACTGCTGCTACTGCGCGATAAGGTGTTGCAGCTGGAAAGCTCGATCGGTCACAGCGTCACAGATGGTGGTTGGGCCATGGGTGTTGCTGATTCGGTGAAGACGTTCAGGACGAAATCGAGGCCGTCCAAGCTGGGTTATACGGTGCCGGATATCGTCGCTTGGCAGGCAGGCCTGGGCGGTAACAGGAATTCTGCTTCGTCTACTGTGGTTTGAGGTTGCAACCGTTCTGATTTGGGCTCGTATGCTCCCTGATTCGTCCGGCTTGGTGCACGATTCCCGTCGATAACCTTCTTTTGTACGCTTCTGCGACTCTGTATTACGACAGGTGGGGCGATCAATGCTGCTACAGACTTCGCTAACGCGGTTGCAGCTGCTATCGGATGTAACTTACCCGCCAGAGATGGTCGACGGCTCGCCGGTTCGGTCAAATCCATCAAAGCCGAGCGAGCTCTCCCGCCTCCTTCAGCCTTTCTAGATTCAACACTCTTTCACTCTTTCGACCTTTCACCCTTTCACTCTTTTCGCTCCGACAGTGATGCAATGCAACACCATCTCCCTCGCTGTATAGACCGTCGACCTTCGTTTGAGCGTTCCCCGAGGGAGGCTCGAGCGTTGTAGGCTACACTGCAGCACAAAGCAACGAACTTGCTAGCGCCAATCACGCCGCATCCGAGTGGATCCACAGGACACGGACTGCTTGAATCTCATTGTCGTGACAAGTTCGAGAAGAGATGAAACCTTCTAGCTCACGCTGTCGCAACGATGTAGTGTCTGTGCAGCTGCATGCGATTCAAGTAGATCTCAGTGTTGGTCTTGGTGCTGCCGCCGCCTCAGAAGCTAAGCGAGAATGGTGCTCGGGGTCAAAGCGGAGTTCGGATAGGTGAGCCGAGGTGTCACGGTGCAAGTCGTAATCGAGACCGGTCCAAGGTTGCAGCAATGATTCGAGTCTAACGTCGACCCCTATGCTTCGTAGGTGGGTGCTCGAGAAGCGAGGCTGAGGTGTTGCTCATCTTCAAAACCACCATGAGCCGCAATGAAGACCAGCACCGACTGGCCTCCTCTCCTACTGCGTGAATGCGGCTGAGCTCCAACTACAGTGCGCGCGAAAACTGTCCCGTAAAAAATCGCATCACCACAAATCACCTCAATGCTCAACAACCATGAATGCTAGCTCATAAGTGCCTTATACCATTGGAAAGCTCTTGATCTCATCTACATGACTGTGTGGTTGAATGTTGCAAAAGTATGATTGCTGGAATGCAAAAATTGGCTGCAATTCTTTTCTCTGGGACAGTTAATGGAGGAGGCCTTCACAGACACCCCACACTTCATTGTGGCTCTTCCAGTGGGTCGATTGAGCTGAAACTTCACAATCTGGTGGGTTAAGGGCTAGTCTGGTGACATGGAAAGTTTCAGCTTGATTGGACACTTTTGAGCAATCTGATTGCATTTCTAAGCCACCACCACCAAAATCAGTATACTATGGTCAAAACCAGCCCAGAGAAGTGCCAAACAGTGCTGTATCATCTCCAAAATGGCCAGGCAATCTGCTCAGTAGCTAGGCTTGTTGGTTTAAGCAAGTCCACAGTGCAGTGCATAAGCAAAAGCATGCCTGCTGCGATCCCAAAGCTCAAGGGGGGTAGGCCAAAAAAATTAGAGCCCCATCATCTTTGCTTCCTGGACCATCACTTTGAGCTCAACTGCAATGAAACTGTCAAGGGTGCTTGTCAAGCATTAAAGGAAACCTTTGACATCAATGTCTGCCCAACAACAGTAAGGAAGGCACTCCAATTCATTTGCTCTCAGGCACAAGAACTGGATGGTTGAAGACTGGAAGAGGGTTATATGGTCAGACAAGACCAAGATTAACTTCATTGGCCCTGATGGCAGGCAGTCCTGTTGGGTCAAGGCTGCCAGTTTCAGCAGCAAGCTTGTCAAGCCAACAGTCAAGTTTGGCAGCAGTTCTATCATGATCTGGGGCTGCATGATGTGGGAAGGGGTTGGGACTATGCACATGGTGATTGGGAGGATGGACTCAGACCAATACATTGAGATCCTGGAGGACAAGCTTGCCAAAACCATGTCAGAAATGCACCATAGATATAGTTATACTGACATTATCTTCCAACAGGACAACAACCCCAAGCACACAGCAAAGAAGACCAAGAAGTGGTTCAAAGACAACAACATCAACATCATGAAGTGGCCAGCTCAGTCTCCCGACCTAAACCCTATTGAACACCTGTGGCAAGAGCTAAAAAAGCGACTTGCAAAGTATACAACCATTGCAAAGTCAGAAAGCAAACTGTTCAAGCACTGTGAAGCTGAATGGGCAGCCATTGCACCAGAAACATGTCAGAACCTCATTGCAAGCATGCCCAGGCATTTACAGGCTGTAATCAAGGCAAAAGGAGGCAACACAAAGTACTGAAGTGCTGCAAAGGGGCCCTTCAAAAACTGTCCCATTAAAATTTTATTTTCGACTTTTTTCTGCTGCAGCAAATTTGCTTTCACACAACAATGAATGGTACCATCATGTAGAGCAGAAGCTCAGCTTTCCAATGATATAAGGCATCAAGGGTGTTGCTTTGGTAGTGATTGAGCAATGGAGTGATTTATGGTGATGCGATTTTTTACGGGACAGTTTTCGCGCGAGCTGTACAAACAGGGGTTTGCAGAAGTGAGGTGGGTCGAAGCGCGGCATTAGCTTGCCATGCATGCATGAACGGGCCCTCGCGCTTTCTGCAGCGATTTTCGCTCTCGCAATCAATATTGTCAACATGCAGAACAATGGCACCAGACCTTCCCCGCACTGATCGCTTCCAGAGAACTTTCTCGGCCTCAGCTCCGAGCGCTTAAGCTTTACGCTAGAACACGTTCTTCGAGGCCTCGCTTTTGATGTACATGCAGAGGTGTGGCGTTCCAACTCTAATGCAAAGCCAGGACAAAAGCAATGCATGCAAAGGCTCGGAAGAAACTGTCTTCATCCACACAGACCAACTTTGAGTGAGGCTACTCGCGCATCTTTTCACACACCAGCGCTTTAGGTTGACGCTTCGACGCCAAGTAGGATGAAATCTTGAAACCCTCTTCGAACTTTCGACGTCTGAGAGCCGACCACAAGCGCAACTGTGCTTTTCACGATGGTGCAACCATATCAAGAAATCCTCTGAAAGACTTGCAGTAGCACGTTTCCTTTGCGCATCATGATCACTAAAGCGGCTCCCCTGTGATGTACACTTTGACCTTCGCTGTTCGTGCTTTTGAAGACAGGGGCATCGTCTTCGCTTATCTCAGGCGCTTACTGCTTTCGTGTGAGAGACAGAGAGAGCGCGCCAAGCGGTGGAAGAGTCAGCGTCTCACTGAGTGAGCGAGCGCTTGTTACACGAGGTCAAAGGTGCCAAGACTGCGCAGTGGCGAGCCTCGTGGTGTTCCGACGACGACGAGCCAGGGTTTCGGTCGTGAACGACTACTTATATCGAAGTCTTTTCAACGTTTCCTCTTCCCTCCCTTTCTCCATCTCCATCCACTCCACTCTACTCCAGTCCAGTCCCTCCCACTGTTCCCCTCCCACTTCCCCTTGTGCTCTTCCCCCCTCACTCTCTTTCTTCTCTCACGCAAACCAGCTCGACGCTCTCGCCTTGACGTTCCTTCTTCCCGCAGTCTTTTCGTCCAACTCCTCCCCACCATCAACTTTTTTGCAAGGATGCGTCTCTCTTCCTCTCTCTACCTGATCCTCGCTGCGATCACCATGGCCAACGCGGCCGTGGTCGACACGGTCGACACCGTCGCGCACCCCAAGCACAAGATGGTGCGCGTCAAGAACGGCGCCGCTCACGTCAACGCCCTCAACACGGCCAAGGTCAACCTCGACAAGCTCGACGCCGCCAAGCTCGACCATCTCGTCTCGGTCGCCGCTCGTCGCAGCGTCGACGTTGAAGCGCTCGGTGCTGCTCACGCGGACGTCAAGACTGTCGATCTCAAGCACGTGGCTAGCATCGTGCACACGCTGTCGGCCTCGCTCGAGGGCCACAATGCTGCGGCTGACAAGATCCTCAAGATCAAGGACCACAAGCTTGCCGCTGTCAAGACCAAGAAGCTGCTGCACGGCGTCAAGCACGAGCTCGCCCATGCTGTCGTTGACATCAAGGGGCTCACCAAGGCCAAGGCTGATCACAAATCGGCTGTCAGCGTCCAAGCTCTGCGCAGGAGCGTGGCCCACCTCGAGTCCGTGGTTGCCCTTGTCAAGAGCACCAAGATTTCCGGTGCTGCTGGTCTCGTCTCGCTTCTCAGCGGCATCAAGGTCGATGCACTGCTCGAGAGCGACGTCGTCTCGGTGCTGGCCGAAGTGGACGTGCTCAAGGTCCTCCACGACGTTGCGGGTATCGACACGGTTCTGACAGCCGTCCTCGCTGTACCCGAGTCCGTGGCGCTGCTCGAGAACATTCAGCAGCTCGACGACCCCGTGGCGTTCGTCGGTGCACTCGTCGACGTGCACAGCCTCACCGCGCTCGTCGCCGCTGTCCCCGGTGGCGTCAACGAGATCGTCAAGGTCGAAGGCGCCGCCAAGATGGTGGACTACGTCGGCAAGTACGGTTCCGCTACGGTCACTCGCATCTTCGAGACCGTCGGCGTCGAGTCGGTGCTCAAGGCCGTCGTGGCTCTTCCGAGCTCGGTCAAGCTGCTCGAGGCGGTCAAGTCGGTGGTGGATGTGCCCGCTCTCGTGTCGGGTCTGCACGTGCTCAACGCCGTCGCGTTCGTCGAGTCGATCAAGGCGGTCGATGACGTGGCTGTGCTGACGAACGCTGTGCTTAACGTTGTCGATAAGACGCTTAGCAAGCGCGCTGAGCTGCTGCAGACCGTCGACGGCACCGTTTCGGGCGTCACTTCTGCTGTCGACGTCGACCAGGTGCTCAGCCTCGTCAAGCGCGCCGAGCTACTCGACACCGCCACCGGCACCGTGTCCGGCCTGACCTCAAGCCTCGGCCTGCAGAAGGTGCTCAAGCTCAAGCGTGCGATCGCGCACATTTCGGCTCTGCCCGACTCGGACCTCGTCTCGATCGACCAGGCCGTCAAGCGCGCCCTGATTGACAACGTCGACGTCAGCGATGTTCTTGACAATGTCGACATCGCCAAGCTCGGGCTGCTCAAGCGATCGATTCTGGACCTGTCGTCGGTGGTGCACACCAAGGAGCTCGATGGGCTGGTCGAGAAGGTCGTCAAGCGCGAGGATGTGGCGAGCTTCAACGAGAACAAGTTGATCGACTTGGACAGCATCCTCGGTGTTCTCAAGCGCGATGTGGAGTCAGCCAACGAGAACAAGCTCATCGATGTGGACAGCCTCCTCGCTGTGATCAAGCGCGACGTGGAATCCGCCAACGAGAACAAGATGATCGACGTTGACAGTCTCCTCTCCGTGCTCAAGCGCGATACCACCGCCACGTCCACCAACGAGCTGGTCGACCTCAACGCGCTGCTCAGCGTGCTCAAGCGCTCGATGCCGCTGACCCACACCTCCGACCTGGGCCTCATCTCCCTGGTCCCGACCGTCAAGCGTGCCATCACCGCCGCGACGCGCCCGCACACGGTGGACTACACCACGCTCCACGCACGCCACACTGCGGGCGCGCTGCTTACGGACGCGGTCGACACGCTGCTGCCCACCGTGTCGACGCTGCTGACCAAGATAGTGCACATCACGGACGCCATCCACGTCGACGCGGTCACGCTGGATGTCAAGCAGAAGGTGCTGCCCCTTGTCGCAGCGGTAGGAAGTGTGCTGGACAGCGTCGTGAGCGTGCAGGCTCCTGGGCTGCACGCCAAGGTGCACAAGATCGGAAAGCTCGCCAACAAGACGGTCAAGGCTCTGCCTTAGTGTTTCGGCAGTCGTGGGTTTCGGTTTGTGGCGAGTTGTCCGCTGGTTTGGATCGTTTCGTTTGCTGCATCGCTGTCTGTTCGTCTTCGCACCATCATCCTTTTCGTCGTGACTTAATCGAGTTGTTCGCAGTCTCTCCATGTCTTTCTGCGTGCTGTTGTGTGAATGTGTGGTGTCGCGAGTGTGAATTGCTAGTGCGCGAGTTGAATGCTAACTTAGTTCCAGCTCCTTGTCGAGCGAGAGTTGTAAGAAGCAGACGAGTCATAACGCGAATCTCTTGCTCTGAATCCATCGCCCTCAGCGCCTCTCCTGTCAAACCGGCGCTCTGGCGTGCCGAACCGCCCACCTCCCGTGCGTGTCCTCCCATCCGCCTCCGTCGAGCGATCAAACCGCGACCGTTTCTCGACCAACAACCTCAGCGGCTGGCCCGCCAAGTTGGTCGCCTCCTCCGCATTGCTCAGCAGCCAGTTCTGGCTCCAGCCGCGCACGCCCACGCTCCTCTTCACCTCGCCCGCACCGGCCCCAGCGCCAGAAAGCACGTCCATGCCCTCGTGCGCGCCACCGGTGCCGTACATGTAGTTGCGCTTGAAGGCCGGGTCGGCGGCGATCTGCTGGTCGAGCACGTACTTGCGCACGTCGTTGGCGATGCGGTCGACCGTGTCGCGGATGGTGTCGTCCTCGGTGGTGGACAGGCGCGTGCCCGGCGTGGGCGCGGCGAGGATGCCCGTCTCGCGCGCCTGGCGCAGCGTGCCCACGACACCCGGCAAGTCGCCGAGCCAGTCCCACTGCGTCTTGAGCACCTCGTTGTACAGCGACGCTGTGACGCCGAGCACGTAGCTCTCGATGCCGAGCGAGCGGGTCGTGCGCGCGATGGCCAGCGCCGTCTGCGGCGAGCGGTACCGATCGCGCACGGCGATGAAGACCAGGTGCAGCACCGACGCGTAGTACGGCGTGTCCTTGCCGTACTTGGGCGCTGCAGCTGGTTCGGCGGTGGGAGGGGAGAGCGAGGTTTCGGAAAGCATGTCTTCGAGCTGGTCGGGCTGCATTTTGGGCGCCACGATCCCCCACACTTCGCGCTTGGTCCAGTCGAGCAGCTCGGCGAGGTTGTCGCACATGGCGATCTGCTCCCTCGCCTCGTCGATGCCCGCCTCGAGCTGCAGCGGGTCGATCTGCGCCGCCAAGCCCTCGCGCACAAACCGCTTGGCGCGCTGTGCCCTGGCATCCTCGAAGCGCTTGAGCCGGTTGCGCTTCGCAAAGGCTTGCAGGAGCGCGCGACTGCCCGACTGGGTCTTGGGGTTGCTGATGAGCGACGTGTAGCTGCCGAACGGCGTGTGTTCTGCGGGTTCGCCCGTGGACGAGGTGCCGCCGGTGGTGGTGCTGCTGCCGCCGGTGGTGGCGGCGGAGGTGCCAGCGAGGGCAGAGTTGAGCAGCGACATGAAGGCGTTTGCTTCCTGTTGGGTGAGCGGCGAGCGGTCGAGTCGCTTGCGTGTGTTGGTGGTGGAAGTCTTGCGTGGCCTAAAGTCGTCCGACTGGCGAGCGTTTTCCGAGTCTGCAAACAGCACTGAGCGCGGGATCGAAGGCTTTTTGCGTCCGTCGACGGGACCAGAGGCGCGACCGACGGCACGAGGCGTGCGTGGAGATGTCGCGAGCGAGTCCAACTGTTCCGACAGCCAGGTCGGTTTATCTGATGTCGAAGGTGAATGCGATGAAGAACTGCTCGCACCGCCGAGCTTGGGCACCGTCACTGTGGGGAATGGATCGCTGCCGTCGAAGAGGCCTTGGTATGGGTTCGAGTCTGACGTCGATGAAGGAGAAGCGTCGGTAGTCGACGTCGCAGATTGAGCTTCAGAAGAAGAGGCAGAATCAAAGGGCCACGCTCCCGAGCTCTTGGAAGGCGGTTTGTATCCCGCGTCATTGCCAGACTGATTGTCGGCAGTGGCAGAGCTCGAAGATTGTTGCGATGCTGACGAGTGCTGCGGTTTGTCGTCTTCGCATCGTCGAATGCTGGCTGACAGACTGCGAGTGTTTGCGCAGGACGTTGCTGCGAACGATGGGTTGGCGACTGCAGCGACGGCGAGTCTGAGTCTGCCGGCAGAGCGGCTCAATGCAGATACCATGCTTGACTGCGGATGATGGTTTGGAGAGGAGATGGTCGTACAAAGGAGAACCCTTTTTCAGCTGTGAAATGCTTTTTTTTTCTCTCGACTCCACACAAATCAGCTTCCGACTCCCGAGCAGCTGTTGGCAGAGCTATGGTTGGCCAACACTGGTCTGCACTCGCAGTCGATCTTGAGCACAGGCGGCTTGATCGTCTCGACTCACAAGCGGCGTTCAGGCTCGGCAGAAAGCTCCTGAGAGAGAAGGCACATCTGCTGGATCTCGATGGCTTCCTGTCGCTCGTATAGATTCTTGCTGTTAGCGCCACATCTGATATCTCGGGTCTACGAGACTTGAGCTCCTCCTGGGCTTTCTGCATTCCGTCGCGCGTGATGTGGACAGAAGACGTGCCGCCTGCTACTGCTTGGCGACGTTGGCGCTTCTTCTCGCTACCGTAGTCCCGACTCGACTGCTCTTTTGCCTTTTGCAGATCTTCTCGCAGTTGTAGAAGGGCTTGCCATGCCCGGTCGACCTCTTGGCGCCTGGCAGGGTTGATGACCGCAAGACGTCCAAGAGCCTCTTCCACCCTCTTCTTTGGAACGCGTTGGGTGTACGGCAAGGAGAGATCGACAAGTTTCTCGACCCGAGAAGCGGCAAGGACGTATGATTCGTGCAGAGCTGCAACGGCCGAGCTGCTCTTCAAAGCATACTGCACTTGCTCGTCGTGGGTCCTCCTTTTCTTTCGGTTGACGTTCGAGCTGGGCACGGTCGTGCCAGCCATCGTCAGACTCTGGTCTTCCCTCGCATCGACGAAATTTTCGAGGTTGGATACGGCCACACATTCGTGCGCAAAGCCGGAAAGAATGGCCTCTTCGCGTGCGGATGCCCTTATCAGAGGGTCCTGAGTCGCCTCTCCGGTTCGGAGACCGATCAGATCAAAGAGCTCGATGCCCCTCCGTATAGTGGTTGTTCATGACGTCCTTGTGTTTGTTGTGATGGATCAGCTCTCTGGCCATCTCCGCTCCGAATAGCAACTTGATCTGCGTGGTCAAGTCATGCCTGAGCCGACGCAAAGATGCGTACGGCAATCCAACGGCCGAAGTGTGAATGTTGAGGATGTTGCATGCCTCGAGGTTCGAGAGCCCCTTCCCGTCGCTCGCAACGAACCTCAGATTTTCATCAACGCCAACAGAGCGGTACGACTGTGAAGATAACAGCTGGTCCACGCTGCTGATAATTTGGGCCATTAGGACCATCTGCTCTGAGTGCGCCTCGTCTGATTAAGAGGACGAGGAAGAGAACTGACGGCTGCAACAAGACATTGGAGACCTCCTGCACAGGGCGCATCCTGATATCAAATGGCCGTGACTCATCGGCTGCGTTGAAGCCTTTCAGATGCTTAATCTGAACATGGTCCATGCTCCGTGAAGTGGAGCTGACGTCCTCGCAGCGTAAAGGATGCAGTGATAGTATTGAATGAGTGCTAAACATCCACACGTTCAAGAACAGCAACACCTTCAACATGATGCGTCTGAGGGAACAGATCGGCGCCTCGCACGCTCTTGATCTTGTACCGCGCATCCTTGGCGACGAGCTGCCCCACATCCCTCGCCTGCGTATGCACATTGCACGACACGTACACAATGTGCTTGGGCGCCAAGTTGACGAGCTGTCGAACAAACTCTTCGTCGCAACCCCTTCGAGGCGGATCGATGATCACCGTGGTGCGCTCGGCAGGGTACTCGATCTTGGCAAAGATGTCTTCCGCGTTGCCGGCGAGGAACTTGGCGTTGGTGATGGCGTTGAGCTGTGCGTTTTTGGTGGCGTACTTGATGGACTCGGACGAGATCTCGACGCCGGACACTTCGCGGAAGAGCGACGCGAGGCACAGACTGAACAGGCCCGAGCCGCAGTATGCGTCGACCAGGTAGCGGTCTGCAGCAGCATTGTCAGCGCCAGAGGAGGTGATGGCATCGCGCACGTAGTCGAGCAAGCCGGGCAGGATGCTGCGGTTGTTCTGGAAGAAGGTGCCGGCAGGCGATTCGAACTTGGTGGTCAGCACGCGTTCCTTGACGGTGGCCTTGTGGTCCGTGACGACTTGGGTGTCGAGTTCCTTCTCCACTTGCCCGTCGGGTTGGGTGACGAGCAGATCTTCGGCAAAGCTGTCGTAGGTGCGCAACGAGTCACGGAGGAGGAGGGTGGCGCCGTTCTTGAACGATTCGATCGTGTCGACCACCTTTTGCTTGGCAGCTGGGAGCGCCTTGTTGATCGTCCTGGTTGCAATGGGACACTCTTCGATATCCATGACCCTCTTTGTTCCGATGCAGTCGAAGCCAATGGGCACCGAGTACTTGGGCTTCTCACCGTTTTCGCCGTTGGCGCCCTTCCTGCCTCGACGCAGCTCGTAAGGAAGCTCAAAGTGCGGAGTCAACTTGGTGCGGTAGTTGTACTGGTTGGGCGACGCGATCGTTGGCAGCACTGTGGGGATCAATGTCGGATCCAACCCTGAGAAACGCGCAAAGGCCCTCTCGACCACTCCGCGCTTGATCTCGAGCTGCTTGGCGTAGTCGATCATCTGATACTGGCATCCACCGCAGTCGCCAAAGTACTTGCATCGCACCAGCTCGTTGTTCCTCTCGGCGCTCTTCTCGAGCACCTCCACCACCTTTGCTTTGGAAAACAGTCGCTCGTTGGCGGTGATCTCGACCGTCACTTTCTCTCCCGGTAAAGTGTGCGGCACGGCAATGATCCAGTCGCGTTCGGGAGCAATGGCCAGACCATCGCCGTGTGCATCGAGACGCTCGATCTGCAGCGTGAGGCGTGTACCGCGCTCAAACTTGAGCTGATGTTCGAGGCCCTCTGAGAGAATGTCGGTGACTTTGCCAACGCCGAGCAGGTCCTCGATGTCGAACTCGATGGGTTCGCGGCCGGTCTTGGTGAGCTGTTTGGCGTAGTCCTTGCGTTTTTGGCGCAGTCGACGCGCTTCGGCTTTGCGAGCCTGCTTGTCTTGAGCAGATGCAGCAGCTGTAGAGGAGGTCGAGGCTGATGCGACTCCGTTGGTAGTCTGCTCCGGAGATTTGGAACGCATGCGTTTGGCTGGTGGCAGCTCGGGCGACGAGGGGGCTGCGGTGGACATTGTGCGGATCAAAGAGGCTGTCGATGGCTTGACGCGGTGGAAAGTAGAGAGGGATAGAGCTTGTCGGTATACTGTCAGAGCTCTCAGCCGCATCTAGCGAGCATGTGGATGATGGTGTGCGAGTCGAACATGTCGTACAAACGACGCCGTTTCGCTGTTTTTGACGTTTCAGCCAAAAACCAACCAAAAATCGTCGATTTTCAAGCTTTTTCCGCTCCACTTTTTCCGCTTTTTCTTCCTGAATTTTTTACAAAATTTTAGTTCGGGAGTCGGGCAGTTGAGGGGCCGTGAAGTTCTGTCGATGTAACATTATTTGATTCGCGCCCAAAATCGGATCCGTGCGAAGCAAAGCTGAGTTTTTGAGCCGTCACATGCTGATCGCGACGAGCTTCCTGTCATCCTTCTCACCATCACCACACGACACTCTCGATGGCGATCATGTCCGAAGTGGCCACTTCATCCACACTGGCACCGACCCCTCGCAAATCACGCGGTGCCAACCCCACCACCGACTACAAGTCGCTCTTCCTCAAATCCAAGGACAAGTACGATCGCGTCTCGACCGACCACACCGAGCTCAAAGCCAGCGTCACCAAAGCCACCGCAAAACAGCAAAAGCTGCGCGAAGAGCTCGACTACCTCCTCGATGCTGTAGCTGCCAAGCGTGCGCAACGCGCGCAGATCGAGCAGTCGCATCGCGACCATGCCTTGGAGTTGGAGCGCGAGGCTGCGGCGGCGGTAGCGGCGGCCGAGGCGGCACGGCGCCGTGCTACGTCGATGGCCTCTCGCGAGCGTGATGCATACGATAGGGTGGCACATGGAGGGTATGAAGGTGGAGAGGAGTACAGGTCGTATTCGGCGAGGTATGCCGAGCCTAGCTACCATTCGTTTGGAAGCGGCATGGGCAGGGGGTATGCTTCTCCGCCGCCTCCGCCCACGGCTGCAAGAACAGCAAGCGTCTCATCGCAGAGAGGCGCAGACAGGTATCCTACCTCCGAAGGCTCACCGCAAGCCCTGGCACGAAGAGATTCTGCATCCTATCGTCCAGCACCCTCCCAATCACCACAACCACCAGCACGACCGCTATCCGCAGCATCCTCGTCGCGTAGACCGCATCCACACGACCCAAACTCGTCGCCTTCACGCTACGAGGCGCGTCCACGGTATCGCGAGTCTACGCCGCCTTTGCCGCCGTCGTCCACTTCGTCTGCCGTCAAACGGCCACGCCCCACCAGTGCAGAGCGCGACCTGCTCGATGCCGATGATGCATATCACGCCAAGCGCGCCCGAAACGACTGATCCCCTCGCAATCCACCCATGTACTTGTACCTCTTGCACCTGAATATGTAGATTCCACATCAGCACCGGTCATCCGCTTTGCTGCGCTGCGCTGCACCGAATCCAAGCCGAACTCGCGTTCGGAACCTGAATTCGCCGAGTGCTCCTTCCCTTTGTTTGCTTGCCATCTCATGAGCGCCACCCTTCGAGAGCAGAGCTTGGACTGCATAAGCCTGCCCGGCCTTATCCAACCTGCGCTGCAGCTCCTTTCGACGCACACGTGTCTTGCACAATGGGGCGAGAGGGGCTCATGCGAAGTAGAGAGGGGTGCGAGTGCGTGTACAGTATAGGCGGTGGGGCCCGCTGTCGGCTCCTCATTTCGCAAACCTGGCGTCGTGCGTCCAACCCACACCTCACTTTGAGCAAAGAAGAGAGGCAAACAATGGCGGTGCTAGCGTGCATCCGCTGCATTGATGAGATTGCCAGGGTGGTTGCACCCTGCAGCCGTGCAGGTGGGAGGGTTGTTTCCGGTGCTCATGAGCCTTTTGTCACCGCCTTTTGCCAGGATGAAGGGTTCCACCACAAGCATCGAATGGAGGGGACGCCTGTTTGCTCTGCTCCTCATCGGCCCCCCCCTCTTTTGTCGCTGTCCGAGCGACCACGCTGTTCGGGGAAAAGTGGTATCGCCAGACATCATCCTCGTCGATCGTGACACGCACAACCATGGCGACACAAGACGCGTTCCAACAAGACGCACAGCGGGCGCGCGAGGACGGCTTGCGTCTCGCCACCGACCCTGCCGCACTCCAGCCTCCGGCCATGGCGACGTCAGAATTGCTTCTCGACTCGGCCAGCGCGTCGCCGCCGACGCGCTCAGCGCATCTGTCGCCATCGCAACCACCGCAGGGCATCTCGCCCGGCCAGCGCGGCGTGCCCAACCCCAAGCCCTACTCCAACACGTCCCCCGCCTCGTCCTCGTCCGAAGTGCACCGCAAGCTCAACCAGGCCCAAGCCATCGCGTGGCTGTACGACTACACGGGCGGACCCGAGGACGACGACTGGCTGCACGTCCCCGGTGTCGAGCGCAAGCGGAGCATCGCCAGCTGTCTGCTCGGCTGGTGCAACGTGAGCGTGCGCGGCGTGTTCAATGTCGGCGTGCTGCTGCTGCTGTCGCTGGCGCTGTTGATGCTCTTTGCGGGCTATCCGATTTTGTACCACTTCTTTGTCATGAACCACGACAAGAAGGCGCCGTCGTTCTACGGTCTCGGCGGCACCAACGGCTCGGGGCAGGTGCCGCTGCTCACCAACCTCTTCTCGCTCGTCGATGTCGATACGCCCTCCGGCGCACACGCGTGGAAGAACCCCACGGACGGCTCGACCTACCACATCGTCTTCAGCGACGAGTTCGAGCAGGACGGCCGAACCTTCTGGCCGGGCGACGACCCGTTCTGGGAAGCCATTGACCTGCACTACTGGGTTACTGGTGATTTCGAGTGGTACTCCCCCGAGGCGATCAACACCACCGGCGGCTTTCTCAATGTGTGGCTGCAAGAAAAGGAGACGCACAACCTCAACTTCCAGTCCGGGATGCTGCAGAGCTGGAACAAGTTCTGTTTCCAAGGCGGCTACATCGAGACGAGTGTCATTCTGCCGGGCGCGCACGACAACGAGGGGTTCTGGCCCGCCGTGTGGATGCTGGGCAACTTGGGGCGTGCAGGGTACGCCGGGACGACGCAGGGCATGTGGCCGTACAGCTACAGCGCCTGCGATATCGGCACGCTGCCCAACCAGACCAACCCGGCGAAAACGGGGCCCGACGCAGCACTCAATGCGCACGGCCTCTACTCGAAAGACGTCGGTAACAAGATCAGCTTCTTGGAAGGCCAGCGCTGCTCGGCATGCACGTGTCCGGGCGAAGACCATCCCGGGCCCAACCATTCCGTCGGCCGATCCAGTCCCGAGATCGACGTCTTCGAGGTGCAGGTGCAGAACGGGCACGGAGAAGCGTCCCAGTCGTTCCAGATCGCACCGTTCGACGCCAACTACACGTGGAACCAGTCGCCCTCGGTCGCGACGCTCCATTCGGCAGACAGCCAGTTCAACACGTACACGGGAGGTGTCTACCAAGAAGCCGTGTCTGCGGTGACCAAGGTCCCTGATACGGCCTATGCCCAGTCCGGCGGCGTACCTGTCAAGATGGGCGTCCAGTACGAGCCCGACTGGCAGGGCGATGGGAGTGGCAGCATCACGTGGTTCGTCAACGGTCAGCCGACGTGGACGCTCTCGGGTGCCTCGCTCGCTGCGAATCCGTATACCGAGATCGGCCAGCGCCTCATCCCCACCGAGCCGATGAGCATCGTCATCAACCTGGCGCTGTCCGACGGCTTCCAGAAGGTGCATTGGAACCAGATTGATTTTCCGGCCGTGATGCGTGTCGACTACATCCGCGTCTACCAGAAGGACGGCGAGCCGGATCGCATCAGTTGCGACCCGCCAGACCATCCGACCGCAAAGTACATCAACGATCACATGGATGTCTACACAAACAACAATTACACAGGTGCGTTGGATCGTAGCGAGAGCGATGGAGAGAGGAATAGCAACTGACGTCGTTGCCAACCTGCACTTACCCCCGGCCTTTTCTTTACTCAACGCAGTCTTTCCCCAGGAAAAATACGGGTAAGGCTCTCTCGCAAAGGATTCGCATGCGATGAAGTGGCACGGATACTGACGCCGTGCATCTTGCTTTGTTCTCTCCTCGTTGCACAAAACAGCTGGCCGAAGAGCAGCCTCCTCGGACAATGCTAGCCCGCCTCTGCCTCTGTTGTTTCAGCTACTTCCGACGCTTCTACTGCAGCACCACGGGGCTCACCTTCTAAACGTCGCATCTCTCGTGGTCCTTCGCTTCCTTGTACCGGACCTTTTGGTTAGGTTTCCAGTCTGACAGTCTTAGCATGTACACGATCTCACACTGCACTGCAATCAGAGTGCTCTATCTACGTCAGAAGCATCGCTGTGTTTGGTGTGGTCCCCCGCATCATGGAACTCCCCAGCTTCCTCTTGCTCGGGTACTGGATGATGGCTTGTCAGCCCCAGCGGGTTGGCTTGCCTCAGATGCTCGACCCTCATAGCCTTGACGAGAATCCTGGCGGATTCAATTGCAAATTGAAACGTCGCGGAGGCGTGTAGCGGCGTGAGGCTCATCGCCACTATCAGGGGTAGAGGGCGCAAAGCTCTCTCGTTCCAACTCGTCTAGAGCCGCAAGGAGCTCGTCAAAGCCCTTAGGAAGGTCATGTCCCTCTAGCGCGCCCCAAGTGAAAATGTCGAGATCAAGGAATCGCTCAAGACCAGGTGGTCCTGGCTTGGCAAGAGCGACGAGCTGGTCAGGAGAGAAACGATTGCCGGGAGCGCGAAGAGCATGACATGGGTCAAGAGGGACGGCGGCACAGAAGATCTTGTGAACCTCTCTTCCCCTTTCCGGCACCCGGGGATGTTTACCAGACCCCAGCTGGACAAACAGATGTTCGAGCTTCTGAAAGTTCTCTTGCCCGTTGCCGAGGCGTTGGTCCCTCTCGTTCGCGGGCTTCAGCGCGTCTTGTCGCCATTTCGAATGGAAGACGCTCTGCTTGTGTGCCCACAGACTTCTGCGGCATCTCCCATCTTGGCCAAGGGGTTGCCGCAAAAGGACAGGATTGGCAAGAAGTTCCACAGGTCTCGGATGGGAGTTGCAGAAAAGCCGATCGAAAAGTTCCGCTTGATGTCGAATTCGCGCTGAAAGCTCTTGGCGCTGTGCGATGGAAAGCCGTGCACTTCGTCATAAACGACGAGGCCATAAGCGTTGCTTGAGCTGGTCGGGATAAAGTGCTCTTGCGCCTTCTTCCGGGGGTGCTGCACCACGACCTTGTTGGTAATGACGACAAACATACGATCGTCCCACTCGCCCGTCTTTTGTCTCTCTTTTACAGCCCTCGGGAGCTTCTTCGACTCCCACGACGAGCCCGTGAGGTCGACCACGTCAACGGCCTTGTCCGTATCAACGAAGCGAAAGACCTCGTTCAGGTACTGGCCCGCCATGTGCCTCTGCACCACGAAAAGAGTGGGCAGACCGAAGAGGCGAAGTGTTAGGCGTCAAGGGTCTGGGGACCTCGCGGTGATGACGTTGGGGGTACAGTGGTGTTTGTGGGGTTGCAAGGCTCAAGGCGGGGGGTCCTGGAGTACGGGGTAGGTCCAGGTTTGCTAGGTGCATGCCTGGTAATACAGGCAAGGTCTGGGATTCCACCAACTACTGTGGGTTAGATAGAATACAATTGATGTCCTCTTGTAAGGAGGAGGATGTAGCATCACTTCTTGATATACTGCATGGTGGGCCTTGGATGCAAGGCACTTAAGAGACCATGCTATGTCCTTCTCTTTGTCAGAGGACATCAATTGTATTCTATCTAACCCACAGTAGTTGGTGGAATCCCAGACCTTGCCTGTATTACCAGGCATGCACCTAGCAAACCTGGACCTACCCCGTACTCCAGGACCCCCCGCCTTGAGCCTTGCAACCCCACAAACACCACTGTACCCCCAACGTCATCACCGCGAGGTCCCCAGACCCTTGACGCCTAACATGGAGCGCCTTGCGGACAATCCACAGCATAGCGCGAAGCTGGTTCAAGTGGAGGCGGAATGGTTGCCTCAGAGGGGTGCCACCCTTCCTGTCAAGAGTGAAGCGGCAGGATCCAAGCTTTTTGACTTGCAACGGCTTGTATTCAGCCATGACCTTGCACCAAAGGAGGTTGTCTCAACCCTTGATTGGAACTACAAGGGTGCCGGCAGTTTCATCAGACAGAGGCACTTGTCCTCCAAGGTGTTGACGTCAATCCCCTCTGCATTGTGGTCGAGGGTGTGGACAGCTGACTCCCTCACAACACCTTTCAGCTGGCTCCTTGTGGGAAGGAGCACTGTGCTAGGGTTATACGTTGTGCTGCCTTGTGGTCCCAATCAAGGGTTGAGCCAGCTTGCTATGATGCAATGTCATGGCAGAGTACAAGCTGCTGCAAGTCAAAAAGCTAGGCTTCCACCACTTCACTCTTGACAAGAAGGGTGGCGCCCCTCTGAGGGAGCCTTTCCGTCTTCACCTGAATAAGCGGATTTGCCTCTGTTGAGTTTCGTAGAAGCGGAAACGCTTTGGAAGCTCGCAAGCAATGACACTTGCGGCACGGATTGCCTTATTGCTGGGCCGCTTTACGTCGGTGGCCAGCGCCTTGGTGAAAAGACGCAGTCTCTTCGTTGAAGGAGCCGAACGGCCGTGTCTTGGCAATGCAGGCGTAGGCAGGCTGGTGGGACTCCAGGAAGCGATCCTACCCAGCCTCGTCTCATCTGGGCCCATCTTCAGCTTCTGGGCGATATCGTCCTCAAGGCCCTTGTCATACTTGACATTGAGTCCGCGAAGCTCGTGCGTCACGGTCGCGTCGGGAAGCTTTGCTTTGCTTAGATGGATCTCGTGGGAAAAGGTGTACATGATGGATGATGCAGGAAGGTGTGTGACAGCGACAGCGAAAAGGACTGGCGGGCGGCTGATGAGAGGTGAATTGGGTGCAGATAAAAAGCGTCGATGCGAGATGCGAGACAGTAGAGAGGTGTGGAGACGGTCCTCATGGCAGGCAAACTTGTTGGAGGTAGAATGCCACTCGTTGCCAACTCCCGACCTCATCAAGTTCTCAGCACACAGAAGAAAGTCACACCGAGAGCGACATAAAAGGTACAAGAGTCTGCTGAGATTAGGCCGAGCCGTGTAGACGTACAAGATTGAGATCCGGAGCGATTCAGCGCCCAAAAAAAATACAACGCCTGATTGTACTGGCGCATGGAACCGAGAAAAGAAGTGAGTGTGTAAAACGATAGACAGATTATACCAGAAGCAGGAAGGGTATGCTATTTTAGAAAGACAGCGCAAACGGCAGCTGCTGCTGTTGCTGCTGGTGCTGCTGGTGCTGTTGCTGTTGCTGGTGGTAGTGGTTGTCACCCATCGAGATGAAATGGTCCAGCTCGGAGGGGGTGCTCACCTCGGCGGTTACCGATGACGACGACGACATGTTTGAGAGCGACGACACGGACGCGGCCAGAGGTTCAGTTTTGGGGAAGAAGTGGCCCATGGCAGACTGGAAAGCGACGGCTTCGGCGGCGATGCTGGTGGGCGAGCTGATGAATGGGTGCAGCGCGTGTGCCTGCTGATGCTGGTGAGGCACCATCATCTGGGGGTCGACGTGGACGACCGGCATGCTGACTTCATGCTCAAAGGGGGGTGGGGGCACGGCGGCTTGAGGGAACATCATCTGGTACTGCGAGGGCGAGACGTTGGATGCAGACCAGTCGAGGGCGCCTGCATCGAACGAGGCGAGGGGCGACCTCATCATGCCGTCCTTGCTGTCGATGTTGGCGTTGCAAGCGTATGCGCTCAGGTTGGGAAGCTCGTAAGTGGGCACGGGTCCGTTGGACGCAAGCTTGTCCCGAAGATCAGTGCCAAAGGTGGCCCATGTGTTGTCCCACGGCGCACTGCTTGGGTACATGCCGTCGACAGCACCTCGAGGTGGCATGGACGAGACAGTGTGAGGGAGCATGTAATCGCAAGCTCCGGCATCGGCACGGAAGGCGTCCTGCGCCGAGATGTCCGAGGGCGACGATGCTGACGAGTCGGCGAAAGGGTTGGCCGAGCGGGTGGCGATGCTCAGCATCTCCATCCACGAATTCTTGCCTGCGGCGTCGAGGTTGTCGACGAGGCTTGCGACGGCGGCAGGGTCGCCCGAGTTGGCCGAGTTGGCGCGCGTTCGTGTACCTGCCACCTCCTCGACCTTTCTGAGCATCTGTTCGTGCTGCTTCTTGGCGGCACCCGAGCCGAGCGATGTGGTTGCTGTTCTGCGTCTCCTGTGCGGCCTTGTGCCACGGAAGATGATGCCGGCAGCTTCGAGGATGGCGCGCTCCTTCTTGGAAGGCGGGCCACGCTTACGCAGCATGTCCTCGGTAGTGCACTTTCGGCCGGAGGCGACGCAGCTGCCGCAGGTAGGCTTTGCACGATCGCAGCGAATCTTGCGACGCCTGCAATAGTCACAAGCGGCGACTTGACCGTCGGAGCCGTCGGGCATGCGACCGCGAAGCGACTGCAACACCTCGGCGGCCTTTTGGATGTTTTCCTCGGAGGGATATTCGGAGCCAGCCTCGCCAAGGTCCTTGGCGATCTCGAAGCCGGCGGGGATGTGGATGTCTTGGAGTGTAAGGCGACGTTGCCTCTTGGTGGTGGTAGAAGAAGAAGAAGAAGATGCGGAGGGCTCGACAGAAGGACTGCGAGAGGTCGAGCTGGAGGGACCAGCCGAGAAGGGGGTGGCGCCTGAAGAGCTGCTGCCGCTGCTGACGTAGCTCATATTGGAAAGTGAGGTGCGGTGTCCAGAGGAGGGGCGGCTGAGTATCGACTGTGCCACTGGAAAAGGCCAGAGTATAAAGGGTGCTTTGGCAGCAGTGATGTGGCAGCAGATGGCGACTGCGTGCAGATGCAGACGGAGCAAAGAACGACGAGAGTCCAGTGGCGGCGTTGGTCTGGATGCCAAAAAGAGATGGTGTGGCGCTACTGAAACTGGTTTGCGTGAAGCTTGCAAGACAGGGCGAGCTAGGTCGACGATGCCTGTTCTTTGAACGATGACGAGTTGTGGCAATGCGGATGCTTGGAGCAGATGGTGTTGGTCGAGAAAGAAGGACGAATGTGATGAGGTCAAGAGCGAAAAAGGAGAAGACTTGGGCATCCACCACGATCTCAGAGTCTGGGGGACTTATAAGACGAAAAGCAGGAAAATCTGGGGTGAGGCAGGGGCTGGACGCCTAAGCTAACCTATTTGGGACGCCGGAGGAGAGCGAGACTGGGCGCTCGACGCTCAGAGCGGAGGCAGGGCAAGAAGGCAAGACACGAATCTGGGGAAGAGGCGAGCTGAGAGAGAGGGACACAGAGACAGAGGAGATGGCGGCGCTAAAGTTCGGCAGGCAAAAGCCGGGTCGCAAACCTCAGCTGTGTAGTGGCCAGACCGGCAGCTTGGCACGGCGGCAGAGAAGACGGAGAGCGAAGAAGAGCAAAAAAAAAAACAAAACAGGGTGCGATGGTGTCTAGGGAAGTCAACGTCTCGAGCAGGCGCGCAGGCGGACGAGTGGCGGCGTAGGCAGAAGGCGAGCGGGACACTGGGCAAAAAGGCAAAGCAGGAGATGGGAGGTCTGGGTCTGAAGTCGAAGCAGGCAGAGCAGGCGAGCGAGCCAGCTAGCAAGAGCAAACCAGTCATTTGAACGCACTGCTTGCACTGCTTGGGTAGTGCGACACTAGCCTCTTTGTTTGGAACAAGTTTTCGGTCTGGGCGACAAGGAAGGCACGCAAGTTTCGCAAGCAGCGAACCGTCCATCCGTCCATGCATCCATGCATCCAGAGCAGAGGAACAGCGGCATCAGCACAGAGAGAGCAGCAAGAGAGACGAGACGGTTATGCAACCGACGACGCCAAAAAAGAAAAGTCCCATCCGGCGAGTCAATAAGAGGAAAAGAGGCCAAACGGCACGAGACGAGAGGGCAAGTGCAAACCAGTGCAGAGGAGGAGCATCGCTAGGCGAGACGAGGGTTCGTGACACAGCAAAGGCGGCAGCAGCATCGCCTCGCTCGACCAAAACTGTATCGTCAGATGATTAATCAATTTAAAAATAAATAAAAAAGTGGTCTAAAGAGCGGGGTGAGTGGTCTGGAGCCTGGATGCAGTGCTGCCAGCCGTGTTTTGGATTTCTTTTTTAGCTGAGAAAATTTGAAAAATTCGGCGAGTCTTTCTTTGGTTCCTTTGGTTCCTTTGGTTTCCTTTGGTTTCCTTTGGCTGCTTCTGCCGCTGCGCCTCTGCAAACACGGGCGGGGGGGGCAGAACAGGTACCGAGCAAACACTCGCTCCAAGCCATCTGCACGCAACCACACCAGAACGCCTACACAAGAACTCGGAACGACGATGCCGCCGAGCCGCTCTTGTCGGCAGCACAGAAAAGTCTTTCTCTCTGTGGCATCGAAAGTTGTGCAGCTTCAAGCGAGCAGAGCGAGTCTCAGCCCATGCATCCATCCATGTCGCGCCGCCTCTGCAACCCAGCGTGTGGACGATGAGTGCAAAGGGAAGCGTCGACCGTGGAGAGTGCGCGGCGAAAAAAA
>LT795060.1:688882-720731 GCA_900162835.1 Sporisorium reilianum f. sp. reilianum | reverse complement strand
AAAAAGCCACTCTGCAAAGGCGCAGACGATGATGCAGTCGATCCTCTCTGACTGCAGGCAAGCACGATTGGCTGCCCACAGACGATGCTGTGCCGTTGCACAAAAGCAAAGAGTTGGTTCGATTCGTTCGGCCACGCCAACGGCCACTTCCAGCGCAAGCGAACCTCGTGTCAAGTGTTTTTCCTTCACCTCGTCCGCTGCTACCTCTCCGTCTTTCCCCCCTTGTCCGGTTTACGTACAACTCGCCGCACCCAGCCGGCTGAAAAGAGGAAACGGAGTCGGACTCGCTTGGATGGATGGCGGCAACCAACGACGCAAGCGAACGGATCATAGGAATGATTCGAAATGTCACGCTCACCACATCACCACGAGCTGCTTCTGTGATTCGGAAAAAGATGGGCCCACTCTGGACGAGATCCGACCCCTCGTCCACCCCCACGAGCTCAAACACGCCTCGCTCTGAACGAACAATGGAGAGAGAGGCGAGGGGGAAAGAGAGCAAACAATGGACAAGAGTGTGAGATGCAAGTGCTTCAGTTCCTGCAACTCGCCTTTGCACGCGGAGTAGGCATCCGAGACGCAGCCAGTGCATTGTGTTGCATGTCCATGGGAGCCGCAAACTCGACGCTCTGGCTGGTTTCAGGTCCCTTGCGTGCCCTCTCTCGACGTCGTCGTCGTCACTTTTTCCGACCAAATACAGTCAAGATGCTCGTGACTCGCTTTGCTGCTCCTGCGTCTCAGAACCCTCGGCCAATCAGAATGCGAGGGCACTGAGACACACACACAACCCAACCCTGACTGCAGATGCGTCCATGCGATACGGTATGCTGCAGTCTTGCTCTCTTTGCAACTCCGCTCTCATCTCGCTTAGATCACTTTCGACTCGCTCCGCTCATAAAGCGTCTTTGGCGCAAGTTAGAGTAGATGGTGCCGCCACGTCAACTCGGCTTGGTCTGCACGAATTCGCTTGCTCATCTGTCTCTTTACCCTGACTTGCTCAGGACCAGTGGCAAAGCAAAGGAACGAGCTTGGATGCTAACGTGGTCGTCGAGAACCCATGCGACGGATGGGGAGCGCTGCAAGGATCCACACTGTGCACGCACACGATTGGCATGCACGAGAGGCCGCGTCAAGAGTCGCATTGCGCTCTCGTAGCAAGACCAGTGTGGGGACAGAGCAGAGCAGCGACGCCCGAGCCGGTCCAATCGGAACTAACTTTTTGTGCCGACACTCGTAGTCGCATGACGCTGCATCCGAAGCAAGACGATGCGTGCCTTGCATGTTGCCAAACGAGTTGAAAGGGGTCCTGCATGCAACTCTGCTTTCACTCAAAAGGGCGAACCATCCAGTCCGACCCGATTCACCCCGCATTTTTCTCAGAGTTCGGCCATCGTAACCATGCGTTTCTCGACTCCGACCCACCAAAAAGGAGATTGGACAACATCTCGCAGCGTCGTGACGAGGCAAACAAGAATTTCAAATTCATTCCAAAACCGCGGCCGACGAGTGCAGAAAGTTTGTGCATCCGCCCAAGCAGTCACAGGCTGCCGCGAGAGAGAGAGAGAGTCCTGCTTTGAAATGCAATGCTCTTGCTGTGGTTTCTTGTCGGTCTGCCAGTCTGTGGGAAGCCTCGACTTACCTCGGCTCCCTCTCGACCAGCCATCGCCTGCCCTTGATCTCGTCTTCAATAAAAGTTCTGGAACGACTCAGGTCCCCGCCACCAGCAGCCGAGAATGTCTGGTTCGCCACCGTGACCGACTATCACCTTTCTTTCGGAAAGAAAGAGGGAGAGAGTTTGTGTCGCTCGCTGCAGGTACGGCCTCTCATGTTGGAAGGATTTTTGGGGGCGATGCTGCGCTGTTGGTTCCGCACAAACGCGGGCGGACAGTTTGGACGCTGTCGCTGTTACGCGAGACACGAACCACGCCCTCTTATCGAACATCTGCTAGCCAACTTCGCCCCGACATCATCAGCCCTTGCGATGACCGCTGCGGTGTTTCACGCATCAAGGCACTGAGCGCCTCTTTCATCATCTACAGTGCAAGGGTCGCCAAGGTCGAACTGCTCGGACGCAGGCGGCACGAGAAGAAAAGCTCTCCGTTGTTGTGTTTTGCCTTGACCGAGGCACGACGCAGATCCGAACCACGTTGTGTTGTCGTCTCTTGGTCGCCAGTTCGATTTTGCATCCTCGTTTGCACAGTTTGCATAACCGACGTTTTGCTCGCCCTCAACGTGGTGTATACGCAACTTTCTTGATGTTGGTGAGCGGCGGCAGCAGCTTCGAACTGCAAAGAGGCAGAAAGGCAGAGGTCGCTTCTACGCAGAGATCAGAGTTGGGTCGCCGAGAGGAGACGGTTCGACTCTTTATCCGATCGCCTATGCACGCCGTTTGGTGCCAACCTGGCCTGATGTGAGTCGCCGTCGAATTGCATTCTAGCCCTTCTGATTGGTGCTCATCCTCTCATGCCTAGCGCTGACCAAGTTGACCAACAAAAGTCTCAGCCGAGCAACGACGGGCTTTGCTTCTATTTCGAGCAGCAGCCAGGTGCATCTCTGTCCTGTTCCCTTACTCTGGATCACAACCCTCTCTCATGCGTCTCGGTCTTGGTCGCCCTGAACTGGTTTCTCGTGCTTCGCATTGTCCTGTCAGGTCAACCAAGGCTCAGTTCATGGCAAGTTGAACCTGCGTCTCCTTACACTGAAATCTTGAGGTACGTCGACCGTCTCACCGCAATGTCAGGTACATGCCTTACCACAGGGCACCAAAGCCGCTGCAGGTCGAGCTTCCAAACACCGGTTCTGTAACATCTGAGACTTGTTCGTCTTGCCTTTGCATTGATGTTGCGTTGAGCTCGGCCGGAAGGAAGCTGTTCTAGAATTTGTCTTCCAGTCGAGACCTGCATGCCACTAGATGGAAACTCGGCAGGCGTCTACCCTATCCATAGCTTCGGACAGTAACCTGCTCGATGTCATGCTGAGCAGTCCATCATGTGCACCTGGCTCTGCAAACGACCAGGGAGTACCGTCTTTCCCATGCCTCTGTGCACATGCAGCCCAGCCAAATGTCCGACCAGGCACACTCATTGAATCGATTTAACTAGTAGCGAAGTTCGCAAATGTGGGTGGTGTTTTGAAAGCCAGACTGTCAGCAGCCACCGAGTCATGCCTCTCTTGCTTGGAACCATGGTGCATGTGCTACATGTGACACCGGCCACGGCTTCGCACCCACCATGCAGTGCACGAAAAGACGCGCGATCTAAAGTGAGTCTACCACTGCGATGTGGCCACCATCCACACGATCATCTTGCCAGCTGATTCGTGCTCCCGGGTAGCAGTGACGAAATGAGGCTGCTAGCGAACATCGTCACAGAGGCGACGTCGCAAGCGACCTCGCCAGCACGCTTTGGCACAACGAACAAAGGCCTTACTACTCGACGAGCTAGCCACCAGCGCTACGTCATGTGCCCTTTTGCCCTTTTTTGCACCAAAAGAAGCAAGTCGAGGCGAGACGAGCGCTAAGGTGGGCGGACGCGCTAGGCAAGAGCTCGTTTTGGCGCCCCCTCTCTCTCTCTCTCTCGATTCGCACGCTAAGGAGCTTGGCCGGAAAAATATGGTTGTTAGGTTGGAAGAATTCGGCCGCTGGTCACGATTTGTCAGCGAATCTCAATTTTTTGCTGTTCGAGCTGCGAAGGTTTTGACGTTGGACCCTGAACCGCTTTGTTCCTTCTTTGCCGTCCATCATCAGCTGCACCAGAGGATCGCATCAAGGCATGCAGACCAACACAGAGAACCCTCGCAAGCGGTTCACTGCCGCTGCTGCCGCTTCAGGCAATGGCGCCGGCGGTGGCGGCGAAGCAGGCCCATCTCGACCGCGGATTGCCAACGCAGTTCCCTCCGAGATCCTGGACGACGCGGAACTCAACCAGGCGATCGCATCGATTCTTCCTGCCAACTACAACTTTGAAATCCACAAGACGATTCACCACATCCGCAAGGCCTCGGCGACATGTGTAGCGCTCCAGATGCCAGAAGGGCTTACGCTCTGGGCGACAGGTATCGCCGACATTGTGGAGCGCTTCACGGACGCAACTACCGTCATCATGGGCGATGTGACGTACGGCGCTTGCTGCGTGGACGATTACACGGCGATGGCGCTGGGATGCGATATGCTCGTGCACTACGGACACAGCTGTCTCGTTCCCGTGGATCAGACGGCGATCAAGACGCTGTACGTGTTTGTCGAGATCTCGATCGACCCTGCGCACTTGGCGGCGACGATCAGGGCCAACTTCCCGAGCGACAAGCACGACTTTAGAGCAAAGATCCTGGGAGGAAGCCAGAATGCAGCTGGAAAGCGGGCCGAAGTGGACGAGTCTGCCGGTCGCGCCAAGATCCAGATTGGTGAGCAAGAGGGCGACAACTCGAGCTCTGCTGCTGCGCCCTCCGCTCCTTTGCAACAGCCACCGACGCATCTGGCGCTCGTTGGTACCGTGCAGTTCATCAACGCCATCCATGGTCTACGAGAAGCGCTGGAGCAGCAACAGCATCGACTCGCTGACGGCCAGATTGTCTCGGGCGAGCGTCAACCCGATCGACTGATGCTCACCGCAGGCACGGCAGCCGACGGCCAAGTCGACCACATCGCACAGGCAGCCAAATGGAAGGCGTGGAGCTCAGGCGAGTACATGGTGACTGTGCCACAGGTCAAGCCGCTCAGTCCCGGCGAAGTGCTCGGATGCACGTCGCCCAAGCTGCACAAGGACAGCATCGACGCGATCGTCTACATCGGCGACGGGCGCTTCCATCTCGAGTCGATCATGATCGCCAACCCCCGCATCCCTGCGTTCCGATACGATCCGTACACGAAGCGCTTTGTGCGCGAGCTGTACGACCACGCCGAGATGCGCAAGATGCGGGGAGAGGCGGTGAGGCTGGCTCAGGACAGTGTTGGGGGTCTGGATCTGGACCCGGAGTCTTCGATCGTCAAGCAGAAGGAGGAAGCTGCAGCAGCGGGTGGAGAGCAAGGACGAGCGCCGGCGGCTGCTTCCGGATGGGGAGTGGTGCTCGGTACGCTGGGTCGACAGGGCAGTCTGCGCGTGCTCGAGTCGCTGACGGCGTCGCTGGCGGAGCACACGCCGTCCATCCCGCACGTGCCGATCCTGCTGTCCGAACTGTCTCCGCAGAAGCTGTCGTTGTTTGGCGAGCACCTGGCGGCGTTCATCCAGTCGAGCTGCCCACGTCTGTCGATCGACTGGGGGTCTGCGTTCGCCAAGCCGCTGCTGAGCCCGTACGAGGCAGCGGTGAGCGTCAAGAAGGTGAAAGGGTGGCAGGAAGACGTGCAAGGCCTGGGGATGAGCCGGACGCCTGCCAAGCAGAGCGGCGAGGGCGACAGCCAACCACAGGTTCCACGCGAAGACAAGCAGCTGCCGCTGGATGGAGACTATCCGATGGACTTTTACAGCGATGCGTCGCTGGGACCTTGGACTCCTCGACATGGTATGGCGCGCGCCAAGAAGGCAGCGGGTGCCAAATCGAACCTGGCGCTGCTCAGGAGTTTGCGAGGCAGTCGTGCCAAAGCCGCTGCTGCTCCAGCCAACACTGCTTCGGCGTAGAACAGCATCGTTGCAATCTCAACTACAGTAGCTCGCATCTGTCAACACTTGTCTCGCTCAGATTGCTGTCGCTTGATGACTGTGCTCATGGCAGTCGACGTGGTCGAGATGCGATGCAGCATGCTGTTCCTGCCTGTCTTGCCTGAATTGGGAATGAATACAAACTGCAACTGTCAAGCTGAGTTTTTGAAATTGGCGTTGATTAGGATTCTAATGGCAGAGAGGTTTTGTTGCAATTGAGCTTGCGAGCGGTTGCTGACCGTGCGCAAAGGCGGCAGAGTGGAATCGCCTTGAAAATTGGCTGCATGCGTGCGTGTTGAGCCCCGTCGAGAGACGGATTCGACGTGCAAAACGGCTCAGCGTCAGTCAAAAAATCCACACACACAACATTCCCGAAGTTCCGGCGAGTAATCCGCCGCCCCAAATGTGCGAATCCCCACGCTTTTCCATCTGTTGCTTTCCTTCCTGCTTCCATCTGGATCCATCCCTCTTTCCAACAAGAGTCGCTGCTGCTTGCTCTGAGGCAACCAGTGCTCAACTTTGGTCAGCGCAGCTGCTGGATACGGCCGGGGCCCGCCGATCGGTCTCCTTCATCTCCATCCATCATCTTGGCATCCGGTCGTCTTCATCCGGACAACGAGGACCGATAAATCGCCTCGCTGGAGTGACTCCTGCTCTCTCCACCATCATTGGTAACAACCGAATCGCACCTGCTGAAACTTGGAGCACCATAGACCACCCTCGTCGCCCCACATCGTGCGCTGACTCTGCCCAGCATGGCCTCTCCAAAGTCGGTCGATCGCGTTTGGGCGCTTCACGACTTTGAGGCCGAAAACCCAGACGAGGTCTCCTTCAAGGCCGGCGAGTGCATCCTCGTCGTCGAAAAGGATGACGAGTACGGCGACGGATGGTGGCAGGGCACCAACGAGAGCGGCCACACCGGCCTCTTCCCCTTCACCTACACCACCATCGACCGCAACTTGGCTCTCAGCGCCAAATCGGGCAACGCCACTCCAGACGCACTCGGCACTCCTCAGCCCGCCTCTTCCAGCGCCAAGCCCGGCGTGATGCACTCCACCATGGCCGACATCGACAATGCCCTCACCGAGCTTCAGAGCGATCGCAAGCCATCCAGCGTCAACGCCAACGGCGCTGGAGCAGGCGCTGCGGCCGCTGCCATCGGTCTCAACTCGGCCGCCGACTCGTCTCGTGCCTCCTTCACCAGCGAGCGAACCGACGCCGATGACCAGTCCGACAACTTTGGCGAGTCTGACGACTATGCCACCAGATCCGTCGCCGCTCGCGCTGCCCTCGCTGCCAACGCCCAGAAGAACCTCGCCAACGACGCAGAACGCCAAAAGCAGGAAGAGCAGCGCATGCGTGCAGACGCCCAGCGCGAGTTCGAGGAGGAGGAGGCCCGTCAGCGCGTGCTGCTCCTCGAGAAGGAAAAGGAACGCCAAGCCAAATTGGCTGCGGGCGAGATCGACCACGCCCGAGAAAAGTCCAAAGCTGCTGCTCCCATCGCTGGCGTAGACATGAGCGACGAGAGCGACAGCGAGGGTTCCGTCGTTGGCCAACTCGACGACTTTCAGGACAAGACGCACAGCCCCCTCTTTGGCAACCTCGCCTCCACTCCCACCGACGGTGTCGCTGCACGAGAGATCCAGCCACCCACCTCCACTCTGCAAGGCATCGTCGAGGACGAGGCCCTCTCGCAGCCCCGATCGCAGCCCAACGAGACGCCAGCAGAATCGTCCGCCCCAGCCTCAGCACCTCTCACCTCGAACGACTTTGTATCCGCCGTTGCCCCACATGCCGAAGCTGCAGAGACAGCAGCTCTGCCGGCCGAGTCTCACTCTCACGCCGCGCCCGCTCTTGCAGCCGGAGTTGGCGCAGTGGCACTCGGTGGTGTTGCTGCAGCTGCTACTGCCGCAGGTGTGGCCGGTCACGACCGATCCGCCAACGGTTCCTTCGTCAACCACTCTGTTGCTCCCGCTGCGGATGAGAGTGTTCGTTCCATCGCTGGTGACAGCATCCGAACGGGCGCAGGCACGGGCGTTGGCACGGGCACCGCAACCGCAGCCACCTCGATCGCCGCTCCGACCACCGAGGACCTGCCTCCGACCACTTCCACTGCCGCTGCACCTGCCAACTTGCCCAGCGACCCTACCGAATGGAATGTCGACCACGTCGTCGAGTGGGCTCGCTCCAAGGGCTGGGACGAGGCGGCCGTCGTCGGCAAGTTCCGCGAGCACGAGATCTCCGGTGACGTCTTGCTCGAGATGGACATCAACATCCTCAAGGAGATCGACATTCTCGCGTTCGGCAAGCGTTTCCAAGTCGCCAACGGCATCAAGGAGCTTCGAGCCCAGATGCCCGGCGCAGTCACCACTCCTGGCCTGTCGCAGCCCGCTCAGGCTGACGGTCTGGGCAGCCCAGCTATCATTGCTCCTGGCGCAGGCAGCGCAACGGGCACACCAACATACTCTCCGTACACGCCTGGATCGCTCAACGGCAGCAACGCCGACGGACGCAGCCTCAATGCACGCATGGCCGAGACCAGCTTGGACCAGGGTTTTGCAGCAGCAGCACCCAGTTCGAGTCGACCGGGAAGCTACCGTGATGAACGCGACCGCGACTCGTTCGGTGGTCCCACTCCTCCAGGATTTGGCGCCGCACAAGGTTTCGGCGGCGCAGCGGGTGTTGCGGCCTGGCAGGCACAGCAAGCGGGTCAGGGCGCGCGATCGCGTCAACCCAGCGAAGGCTTCATGCGAGGCAGCGGCGATGCTCCGCTCTCTCCCACCAGTGCTTCGCAGTTTGGCATGTCGAGCCCGCGATACCAGCCGACGGGCGGCGCCAACGAGGACAGGCTCGGAGCGTTGCCCACATCGCCGCGCAAGCGTGAATCGACCGGATCGGCGGGCACGTCGGAGAAGAACAACCGAACGAGCTTCTTTGGTCTTGGCCAGCGCAACCGCAAGCCGCCGCCCGGACAGGCTGGAGGCGTGGGTGGGCCGGGCAGCAGCGGACACGACGAGGAGAAGAGCAAGGGCACGCTGTCGCGTCTTGGCTTTGCACGCAGCTCGCGAAACATCAGCTCGCAGTCGTCGCAGTCCAACATGAAGGAGCAGATCTCGCTGCCCACGTCGAGCCCGCACTTTGACTCGAACGGAGACACGGCGCGACGACAGAGGCAGTCGACAGGCGCGGCTACTGCGATGGGCGCGGCGGGTGTGGCGGGTGCTGCTGCGGGTGTGGGCATGGGTGCCAATGCGCGCCCGACCAGCATTGGATCGGCTGGCGTGGATGCTACGCCTACCCCTTCCGCAGCTGGCGCTGCTGCTGGCGGCAACGCTGCGGCCAACGGCCCGGTCATGGCGCGCATCCAACCCGTCGACCTGGAAGGCTGGATCAAGAAGAAGGGCGAGCGGTACAACTCGTGGAAGCCGCGCTACCTGGCACTCAAGGGACCGGACCTGGTGATCCTGCGCGACCCGTGCGCCGAAAAGATCAAGGGGTACGTCAACATGAAAGGCTACAAGGTGATTGCGGACGAAAACACCAACCCGGGCAAGTACGGCTTCAAGATCCTGCACGAGACCGAGAAGCCGCACTACTTTAGCAGCGAAGACCCCATCCTGGTGCGCGAGTGGATGAAGGCGTTGATGAAGAGCACCATCGGACGCGACCACAGCTTCCCGGTCATCTCGAGCTACAACAATGCGACGATCAGTCTCAAGGAGGCGCAGCGCATGAATCCGCCGCCGCGCCCGCCGAGCCCCACCAGCAGGGCGAGGACGCAGAGGGCCAAGGCGAGGCCGAACCCGGAACAGCTGACGGCGCGCGATGCGGCGATCCTGATGAACCTGACGAGCGGCCAGCCGACGCGCGCTGACGATTTGTAGACCGTGTGTGAAATGACAGCATGGATTTCTTCAAAGGTGTGTGTGAGCAAGTTTAGAGGTCTGAGAAGAAGCTCCCCTTGCCTGGTTTGCTGGGCTTAGTGGGTGGAGACACGTCCGAGTCCGAGTCTTGCTCGCCTTGCTCGTCTTGCTCCTCCTCCTCCTCGTCGTTGTCGTCGTCGTTGTCGTCGTCGTTGTCGTCATCGTTGTTTTGCAAGTCAGCCAAGTCGTCCTGTTCCTCCGCGACGTCTTCCTCTTCGTCATCGTCATCCTCGTCGTCATCGCTGTCATCGGAACCGGCAAGACCAACAATCCCCAACGCGCCTCCCTCATCCTCCTCATCCTCCTCATCGCCCTCGTCCAACAACGGCGATAGATCGGTCAGCTTTACAGCATTCGAATGCCCGATGCTCGCCAACACGCTCCCTTTGCTCTTCATCCGCTCGACGGGCAAGCCGTCGTGGCTGGCGATGACACCCAGCAGCTTGGACGGCAGGATCTGCACGACGCGCACGAGCCCGTCGGAGCTGCCGGTGAGCACGGTCTCGGCGTCGAGCGTCACGAGCGTGTCGACGGAGGCCGGGTGGCCGGGCACGCGGTCGACGTGGTCGAGCAGGCCGCGCGAGGGAGTCCAGAGCGAGAGGATGCCGAGCTGCGTGCCGACGACGAGCTTGGTCGAGGAGCGGATGGCGGTGATGGAGAGCAGCTCGTCCTCCTGGTCCTCGCTGAGTTCGAACGAGGACGCGCCGGAGGAGCGCAGGTCGATGCTGCTCAGGCTGCCGTCGCCCGAGGTGACGATGAGGCGAGATCGGCTCTCGTGCTTCGGTGCAGCGTCCGAGTCTGAGTCGGAGGCGTCGTCGCTGTCATCGTCGCTGTCGTGCTTTTGTTGCTTGAGCGCGGCGGCCTGCCTGGCGCGCCTGCGTTCTTTCTTGAGCATGCTTTTCGTCTTTTTCGCTTCGGCGGGCGTCTTGGGCTTGGGCACAGGCAGGTCGCGCAGGTACACCATGTCCGTGATCCAGTCGAAGTGGTGGTCCCACATCCTCACCGGTTTCACACCAACCCCACCACCCTTCCGCGGATCCCACAATCGCACCACGCCGTCGTCATCGCCCGTCACCACCATCGCCTCGTCGATCGGCAACACCCGGCTCGGCGCGGCATCATGCACCCCGATCCAGCTGTCCACCACCTTGCCCGTCTCCGTATCCGTCGCAAACAAGCCCTTGTCTTTGGAAATCGAAAAGATGCGCTCGCCCGTGTGCGAGAAGGCCAGCCCGCGACACGATTTCTTGGACGGCCGCGAGACCCACACTTTGCGGTAGAGCTTGGGCTTTTCTGCGGTGTCGTCGGAGGTCTTGTGCTTTTTGGAAGGTGGGCTGGCGGGCGTGCGCGATGAGGAAGGTTGGGAGAGGTACTCGTCGTAGTTGACCAGTTGGATCTTGCCCGAGATGAGGCCGACCGCGAGCAGGTTGGTGTCTGGGTGCGGGTGGAACGAGAGGTCGAGCGCGTCGCTCGACAGCGGGATGTCCATGTTGGGCAGAGCTATAGCTGATCGTGCGATGAGGGCGTCTGCGTAGAGAAGAGGTGTTGGTACGACGACAAGGCTGAAGAAGAGGCTTTTTTTCTCTTCAGGGTCTCTCGACTTTCATTGTTCCTGCCAACTCGGAAAACGGCCTCCAAAAAATCGACACAAAAAAAGAAGCAAAAAAAAAAATCCAAAACGGAACGTGCACGGGCGCGATTTCACAACGCAAAAAAAAAATGTCGAATCGTCGACAGATGACACTGCAAACCACAAAAAAAAGCGCTCGTCGATCGGAACCGATCCAAATCACGTGCGGCCAGCGTTGCGCCATCACAATCTCGACATCCTCCAATCTTACTTTGCAACACCATCATCTTGTATCGACGACGACGATCAACACCCTTTCTTCATTCCAACACTGATACGACAGGCGTCACTCGACTACGACTACACATACCCCACCGTTCAAGCCTGGAAGCCGATAGACACACGACGCAGCAAAGATGCCTGTTCCCTTCGAAGCTGTCCTGCACATGGGTACGTTCCAACCGCCTCAGCAATGGTGTTGCTGCAGCGCCAAGCCCGAAGGAGCGGCTCTTGGTGGCGAAGCGCATTGGTGCTGGTAGAGAATGTATGGCTGACCCTTCTGCTTTTCTTGTATCGACATACTCTGCGGATCTACGCACAACTGCTGTCCAACTCACTCATGCCGCGCTCGCATCCCACAGGCATGGTGGTCGTCATGTTCGGCGTCGCAGGTACCGGATACAACGTCGTCCGACGTCTCGCCGAGGATGGAAAGGTACGCACTCCCCCCGCCGTCACGCGCTGTCCCCTCTTTCGTCTTTGCGTACTGACCGACCTCTACTGTTGCAACGTCGTTTCTGCACAGCCTATCCGACACTCGCTCGACGACTGGGAACGCATGATGATGAAGCGAGACGAGCGGCTCACCGGCAGCTTGAGAGGTCAAAGTGTAAGTTCCCGCCCCCACGGCTTCAGGTGGATCCATGTTGGAAGAATTTACTCACACCGGTTTCTCTCTGCAACGGCCATGACAACAGACAAACCCTATAGCGCCAAAAGAGTTTGCGACCAACTCAGCCTGGTCTACCGAGAAGCTCACTTGATCTTGCCTGTAGCTCTACAATGCGTTTCACAATCATCACGCCAATCACAGACCGTTTCCGCTCACTGTTGTACCCCGTGCGGGCTGCGTGTGCGGTGGATCTGAGGCATTACTTCCACACCTCGACGCGGCGCCTCAGCACCTCCCTGACGTTGATCCGGGCATCGTCGATGTTGCCGAGCCTCTCGAGCAGCTGTGTGTACTCGTCCCCCTTGACCTGTCCCTCGTCGGTGGCATCGAACACGATCTGCACCGCTTTGGCCAGCGTCACCTCGCCACGTTCCCCCGCTGCTCCGCCCGTCGACGACGGCAGCCCCAACAAGACGCCCGCGTCGCTCGCGGCCTTCCAGCACGCTTCGGGCCTGCGCCCGAACAGCATCGCGCTCTGCGCGGCGTTGGATCCCGCCAACTCGCGCACCACGCCCAACCAGCCCTCGCGGAGATCGTGAGCAAACCGGACGCCACCGGCATAGTTGAAGCGCTTCGAGCCGCCGGACATGACCACACGCTCGACGAGCGCCGCTGCGATCGAGTTGGAGACATGCCGGTAGATCGGCAGCAGCGTCTCGCGTTGCAGGATGGAACACAAGTGGCCAAGGTGCGATGAGAAGACCGCGAGTGCCGGGATGAGTGTCGGCGTTGGATAGGGTTCCTTTTCGTCCTGCTCTTGCGAAAGATCTTCTTGGTCCCACCGACGCAGGATGTACGGACGCAGCTGTTCGAGCACCTCGCTAGTCACAAGCCGCTCGATGGCGGTGATGGCGCGAGCGGCGATCTCGGCAAACTTGCGACGCGGCTCTTCCCACACGCCGTAGCGTCCAAACTCGTTGAGCACTTGTTTGGAGCCAACATCGCTCAGCTTGGGTGTGCCGAAGCCGCCCTCGCCACTCGGAAGCACAGGCGAGCCGCCGGTGCTCGCAAGCGGCCTCGCCACAGCCGCACCGCGCTTGAGACCGCGCCTGAGCAGCATGCCCAGACTGGCAGCGTCGAGTTCGCGATCCTCTTCGGCGCCCTGGTCCTTGCGCAGCCCCAGCGCCAGCGCGCGTCCCTCCTCGGTGGAATCGAGGCTCTCGGACATCTCGACGAACGCGGCCGACTCGGACCACCGCTCGAGCTCGGTGCACACGTACTGCGCCGAGAGCAGCGCCTTGACCAAGCGGCCCAAGCCACGAAGGCCTTTGACCATATCCGAGTCAGACCCGCCCGAGGTGGCACCGGTGCCAGCGACGATCTCGCCGGGCATGGCACGTGCGAACGCCGAGGAAAGCGACTCGAACGCATCGAGACTCCTGGTGAGGCGCTGAGCGTACGAGCGCAGGATGGGCAGCTGCACGATGGCCAGGAACGACAGGCGCTGCGAGAGAGAGGGAAGCGGACGGTAGCGTTCCGAGACTGCTTCGAGGATTTCGATGGTGGATCTGGCTGACTTGGTGGTTCGCTGACCCGCCGAGTCTTCCGGAGCATTGGCATCGGAGAGGGACGAGTAGAAGACCTGCTCGTCGTCATCTGCCAAGCTGTCCGAGCTGCCGATGGCCCAAGCGTCGGGAGAGTCGATGATCTCTTCGAATCGACGCAGCGCAAACTCCTTTTCACCGTCGAGCCACCGGTTGAACCAGGCGGCGTTGTCGAGAATGTCGTCCGAGATCTTTCGGGTTCCGGCACCGTCGAGGACGGTGAGCGAAGGCGGGAACGACTCGGCGAGATCAGTGTCAAACGTGAGCGCCTGGAAGACCGTATGCGCGAGCAAAGAGGGATGCTCTAGAAGCGCAGGCATGGTGGAAGCGAGTTTGCGACGGAGTGGTATGAGCAGACCATGAAGGAGCTCTGCATACGTGTCGATGTGGCGATACGCTTTTCGCGACGAAGTTTGGGCAGAATCATTGGCATAGGCGCGATTGAGACGCACCACGGCACCGCCTGAGCCGGGAACGCCATGGGCTGCAGGCAAGAAGAGCGGGGCTTGGGAGCGGATGAGGGCGGCAATGTGGGAGATGAACCACTCGGGTTTGTCGAGACGATTGGTGGAGCGGTCACCGTCAAAATGGTAGCGGAAGCGGAGGAGCATGGGTTCGATGAGACACTGGGTGGTGAGCAGTGGCTGGTACGTGTCACTTCCGGCGGCGACGTGCTCGGTTTGGGGTGATGGCTTTGCAGTGGCGCGCTTGAGCAGGCCAAGATGCTCGGCGGTGTCCTGAAGCTGGCAGACTTGCGCCCAGGCGAGCTTGACGTCGGCACTCTGGACGAGATTTGCGGCGGTAGAGTCGAGTTGGTTGGCAGCATCCTGCTGAGGTGAGAGATCGGCCTTGGCTTGGGACCAACCTGTCTGTGCAATGGCGTGCGACAATCTAGCGCAACGAGCCTTTCGGAGCGTCTTGAAGGCAGCAGATCGCTGAGCACGCAAGAATGCAACTAGCTTGGGCTCGTCTGCTGCGACGTGAAGCTGATGAGAGCCGACAGCCGAGAGCTTTTCGACGTTGCGAACGAGAGCATCGAGCTGGGAGAGGTGCTGGAGAGCTTGATGTTGCTGTGCTTGATCCTCCTTGTCGCACTTGACGATGGCGAGACGAAGGCCTTCTGCCTGTGCCAAGATGGAAAAGTAGGCTTTGGCCTTTTGTAGCTGGTCGATGGCGGTGTGCAGCTGATCGAGTCTGTTGATGAGAGTGACAGCGCCATCTCTGCTCGATTCAGGGGCTGAAGCAGAAGCGCCGGAAATGACGAGATCTTCGCACAGGTCGAGAAGCTGGTCTTCGGTGGAGGCGATGTCGTCGGGAAGGGAAGACAGCTTTTGCTTGAGAATCTTGACACCGTCGAGGCTGGAGAGGAGCTGATTGCGCAGCTTCGATTCGAGGTTGGCGGTGCGAGCCGATGCTTGCTGATGGGCAGAGGTGAGCTCTTCCAGATACGCTTCGAGCGAGGATGAGGATGGAAGCGTGGTGAATGAGCTGTTCGTATCCGTACGCAAGGATGCCGCCAGAGAATCGGAAGCGAGCTGAGGGAGAACGTAGTTGCAGTGCTCGACGACGTAGCTGAGCCGCTGTTGGTGGGTGGGAGGCTTGAGGAAAGCTGCGAGCTGATGCGGTTGGAGAGATGATGCAGATGCGATATGCGCAGCATCTTCCGCCGCCGCGGTTGTCGCCATGCTTGGTACCTGTCCGATCGATGATGATGGTGATGAGAAGGTTGACAGAAGTGTTGGTCTCTGCGAGATGGCTCCAGCGAGGGCATTTTTGCGTCAATGTTAGGTTTTGATCTCTGACACTCTATGAATAAATCGCGGCCCGCCAAGCCAAAAAGCGCTTTCATTTCGCAGTGTTTGCTCAGCCGAGGATTTTGAGCTCAGTTGAAATTGACACGGCAGCAGAGCAGAGGCAGTTGACAGCGGCACAGCACAGCGGCACAAAAGCACACACGGAACCCTTTTTGCATCATCGCGGAATATCGACGCCGAGCCACTGGAGCAGTCTGGTTGCAGCAAAGCCCACTTGCGGAGGGTGCACGCGCTTGGCATTTGCAGCTCGTCGCTCTCCTCTCTCTCTCTCTCTCTCTCACCTCCATCATCCCTTTGGCTACACCGCGAATCCTTATCCACATATCGAAACAATCGCGGCACCACAGCCAATCATGGCTCGCCCACGCCCAGCTTCCCGCTCGCACTCGCGCAGATCCGACGAGCTGTTTGCTGCCTTCAATGGTCCCGCTGACACCGACCCATCACTGCCAGACTATTCCCAGGCCAGCGGCTCTTCTTCAGCTGTAAGACCCTCGACGGATGTCTTCTTCGATGCTGGCGATGCGCTGCCCGAACCCGACAACGCTGCGGTCAACGATCCACTAGGAGCAGATCGTGCCAACACCAACACCAACACCCCATCTACTTTCCGCCCGCCACCGCTCTTCAACCGCAGTGGAAACACGCCCGCCTACGACTTTGAGCGTCCAGAGTACTTTCCCACTGCCACCAGGCGACCGCCGCCTTCATCGATTCCTACCACTCCCCGCACTGAAACTGCTCACTCGAACAACAACAACAACGACCATCGCACGATAGACATGAGCTTCCAGGGTGGCGACGAAGCAGACGACTCGACACACTCGGGCAGCGGCAGTCAAGTCCACCGCAACGGCTACAGCTCGTTGCCCACCGCAAGTGGCGGTGTGAGCGCAGATGCTTCTCAACATCTCTCTCGCAGCGATCGTTTGCGTTTTGCTCTCGGTCGCTTCGGTCGCTTTGTCGGCATGGGCATCCCCGGCGCTCGCTACTCTTCCCTCTCACAGCAGGACGGTGCTCGTGCAGGCGTACATCGACCTCGCGTCGTCGGTGGCGGTATCGGCCAAGACGGCGTCTTTGCCAACCTCAGCGCTAAACCAGAGTGTCGCCGACGCGGCCACAATGCTCGAGGTACCGACGATCGTGGCGACGACGACGATCTCGAAGATGACATGCAGCCCCCCACCTACGAGATTGCTGCTGCTGATGCAGTTCCGCAATATTGGGAGACCACCATCCTCGGTGGCAGCGTCCACCCGCTCGCCAACGGACTCGGCTGGACTCCCGGAGGAGCCCACGTGGGCGCAATCGAGGATCTCATCGTCGAAGGTCTCGCTGTCGGCAACTTCTTTGGCTTTGCTTGGAACCTGCTCGTATCCATGACGTTCCAGTTTGTTGGATTCTTGCTCACCTATCTACTCCACACGACGCACGCCGCACGATGTGGCAGTCGAGCCGGACTCGGCGTCACGCTGATCCAGTACGGCTTCTACCTGCGCACCAGGGCCGCCGAGATTGCTGAAGGCAAGGTGATTGGCTCGGGCGACTTTGGCGGAGGCGGTGGCGCTTTCTCTGCTGGTGCTGGTGCTGGAAACGGATGGTTCGGCGAGGATGTCGATGCGGGCGATGGCAGTGGAGCCCGCAGAAGGAGAGGCTGGAGCGCGCGAACCGTTCAACCCACCCAGCCCACGGTCGACGGAGCGACGCTTGCAGACCTATTTGCAGCACAGGCCGATGGACAGCCCGTCAACGTCGGCGGCGAGAGCATCACAGATTCCATGAGCCAGTCGACCGAATGGCTGGCCTATGTGCTCATGGTGCTCGGCTGGACCATCCTGCTCTCGAGCATGCTCAGCTACTGGCGCATCTGGCGTTGGGGCAAGTCGCTCGTCGATGCTGCGCGTCGCGAACAGCAATCTTCCGCTGAGAACAGCGACTCGAACAACGATGCATCCGGTGGCGCGTCCACACCGGCCACGGGCGCGACGGGCTTCATCAATCGCTTCCGCTCGGCCTTGAGTTCGCGAAGCGGTGGCAGTGGCCGTGGCTCGGGCGAGGATTGGATCCTCTTCCCTGGTGTCGGCCATCGCTTGGGTCGCACCAGCGCCGCCCGAAGGCCGCAGGATCGATCCGCCTCGTTCGACCATCCCACCAGCATCGCCGATCTGGAAGACGAAGAAGGTCTGGATACCGAGGATGCCCGATTGAATCCGGCAGAGCGGCGGCTGTTGAATGACATGCGCCGCGTCGGCCTTGCATGATTTGCTCTCTCGCTCGCTGTTCTACTGCTTGACATGATACCACACACACACTCTTTATATTCTCAATGTCATGCATTTCGATTTCGATTTCATGCCTCGGCTCGCATCACCCCGCTATCGCATCGAGATAGGACCGAGCAAGATGACTCGTGGTGGGGGTTGGAGGGTGACTCTGATCTGTCTCTCGACTGACTCGATACACAAGCCTCGGCAAGCCAAAACGCGTCTGGTTGCCGCGGAGCGGAGCTTCTTTGCACGAGTCAGGAACGGAACAGACCCTTCCGCTGCGCCGCCTTCCGCTGGAAATTTTCGAGAAATGCAGCCTTTTTTTTTGTGTTTGACAGCGTCGCCGCCATTTCTTTCATTTGATCGAGTGCGCTTCTGTGCGCTCTTCTCTGCAGACGGCTCGCCCACGCTCAGCTTGCAGAAGCTCCAAAAACTTGTTCGGTCAAAGCGGTCTTGATGGCGGTTTGGTGTAACTTTGCGGCTGCGTCTGGACAAGGTGTTGGTTGATAAGAAACACTTCAGTGCTTTGACCCTATCGTGCTTCCTGTCATGCAAGGCTGAGCAGCGCAGAGCCTCTATAAGATCGTCCATTCTTTGGCAGGGCAGGGACTGTCTGCTCATTCCTTCTCTTCCCCCTTCTCCTCATCAACAATACTGCCCGACTACCAACAACGCAGTTGGAAGCAACACACTCAGCCTTGAACGATTCCAGATTCGGTTGTGCTCGTCTCGATTCCGGTTCCCTCTCAGAAAAGATATTATCCGTTCGCACTCGTTGTCCCCAACATCGATCAAAAGGCTCGATTCCGTAGAGCCGCCAAAGGACTCGAGCATCGTCTTCTCGTTTCCCCTCTCAAGTCACAATACCTTCCACGACGCCTCGCACGTTGGCATCACAAGGCTCGAATAGCACAATGATCCCCTCAATATCACCCTGGCTTGGGCTGCATCGCGCACCCACACTGCCAACAGCTACCACTTTGCCAAGCGTGCGACTGCCGCTTTGGGACCAGTACACAGTAGCAGCCTTGGCGTTGGCATCTACCATCCTCGTCGTGCTCCTCTACCTTCTCTTCACCTCTCCTTCCGCATCGCCACAGGCTTACACTCTGCTTCACAACCACGGTGCAGAGACACCCGACTCGATCAGCACACATGACGACGACGACGACGTCAAGCACGAGGTCAACGGCTATCCCTTTGAGCTCCGAAAGGCGCTCGGCACTCCCATCGACGCAGCTGCCTACGAATCTCATCGCCTGGCTTTGCACATTGTCATTGCCTTGCTCTCCGTCGTGGGCCTGGCCATCGATGCTGCCTCCATTGTAGCCAACTTGGTCTCGCACTCAGCTCCAGCGCAACCCTTGCAAACAACTCTCTACTTTGCAGCCACTTGTGCAGCTTTGCGAACGCTCACCGTCTCGCTCGCCATGCTCCATCTCAATCTGCACGAACAATCCCGCCTCATGTTCATCTCGCTTCTCAGCTCCTTCTACCTTGTTTCGCAGCTGCTCGTCTTCTTGACCGACTACAAGCTTTCCCTTCCCGGCCTCGGCGGTGACTCGAACCTCGTCCTGCACGCCATCAACCTCGCATCGTCCCTGGTCGTCTTCTTGCTCGCATTCCTCTCTCCCAGTGGTCCCGTCATCCGTGTCCAGGCCATCGGAAGTCTGCCCGCCAGGAATGTCGGTCGCAACGCCATCGGCGGCGGCTCGGTTGCCCAAAACCTCTTGGGTTTCCTCGCTTTTCCGGTCGTTCACCAGGCGCACTCCAAGAACCGGATCGAAGAGGACGACATCCCCGCCATCGACTACACCTACCGTTCCGCCGTTGTCGCTGAGGAGATGATCCGCAACTACCGCCGATCCCTTGCCGCTTCGCTCGCCAAAGTGCCCGCCGGTCCTAAGCGCACCGACGGCGTAAAGGCACGAGCGCTCCTCTCCGCTTTGGCAAAGTGCAACGCTCGCCAGCTCATCGAAACGAGCATCATGCTCGTCATTGTCACGTTTGCATTCTACGTTCCCAAACTCGGTCTAGCCGTGCTGCTCGACGGCATTGAAAAGTACGAAGCCTCTCTCAGACAGAGCACTCAGAGCACTAGCGCCGCCGTCGACACCGTCTCCAAGAGGGCCAGATCCACGCTCATCTACTCGGCCATCTTCTATCTCACCTTGTTCGTCGAAAACTTCCTCGTCTACCACTACTTCCGTCCGCTCTCCGTCTACCTCAAGACCAAGATGCAGACGCAGCTCACCACCCTGCTCGCCTGGAAGAGGTTGCGTCAAAAGGAAGCGTCCGCCAAAGAGCAAGACACCAATCACGACGACAACGATACCCACGCAGCCAACGCCGATTCCAAACCCGATGACAAGGTCCAAGATGGGCAAGCCGAGGCATCAGCTTCCTCTTCGTCCCAAGTGATCAACCTCGTCACCACCGATGCCACGCGCATCTTTGGCCGTGTCGACATGTACGTCTTTGGCATCATGGGTCCCCTCGAGGTCATCATTGGTGGATACTCTGCCTACGCTCTCATGGGCAAGGGCGCCCTCATCGGTCTTGCTGCCGCTGCTATCATGCAGCCCATCGCCTTTGTCGTCGGCAAGATCACAAAGACCATCGACGAAAAACTGCAAAAGGCGAGGGACAGGCGAGTCATGCTCCTCTCGGAAGCCATTCGCGCCATCCGCATGGTCAAGTACGAAGCCTGGGAGGACGAGATCGGCGACAAGATCATGCTCGAGCGTCGCGCCGAGCTCAAGTGTCAGGCCCAGAGCTGGGTCGTCTACACCTTCTTCGGCGGTCTCTTTGCTTTCGTGCCCATGCTCACCATCGTCGTCGCTTTCACCTGGTACACGCTCGTCGAAGGTAACACGCTCACCGCATCCGTAGCTTTCCCAGCCGTAGCCGTGCTCAACGAGCTCAGGTTTGCCGTCAGCTATCTGCCCAGCAACTTCTTGACCGTCATTCAGGCTTGGGTCTCCATGAAGCGTATCGCAGTGTACATGGAGACCGGCGAGGTCGACGTCTCCGAAGACGACTACACACCTCAGACCATGAGCGGTGCCAGGGATGCCGCAGCCGCGCGCGCCTCCGCCTCGACAGGTGTAGGTCGCATTGAGCTGAGGCAAGCTGAAATCACATGGCCGTCCGAAAGTGACGGTGCGTCCGCTTTCAAACCCTCGACGGTGGCTCAAGCTCAACCTTCCTCAACGTCGACCTTCACGCTCTCGATTCCGGACGCAACGTTCGAGCTCGGCCACATCAACCTCGTTTGCGGCAAGATTGGTTCCGGAAAGACGCTCCTTCTTCTCTCGCTGCTCGGCGAGGCTCAACTGGTATCCGGCAAACTCGAATGTCCACGCTCCCACCCTGCTGCCTCTCTGTACGCCGCGCGCACCGCCTCGGCTTCCTCCTCTGCTTCACACCGCAGAGAGTGGTGGATCGACCTCTCGCTCTCCGCCTACGCCCCACAACGCTCCTTCCTCTTCAACGCCACCGTCCGCGAAAATATTCTCTTCGGTCTCGAATTCAATGCGCGCCGTTACCGCGACGTCATTTTCGCATGCGGCCTCAAGCCCGACCTCAAGATCTTCAAGGATGGCGACCGCACCGAAATTGGTGAAGGCGGAACCAATCTGTCCGGAGGTCAGAAGGCGCGCATCTCGCTAGCACGAGCCGTCTACTCGCATGCAGGAACGGTGCTCATCGACGACTGTCTCTCGGCTTTGGACTCGCACACCACCAAGCATGTGTGCGAGACGCTGTTTGGCGCAGACAAGGGCGGCAGTGGTCTGTTGGACGGCAGAACGACCATCCTGGTGACCCACCACGTGCGCATGATGGTTCCGAGGTGCAAGAAGGTGTTGGTGCTCCAAGAAGGTCGACAGGCGTTCTTTGGCAGCGCTGAGCAGTTCACCAACAGTATTTTCTACGAAGGGCTCGAGGACGAGGACGCCAAGCAGCAGGATCAGGGAGAGGCAGAGACACCCAACTTTGGCTCCACCACAAGCACTGCAGCCAACTTGGCGGCCAACAGCGACGAGGAGGATGCGGTCGAAGCGGACGATGCGTTGCTCGACGTACCCAGCGCCGATGTGGCTGCAGGCAAGCACGCAAATGCATCGGCCTTTTCGCAACACACCGTCGACGGCTCTGCCCCAAAGCAAGGCGTGCGTAGACAGCCATCCAACTCGGCCTTCAGTCACATCTCGGGCTTGAATGACGGCGAGGTTGCAGCGGCAGTCGAAGAAGAGGCGCACAAGCAGGTCGGCGAGGAAGGACGCGCGCAGGGTCGTGTTTCGTTTGCCGTCTACAGCGGCTACATTCGCGCCGGCGGCGGTGTCCTGCTCTGGATCGCGCTGGTTGGTGCCTTTGCCGGCTACGCCTTTTCGGATCTCGGCGCCAACTGGTGGCTGCGCATCTGGACGCAGCAGGTAGCGACGGACAAGGAGCACTCGACCGAATGGTGGCTCGCACGCTGGATCGTCATTCAGTCGCTGCAGGTGGTCGCTATGACGCTTGGATATGCGTTGATCTGTATCGCTTCTCTGCTTGCCGGCAGTCGGCTGTTCAAGCAGCTGCTCCGAACCGTGCTGCGTGCGCCGTTGCGCTTCCACGACTCGACGCCGTCCGGACGCCTGCTCAACCGCTTCGGAAAGGATATGGAGGCGATCGATTCCAACATTGCCGAAGAGCTCACTGAAGCTGCCAAGGCGTTGCTCATCGCTCTCGCCGCCATGGTCGCGACGTTCCTCGGCGGTGGACCGATCGTCCTTGTCATCCTCTCGTTCATGGCTCCCGTGTTCTACGTGATCGTGTCCACGTTCACGCTCGCAGCTCGCGACCTGAAGCGTCTCGACTCGAACTCGGCCTCGAAGCGCATCACGTGCTTTACGGACCTCATCACGGGTGTCGTGACCGTTCGTGCCTTTGGCTCGTCCTCGGCCTACTTTGCCACGTTGATGGAGAAGCTGGACGAGAACATGATGTTCTACTTCTGGCAAGGCACCGTACGTCAGTGGCAGTCGCTGCTGCTCAGCCTGGTCAGCTCGGTCATCGTCATTTCCACCGTGCTGGTGGTGACGCTGACGCCGGGATTCACGGCGGCCAGAGCCGGTTTCACGCTGGGCTTCGTGCAGAACCTCACGTCGATGCTGACGTACGGCATGCGTTCGCTGTCCAACGTCGAGCAGGGTCTCGTTGCCGTCGAGCGCGTCATGGAGTACTTTGGCATCGAGACGGAACCGCTTGATGCTCCACCTGCGTCGGTTGAGGAGCAAGTGGCGGTGCCGGCGAGCTGGCCAGAGAAGGGAGCGATCGAGATCAAGGATCTGCATCTGGCGTACGCGGAGAACCTGCCGGATGTGCTCGATGGGATCAACCTGTCGATCAGGGCTGGAGAGAGGGTGGGCATCGTCGGTGCTACGGGCAGTGGCAAGTCGACGCTCGTCTCGGCGCTGTTCCGGTTCTTCGAGTACAGGAGTGGGCAGATCGAGATTGATGGCGTCGACGTTAGCAAGATTGGACTCAAGACGCTGAGGAGCAGGATGAAGATCGTTCCCCAGGACCCGTTGATCTTGTCTGGAACGCTGCGGAGTGCCGTCGACCCGCTCGGGGCGCATGCGGACGAGGACATCACGCGTGTGCTCGTCCGCGTCGGCTTGCTGAAAGAAAAGCCCCTGGTCGCCACGGGCTACGGCACGTTCGATTCTGCCAACGGTGGTGGTGTCGCCAACGCCACCCGCGAAGACGGCAGCACCAGCTCATCGACGCTCCTGACCCGCTCGCCTCCCACGCCACCCGAAGACGCCACCGACGACTCGGGCACGCTCTCGTCGCTCGAGGCGCGCATCGAGGAGAGCGGCAGCAACCTCTCGTCGGGCCAAAAGCAGCTGCTCTCGCTCTCGCGCATCCTGCTCTCGGCCGCCTCGCCCCACGCAAACGCAAACAGCATCGTCGTGCTCGACGAATCCACCTCGTCGATCGACTACACCACCGACGCCAAGATCCAGTCGCTCCTCGACGCGCACTTTGCGCGACACAACACGACGGTGCTCGCCATCGCGCATCGGTTGAGAACGATCATCGGGTTCGATACCGTCGTGGTGCTGAACCGCGGCAAGGTCGTGGAGAAGGGCAGCCCGAGGGAGCTGCTCGCGATGGAAGACGGCTGGTTCACCAGGCTGGCCAAGAGCACGGGCGAGCAGGAGTACGCGTCGTTGAAGCGCGCGCTTGGGATGTAGGAGCGCTCTCTGTTGTGGTAGTGTTGCTTTGACGAGTCGATCTGTGACCCTTTGCGAAGTGTGTGCGAGTGTGTGCTTTGTCTGTGTGCTCCTTGGATCGTCTCTTGCCTTGGGTGAAGGTGGGTTGATCTAACCGTCGGACGAACACAACATTAGCGCACCAGCTCTGTCGCAGCGCAAGCACTCTAACGCAAGCCTAATTTGGCGACACACCGGCGCAGCCCTCGCAAGCACAGCCGTCCAGAGCGACGACTGGAACCAAATTGCTGCTCTCTGCAGTCCGAAGGTCTCGACCTTTGCCTTCGATCGTCCGAAACTTTTCGATAACTCGCTGTACCTCGACACCTCGACCATCCGACACCTCGACACCTCGGCCGACCTTGCGCACGCCAAGCGTTGCAGCGGATCCATCAAGTTCGACCGCGCCGCCTCATGCGCCGCCTCCCCCAGTAACCGAGCGCTTGCTCCGCGTCAATGGCTCCGACAGGCGCAACGACACCACGAGGTGCGCTCTCTCGGGGGCCCAACCTCGGGCTGAGGTATCGACACAGGTGAAGAGCGGGTCCCTTGGTTCGGCGCCAGTCGAGACGATGCCAAGGGAACACGGGGAGGAGTCGAAATGGGGGCCTGGTGCAGCTCTCTTAGCGCGTTTTGCTGCTCAGATTTCTTCTCCCCACCCGGCGACCCTCTACCACCTCCTTCTTCTTGAAGGTTGATCTTCCGGAGCCCAGCATACGTGGTGAAGCGATGGAGGGAAAAGGAATAGATGATGCATTCACACCGTGATTGCTTACGGCGGCATCAACGCATGCTGCGCAGCTTCACACCACGAACAGACACAATCCCGTCGCACAGGAAACGATCGCAACGGCAAGGGTGACCAGCAGCTGCAGCACACCATCGCCCGAAGCGTCTAGGCATTATGCAGAAAAAAACGAACCCATGGTATCCTAATACATCAAACGCGCGCCCACTTCCACGCCTTACACAGGGGCAGTACAGCCGAACGAGGTAGCGGCGGCAGTCGAGTCAAAGACTTGCTTGATCGACTCGCCCGAGCCGTACATGCCCAAGCCCGAGAGCGTGTACGAGCCGAGCGTGATGATGAGCAGCACGGCCTTGACGACGATGCCGGGGATCACGACGCCAAGGACCTCGTAGCGGCCGCCGAACAGACCGCGCTGCCAGCGCGACCACTCGCTCCACGTGTCCCGCCTCCTTGCAGGCGATCCGGGCGCGTACGCCACATCGCCCTCCATCGCATCGCGCTTGATGTAGAAAATGAGCGCAAGCATGAACGGGAACGAGTACGAGAAGTTCATGATCGCAATCGCCGCGATCAGCCCCGAAATCGTCTGCACCTGCGGAATGGACGACGCAATCACAAACGCCAGCGCCCAGTACACCACCGACATGCACGCCCAGATGACGCGGCCCTTGGGACTCGACAGCGCCGGACCGCGGAACACGTTCTGCACCGTGTTGACGTAGGCGACCTTGAGGCCGACGTTGCCGTACAGCGCGGCGGCGACGGTGCCGGACAGGATGGCGAGCATGTTGCAGATGGTCTGGAAGACGTACTTGGCAATGCCGTTGTACGACTGGCCGAGCACGTACTGGCCCTGGTAGTAGTAGACCACGTTGGCGTACACGAGGTAGACGGTGCAGATCAACGCCTGCGCACTGATCATGCCCTTCCAGAAGTCCATCGGCCTGCGCATCTCGGCCATGAGTTCAGGGAAGATCATTGCACCGCCATATGCGAACACCATACTCATCAGTCCGTTGACCTTGGCGGTGATGTCGTAGGAGACGAATGCCGACGTCATGACCGGCTGGTTGTTGTACGGGTAGTCGGTGCCGTACGAAGCCTGTGCACCGGCGATGTAGGGGCCGTACTTGATGATGGCAGCCATGGAAACGACGACGATAGTGATGTTCTGGTAGACCGCGGTGGTTGCGGCGAACCCGAGGCGGCGGAAGGTTTGGACTTGAGCGAAGGCCATACCGATGAGCGCGAAGAGGACGACGCAAACGGAGAAGCAGAGGCTGGCGTTACCGGGAGCGCCGCTGATGACCTGGCTCAGCGCCTGACCGTTGGTCAGGCAGATGAGACCGACGTTGATGATAAGCTGCAGCGTCTGGAGCGCGTTGAAGGTGTAACGCATGGACGTGCCGACAGCGCGCTCGCCGATATCACCGTACGACTTGATGGGGTAGCGGGCGGAGTCAAGCTGGCAGAACAGCTTCCAGAGGATAATGCCGCACCACCAGGCGCAGAAACCCATGACGATGTACATGACATTGCCCGTAACCCAGCCGTTCTGCGACATGACGTAGGGCGCTCCGTAGGGTCCGAGAATATCCGTCGTGATCAGGTAGAACACGGCAACCCAGGTCGCAGTCTTGAACGCACGGTGCGCATTGAGCGTCTCCTTTTCGGTTTCAGGCAAGCCCTCGAGCTGGTCGAAGGTCAAAGCGTCCGTGTTGTTGACGGTGGGCTTGACGGCGCCCGTCTCGATGGCAGTGCCGTGCTCGCTGGTGGACTCGGACGCAGAGGGCTTCTTCTCCTTGGCGTCTTCGAGGTAGCCCTTGCGGTGCGGAGCGTTGGCCTCGACAGCAACACCGGCAGCTCGGTAGAGTTTTTCCTGCTCGCGCTGGATCTGGGCGTAAAACATGTACTCCTCGAGCGAGATACCGGAGTGGGCAGGCGCCTCGTAGAGAGCAGGGACGGGAGTGAGACCGGGAGCGCCCTGACCAGGCAGGTCGGATTGATGCGTCTCCTCCTTGTTCGAGGTGTGGTGCGTCCTCTCGATCTCGACGCTCTTGGCGCGGCTGAAGAGGTCTTTGACGCCCATCTTTGCTCTATTTTTTGTTCAACGGGAGGGAGGGGAGGGAGGGGAGATTGGGTTGGGAAGGAAAGACGTGACTAGAACGTGTTTGCCTTTTAAGGAGATCACTAGAAACAACGACGAGGCCAAGAAACGGCGGCACACGAGCGGAGTTTGAGAGGGCAAAAAAGAGGGACCCGCCGGCGCGGCAAACCAACAAAGGGCGGAGTGCGGAACGCGGCTGTGGTGACGAGCAAAGCACGCTCAAGCCAAACTGCAGTCCGCTTTTGGCGAGGAGCTCTTGTCAGGCACACACAGTGGAAAACGCCACAGACGCAAGCAAAAGCAGAGATGGTCCCGGCCAGACCAGCCGGTTGGGCAGAGGGTGTGCAAACGACAGCTCGGCTGCCAACGCGTCGTCTCGTGATTGGGGAGCCTTTTTGCGTTGGGATTTGAGACAACCAGGTCACAGAGCAGCCAATGGAAAGTGAGAGATTCAAGCCTCGCTTTTGCCGTTGGTTGATAAGCCTTTGGAGGGGCACAAGGCTTCGGATCGCTCTTCCGGTTGGTCTTGCTCTGCTTCCAGGAACCGACGGTGAGCACGCGCGCGAGTGCGAGTGAGAAGAACGAGCATCGTCACGCGAGCCTCGACCGCATTTGCTGTCCCTTGATTCGCTGCTGTGCTTCCCATCCGGTCGAAAGCGGAAGTCACAGACACTTACAGCTGTGATCACAACAGGCACTCAAAAGTGAGCAGGCTTGAAACAGCGCTCAACAGCCGCAGTCATTGTTCTTTCATTTTCTTGGTCTTTTGCCGCGCCGAGAGAGAGAGCCGCATTTGAGGCGGCTGCTGAGCGCCAATTCGGAAAACGAACAAGCAACAAAAAGCCGCGACAAGGAGAATAAAATTGGCCGCGGCGGGGATGCAAGATCTGTTTGCTCATTTCCAACTCAACCGTCGGCAGTCGAGGGGCACTGCACGAGTGCATGTCGTCTGCCTGCATCCTCATTGACAATACGAAGGATGACGCTCGAGAATTGTCGCCGACCGAGAAGTGCCTGTCTGTTTCCTCCTTATCAGTTCACCCTCATCGCCACAAGATTCGACAGTCACCGGTATCGTAACGACCCAATCAGTGCCGATGGAAAGAGTAAGCCTTTGAGATAAGCACCGGAGAACCAGCTTTTGATTGTCGACGAGGGGGGAAAAACCGTAAAACGAGAATTTGGTCAACAGCGATTCGGCCAGCGGTGTGTGTTCCGACGCATGAGATGGTCATGGCTCTCTCTCTCCGCAAAGCCCGTTATGTGTGATCCAATCAACGCTGCCCAGCTTTGGTGGTGCTTACGCTGCTTGCCGAGCGGCTCAATCAGGAACATCCTGTATCGACAACGAGTTCCGTCGGATTGGCATGCGCTACGAGCTGAGCAGCACGGCTTGCCTCGAGACCCGAAGCCCGGTCCATCTTGCCTTCTAGTCATCTGACAATTTTGCGGGGAAGGCGCCGATACGAAAACATCTGACAGATACAGTATGCCCGCGCGCAAACGACGACTTCGGGTCTTTCCTCCGACCATGCTCGAGCGCATCTTTGCTGCTTCGGGTCGACCGCCAAGGCCGAACAGCTTCGTCTTCTTCTCCAGCTGGAAGAAAATCTTGCGTCTAATCACCAACAGACTGTCCCCGGATTGCACCTTCCGCACTGCGTTGCCAGACGTCGAGTCCGGAAATGAATGCCCGTTTTCAAATTGGTCGAATGTGGGGTGCATTATCGTGTCCAATCATGGGCGTGTGCTTGCCAAGGTGTTTGAGTGGGGGATGACGAGATGAGACAACCAGCGCCCACCTGATGGCACACTCTGACAGCGTGTCGGAGCAGCTGAGATGTTCGGCCCAAGATCGGGGGATCTGGCTCCATCGCAGCCGATTCGCTCGCGCATGCGTGTCGTTCGGCGTCGCTGCCGTCTTGTCCCTTCACGGTCAACCCGCAAAAAAAAAGCTGACTCTGAGTGTCTGCCTCTCGCTGCGCCGCTTGCCACTCAACCGCTGTGACCTCTTCTCGGCACATGCGCAGAGCCTCCGCATTCACACTTGACAGCCTCCGAAGGGCGTAGAAACAGTAAAAAAGCAGGATGATTCATTTCTTTTTCGGGTCGCGTGGCCTCCTGCCTGCCTGCGCCCTTCGCGGATTGACTCAGCCGGGCCCAAACGTCACAGCAACCTGGCTGAATCTTGCTACGATGCCCTGCGAGCTATTCACTTGGACAGTGCTACGAGGTGCGGATGAGAAGCACCGATTCGACTGGCACTCGCTCTCGGAGGCGTCCAAGCGAAAAGTATAAGAAAGCGCTCGAGGCGACAATCGACCTGCCCGCTTGACCACCATCCATCCCCCCAAAGCTTCATCGGTCTCGCCATCCAAAAATGTCGTCTCAAGGAGATCATCCCACCAAAGCACAGTCGAGCGTGCCTCCCAAGGTGAGTCGGCGACAAGAGCGAGGTGGGATTGACGATGCTGACGACGAGTGCTGATGCGGTTTGGACGTTGACAGCCTCCTGGACACGACCAGATGCCGCCTTGGAAGAGGGTGGCCGATACATCCAAGCGATTCGTCAAGCGCGATCCGCAGCTGGCGCCTCTGGCATTCATGTGAGTTTGGCGAGCGCCACTGGTCACGCATGCGAGGATTGGGTCGTGGCGAGCTGACATCTCGACTTTCACCTGCACGCCTTGCTTGCTGCAGCAGTAAGTAGAACCTCGCTGCCATCATCTCCGCTCGCAAACTTTCTACTAAGCATTCTCTCGCTCGCCACCAACAGCGCTGGGCACCGTCGGCCTGTACCTCTACTTCCACCACACCAAAGTCGCCGAGGTGGCCAAAGACCGAGACTTTCCGCGCCACAAGGAAACCAAAGCGAGCGGTCGAGGTTCCGACGCGCGTGTTGTTACCGGCGACACACCCACCACCAAGACCAAGGGCAGCTACTACGCCGAGTCCGGTTCCGCGCCCGGCGGCATCGCCACGCTGCTGTACCCGCATCTGGACAAGGACGAGCGCGAGCATCTCGAGAACCTCACCGTGCCGCGCAACGAGGGCACGTTTGGCAGCACCATCAAGCAGGCTGCGGTGCACGACCAGATGAACAAGAACCGCGAGACGGCAGAGAGGCTGCGAGAGCGCGAGGACGTCGACAAGGGCCGCAAGCCAAGGGATGCGGACGACCTGCCGCTCAAGGCCTGGGATCACTTGGCCGATCTGCACGGCCAGAAACGCAACTACTAGGGCGGCCTGCAGAGCTAGTTCCACGCCACTTTGAAGCAGTCGATTGTTGTCCGTCTCTCTCGAGGTGAAGCGTTTGTGGTCTGTGCAAGACGATGCAGCTCATCAGAGGGCTGGATTGTTGAGATGAAGCAGAATTGCATCACGGAACCAAGCGTGCTTGCGGTGACGATCCTTGGCGACGGAGAAAGGCGGCGGTTCGAGCTTGGTCGTTGTTGCTAGGCGAGCCAAAGCTGGAATTTGTGCTGGATGCAGCCGGCTCAGTGAAATTTAAGGCGCTCGCTACCGGCAAAGCTTGTCTGTTGGCAAAGATGCTGGTCGGGGCACGGTCTGTGTCCGTCTTGCCAACCGTGTCAAAGGAAAGCAGGCTGGACCGACCCTTTGCGCTTGTAGCTGCTTCGCTCGCGCCGGCCAAGGACGGAATGGCGCCTCGCCAGCTGGTCCTATCAAAGTAGTGGCTGCCATGCACACCGAGTCCGATGGCGAGTACAGCCGAGGAGAGCGACAGCGCAAGTGGATTCTTGGGAAGCTGCTTGATGGAAGGCGCGGTCTTGAAGATGAGGTAGGTCAAGGACCAAGCGGTGATGACGCCGCTGCCATTGAGCTGATCGCCCTGATCGATCATGTATCCGCCCGTGCCGAATGCGGCTGCAAAGAAGGCGAGCTGCCAGAAGGGCGGCACGGTGCGCAAGGGCGGCTGCATTTGGGCCGAGGCAGCTTTCTGAGCCTGGACATTGGCGACGAGGCGCGCAACAAGACCGTTGGAGCCTTGATTCGAGGCAGCAGTCGAGGCTTGAGCGAGCTGCTTCTGGCGTTGCAGCTTGGCGGCGGCTTCAGCGGCGGCTTGTGCGGGCGAGGCAAACCCAAAAGGAGTGGAGAGGGCGAAGAGGGCGGTTAGAGTGTAGGCGGGCGTGCTTGTCTGTGCGTACGAGCCGAGCGAGCGCACGGTGTTCTGCAGCCAGCCGTCAGACTCGATCTTTTCGGACTGAATAGCCTGCATTGTCGTGTAGGAGGACGGTGATGGTGGTGGTTGAAGGGCGGAACAAGCAAGAGCAGAAGGGATCGCAAGGAGAAGAAAGCGAAGAGTAACACCAAACGCCTCCACCCTTTTTCGTCCCGACTTCCGAGCTGTACCACAACAACCTAACACCTTTCGCGTTTTTTTTTTTTCCCTCGCGCGAGTCCAACAGCGATCGCATCTGAGACATGCAAGTTGAGAGAACAGGTACACGGAACCCCGCGTGTTGTCGCTCTCGTTTGTCAGTGAGAGAGCGCCTTTTCTTCCTTGGCATGCTCTTGTCGCGATTCGGCCGGGTCATAGCGCTCAGGAGCCCATCTAGCGGTTCATCTGCACAACGGCGTTCGAGCCCACTCTCTTGACTGAAACGTTAGCCTGGAAGGGCGTGGCAAGTGGAAAAGAAAAAAAAAAAAAAAAATAGCGACGCGGCGCATGTCCGCTGACAGCAACGCACATGCCAAAAACAAAATTCGAGATTCGGCTGGCTCAGTGAGCTGGCTGGCTGTGTCGGAGCTGCGAGGATGGCTTCGATTCCCTTTGTACAGTCACATTGGCACAGAGCGAAGAATCCACAGAAAAGGCCAATCGAGATGTCGCCTGATGCGAGTGCACTGTAAGTTGTTGGACGAGATCCGTCGTCGAAGCGAGACGAGCTCGACGTCGATCCGTGGCATGTGTGAGTGAGTACAGCAGATGGGATTCTTGGGCGCACACACAGGAAACGCCAGCGAGACTGAGTTTGAAAAGGGTCGACGGCGATTCAGGGATCA
>LT795060.1:642097-688745 GCA_900162835.1 Sporisorium reilianum f. sp. reilianum | reverse complement strand
CGTGTTGAATGAAAACCCTGCAGCATTTGCGCTGGTCAAGCGATCAAGGGTGCGGATTCCGAGCCGATTCTCACACACAGACAGTCAAAAGTTGATTGGCGGCACAAGCACAGCGAACGAACGAACCCCTTTGAAATGCAACACTCCTCTCGCTTCATTCCACGAATTTCAAGTGGCTTTGGCTGGCCAGTCAATTCGAAAGTGCGCGCTCTCTCTCTCTCCCTTGCATGCTCTGCTCTCACCCACCTCCAACCTCCTTTCTCTCCCTCTCCTTCCCTCTCTCTCCTGACTCTGTTCGTTCGTGCTGGTGGACATCCTTGATCACTCCATCGTTCGACGCACGCAGCTCAGTCCGCCAAAGCACACGCATCCAAGCATTGCGACCGCTGCTGTTGCTACGACTGCTCTTCGCTCTCCATCACCAGACACGGCCACAGCATCGTCGCAGAGCATCCATACGGTCGACGCTGGCAACGTAGGACTCTCTCGCTCCATCTGCACATCCTCCTCCATCGAACTCGCACCTGCCCCCTACCAACAACAGGAACGGACAGCAAAGGAAGCAGCCACATCCACGCCCTCCTAGGCTTCAGCGCCTCGTCCCCTTCGCGAACGCATCCGTAGCGTCTCGCCGCTACCTCACTCCAGCACCATGTCGGTCAAAAACCACCACGACCCCTTCGCCACCCCGCTCGAGACCCTCTCGCACCACCAGGACCCGCTCGCAGAGACCGCAGGACTCAAGGCCGACTACGACAAGCGTGCCTACGGTGAAGCAAACCCTGCCCTCCTCGGCACGCTCGAAAAGGACGACGACCTCGCCAACCGCCCCATCGATGCGGTCGAAGAGGTGCCCACAGCCTCGATCCGAAAATGGTGGGTGCGTCTCACCTGGTTCACCACCTGGTGGATCCCTTCCTTTGCCCTCGCAAAGTGCGGCGGCATGAAGCGTCCCGACGTCCAATTGGCTTGGCGTGAGAAGTTCACCATCTGCGCCATCATCTTCTGGCTGTGCGCCATCATTCTCTTCTACATCATCGCCTTCGGCCGCCTCCTCTGTCCCGACTACGACAAGGCGTGGAACGACAGCCAGCTCAGCCAGCATGCCGGCCAGAACGACTACTACGCCGCCGTCCGCGGCACGGTCTACGACTTCACCAAGTTCTACAAGGGCGACCACTCGGACATCACCAACCTGCAGACCAGCTCCGACCTCATGCTCCAGCTCGCCGGCCAGGACCTCACCGAGTACTTCCCCGTGCCCCTCACCGTCGGCTGCCAGTCGCTCGTCTCGGATGCCTCGCTGGCTCTCCAGCCCACCGCCAACAACACGCCCGCCATCGCACAGGCCATCCACACCTCGGGCCCCCTCCAGTCCGATGCCGCGTCCAAGCTGCACAACATCGACTGGTACCCGGACCGCTTCCTTCCCTTTGTCAACAAGCTGCGCAAGGGCTACTACGTCTACTCGAAAAAGACCATCGCCGACCAGGGCCAGTGGAGGCAGTGGGCCGTCATCAACAGCAAGCTCTACGACATCTCGGACTACCTCAACACCGTCTCGATCTACCAGACCAACCCCGCCTACTCGTTCCTCGACTCGTCCATCGTCTCGCTCTTCAAGTCGCAGGCCGGCGGCGACATTACGGCCGATTTCCAGTCCGCCATGAGCGCCTTCAACGAGACCTACCGCGGCGCCACCCAGGCCTGTCTCGACAATGTCTTTTACGTCGGCAAGACCGACTTCCGCAACACGGCACGCTGCGAGGTCCAGAACTACCTCTTGCTCGCCTTCTCGGTGCTCCTCGTCGCCACGGTGCTGGCCAAGTTCATCGCAGCGCTGCAGCTCGGCACCAAGCGTACGCCAGAGCAGCAGGACAAGTTTGTTATTTGCCAGGTCCCCTGTTACACCGAAGGCGAAGATGAACTGCGCAAGACCATCGACTCGCTCGCCGGCCTCGAGTACGACGACAAGCGCAAGCTGCTCTTCCTCATCTGCGACGGTATGATCGTCGGCAGCGGCAACGACCGCTCCACGCCCCGCATCGTGCTCGACATTCTCGGCGTCGACCCCAAGATCGACCCGGAGCCGCTCATGTTCAAGTCGGTCGCCGAAGGTGGCAAGCAGCTCAACTACGCCAAAGTCTACTCGGGCCTGTACGAGTTTGAAGGCCACGTCGTGCCCTACGTTGTCGTCGTCAAGGTGGGCCGTCCCAGCGAACGCTCGCGCCCCGGTAACCGCGGTAAGCGTGACTCGCAGATCCTGCTCATGCGCTACCTCAACCGCGTCCACTTTGACGCGCCCATGTTCCCGCTCGAGCTCGAGATCTACCACCAGATGAAGAACGTCATCGGCATCGACCCCGCCTTCTACGAATACATCCTCATGGTCGACGCCGACACGCGCGTCGAGGCGGACGGCCTCAACCGCCTCGTGGCCAACTGTGCCGACGACTCGAGCATCATTGCCATCTGCGGAGAGACGACGCTCGACAACGCCGAGGGCTCGTGGTGGACCATGATCCAGGTGTACGAGTACTACATTTCGCACCACCTCGCCAAGGCGTTTGAGTCGCTCTTCGGCAGCGTCACGTGTCTGCCCGGTTGTTTCTCGCTGTATCGCATCCGCAGCTCGGACAAGGGGCGTCCGCTCTTCATCTCGAACCGCATCATCGACGACTACTCGGAGAACCGCGTCGACACGCTGCACAAGAAGAACCTGCTGCATCTCGGTGAAGATCGATACCTGACGACGCTGGTGCTCAAGAACTTCCCCGCGTTCCGCACCAAGTTCGTGGCGCACGCCAAGGCGTTGACGAGCGCTCCGGATCGCTTTGACGTGCTGCTCTCGCAGCGTCGACGATGGATCAACTCGACGGTGCACAACCTGGCCGAGCTGGTGCTCATGCCCGAGCTGTGCGGCTTCTGTCTGTTCTCGATGCGCTTCGTCGTGTTTATCGACCTGCTGGGTACCGTCATCCTGCCGGCCACCGCCGTCTACCTGATCTACCTCATCGTCACGGTCGCAACAAAGTCCGCCGCCATCCCTTACATCTCGATCGCCATGATTGCCGCGGTGTACGGTCTGCAGGCGATCCTGTTCCTGCTCAAGCGACAGTGGCAGTACATTGGATGGCTGATCATCTACATTTTGGCGTATCCGATCTTCTCGTTCTTCCTGCCCATCTACTCGTTCTGGCACATGGACGATTTCTCGTGGGGCAACACGCGTATCGTGGTGGGAGAGAAGGGCAACAAGAAGATTGTCGCGGGTACCGACGACGAGCCGTACGACGACACGATGATTCCGGTCAAGAGGTTCAGCGAGTACCAGCGCGAGGTGTGGGACGAGGGCGCGGCGCCGTCGGTTCGATCGGGCATGACGGGCGCCAGCGGACCGTTTGGCAACTCGCAGGCCATCCTGCACAGCGGACCGCCGAGCCTGTACAAGGCGGGCAGCGCGTACGCCGGCAGCGTGGCGGGCTCGGACTACGGCCAAGGATTCGGCGGCGGCGGCGACTACTACCAGCAGACCAACGTGCTGCAGAAGCCGGCGCACTCGCGACAGACGTCGGCGGCTGCGCTCTCGCAGATGGGGGGCTCGCAGGCGCCGTCGATGGTGTTTGGCGGCACGCCTTCGATGTACGGCATGCCTGGGATGGGGTCGATGTGTGGCATGCCCGGCTCGTCGGCTTCGATGTACGGACTGCCGACGCCGATGGTGCACCCGACGGCATCGATGTACGGCATGCCACCGATGCTGCCCAACGCGTTGGCGGTGTCGCATTCGCCGGCCAACTCGGACATTGGCTTGACGATGCCGCTGTCGCAGCAGAACACGGGCGGGAGCAACATCTGGGCTCAGCAAGACGCGGCCGCCGCAGCGTCGCCAACCGGAAGTGGAATGATGGCGCGGCCCATGTCGACGTACTCTGCGCTCAACGCGTCGAACCCGTTCGCTGCGGCTGCAGTGCCACGAGCGCTGCCGATGAACGATGCATCGGATCCGACGGACGAGGAGATCAAGGCGGCGGTGCAGACGTACCTGGCGAACCAGCCGAGCTTGATGAATGTGACCAAGCGATCGGTGCGTGAAGCGCTGGTGGCGGCGTTCCCGAACGCAGAGCTGTCGTCCAAGAAGCAGATGATCAACAAGGCGATCGACGCGACGCTCTCGGGCGGTGCGCAGGCTTGATCTGCGAAGATAGATAGATATGCGGCCATTCTGCTGCACCACCCACTCACACATTCACTCGCTCGCTCTTTGTGGTTCCTGTTGTTTATTGCTGATTGAATTCATGGACAAATTTGTTTCTCTGCATCACTTTTCCTGGCTGTTTGTGTGCTGTGGTGGTGTGAGAGCGGCACGATCGTGAGTCGGCGGAGGGTAGGACGAGGAGGATGCATCGAACCGGTGGAGTGGATCGGCGGCGGTGAGAGAGAGGAAAAGATCTAGAAGATTCTATGCGCGTTGAGCAGCCTTTTTTGGTGGGACGTTTCACAGCGGTACATCGGATCTTCAGCGGGTACATGTGAGTCTCGATCTCGACGGACAACGCATGGAACGTCCGAAAGCACGCAGTTTCACAGAGTCGCACGGGCGGTGCTGATCCCGCCGAGATGGTGTATGAGTTCTGCATCCGATCGCGCAGACTCGGTACCAGTGAAATGGTGATTTAAGGTTTTTTTTCGTCGTTTTGAGCAGGTCGGCAGCTTGCGTCTGCTCAACGCGGATCGGGAGTGAGCCATCCAGGAGCGACCGACGCACTGCACAGCGGCGGCAAGGGGCGGTCACACGCGGGTCTTGAGGGAATGCACAGCGGTCAAGTGCAGCTGAATCCCGCTGCGAGTGGAGGCTGCACTCCGACACAACACACGCTCGAGATGCAAGTTCGGATGAGAGCGAGTCTGCACACAACGTCACCTCGGTGAGACATAGCGACAACGGCCATGCCGAGATGGTGCTGCGTGGCTTATTCGCGATCCTTTGCTCGCAACGGCTCCGACGCAAATGTGCCGCTGCTGCTGCTGCTGCTGCTGCTGCTGCTGTGGTGGTGGTGGTGGTGGTGGTGGCTGTTGCCCTCGCTGCTCGCTTCGATCTCGATGGATGGTGGGTGCTTTGCTCGGCCCACTGCAACAACGGCAGCCTCAGCTTCGGCAACCGTTCCGACACACTGGTCTGATGCTGTGGACGACGATGCTGCTCTCTTTGCCAAGTCTACTTTACCGCCACTGGTGCAGTTTGCAGCGCACACACTCCACAGAGACACACAATCGGCGGCTGCGTCTCGACAGTTGAACTTTTTTTTTTTTTCAGCTGCATCCGCCTGCATTTTGCAGTTCAAGAGTTTTTTTTTCTCCCTTTCTGCGCTTGAATGACGCTCGCAACAAAAGCTGCAGCGCAGTTGCACATTTTCCTTGTCGTGGCTTTGGTTGAATGCTTCCAGCCTAACATCCACACACACTTGCCGCTCTTGATCACTCATCACCGCAAGCACTATCGTCTCAGCAGCAGCGGCAGCAGCATCGATTCATCCATCCATATAAGCAACCCATCCGCCTCGCTTCCTCTGGCAGACGGGACCATGTCGTCCTCGACATCCCCAGCCCCTTCCACACCCAACCAGCCGCAACCACCACCATCCTTGTCGACATCGTCGTCATCAGCTGCTGCTGCTGCTACTGCCACCGCTTTGGCGCCCGCGAGGGCAGGTACGCTTTCAAATACAATAACAGCGTCGTCATCACCGTGCGCATCCTCGACAAGACATACAGCGACCGTCTCGGACCCCACCGCAGAAGACGCAGACATGGCTGTCCCCGCCGTCTCTCATCCTGCCTCGGATGTTGCTGGTGCACTCTCTGCTCCGCTCAAGGCTGTCAGTCCAGTAGCATCGGCGACGCTCCCGTACAACCTTCCCCTCCTCGGCGACGCACCGCAACTGGGTCTCCATCAGCTCCAAAACTTGGCGCCTGGCTCTTCTTTCAGCTCGACTGCTCAGCCTTTCCGTCCGCCTTCCAACCCGCCCCAGCCTTTCCAGGCAGCCAAGGCCTCGCCGTCCACACCGTCTCCCGCTGTCAACCCCACCGATGTCCCTTCGACTTCCGCGCCATCCGCACCCAAGGTGGCTCCTGTCGTTGCAGGCATGGGCACGCTGCCACCCACCGTCGCAGACGCTTCTGGCTCGGCCGCCTCAGCTTCCAGCTCCGGCTTTGCCGCTTCCGACGGCTTGCGTGCCATCCCCACCAACAAGAACAACCCCGCCTTCCTCAACAAGCTTCGAAGCATGGTCGACGATCCCAACACCGACGAGCTCATCCGCTGGTCGCCCGACGGCGCTTCCTTCTTTGTGCCCAACCACGTCCGTTTCGGCGACGAGGTGCTCCCCCGCTTCTTCAAGCACAACCGCTTTTCGTCGTTTGTGCGCCAACTCAACATGTACGGCTTCCACAAGGTGCCGCATCTGCAGCAGGGGGCGCTCAAGCACGACTCGCCGCAGGAGAGCGAGCTGTGGGAGTTTTCCAATCCTCACTTCCACCGTGATCACCCGGATTGGCTTTCGAAAGTGCAGCGCAAGAAGGGCCCGCGCGACGACAAGGATACGCACGCTGAACGCGAAACGAGCAACAGCACCGGACAGGAGCTCATGCATGCCGGCGCACTCATGCGCACCGATTTCGGTGTCGATGGCAACAGCGACGGCGCCCTCCAACTCGCCAGCGTGCTCAACGCCATCAACGCCATCAAGAACGCGCAAACCAGCATCAGCGCCGACCTGCGCCATCTGCAGAACTCGAACCAGAACCTGTGGCAGGAAGCCGTCGAGTCACGCCAGCGCGCAAAGCGCCAACAGGAGACCATCAACAAGATCTTGCGCTTCCTCGCCGGAGTGTTTGGCAACCAGGATGATGCAGCGACGCCGGTCCCGGGCAAAAAGGTGTCGGGCAAGGGCCGTGGTGGCAGGAGGGTCGGCGTTCGTCCGCAACAGCAGCAGCGCGGCAAGAGCAGGCTTATGATCGAAGGTGGCAATGCGTCCTCTTCGACTGCACGGCGCCTCGAGGGGCTGGACTTGCCACTGGATCAGGAAGAGATTGAGGAGATGCCCTCGCACCTGCGGTTCCAGGATGCCAGCAACGCCGATTCGCCCAAAGGCCAGAGTCCGTCTGCAAACAACGGCGGCTCGAGGTTTACGCAGATCGGCTCACTGCCTAGCAGCTCCAGTGCGGCTGATTTCGGACGGCAGCTGTCCGAAGCGGTCTCGACGCCTGGAGGCTCGAGGAGACTGTCTTCGCAGGCGAGCAACCAGGTGCTCAATGCGCTGGCTTCGGGCGAGGGCAATGCGTGGCTCGCCAGTCTGTTTGGCGCCAGCTTGGCCAACCAGGGCTCCAAGTCGACGGGGCCTGCGTCGGGCGGAGGGCTGAAGCTGGACCCGCACATGGTGGCTGCGCTTCAGCAGGCGCTTGCCAGCGCTGGCGGTGGTGGAGGAGGTGCCGGTTGCGGTGGTGACAGTGGTGCAGACTACTTTGGTGGTGCGAACAGTGCGCAGCCGGACGACTTTTCGTCCCGGTTCTCCGCTTTCCCGAACAACGACTCGAGCAACAGCAGCGGCAGCTCGTCAGGTCAGCAGAGTTCGAGCTCGGGCTCGGGCAACGGTCTCGGTCTGGATGCCGATGCCATCGCACGCATCGCAGGCATCTCGCAAGCTCTCGTTCAATCGCCGGCTCGACAGAACTTGAATGCCGCTGCTCCCAGCAACTACACCGTCACATCGCCCAGCAAAGGCCAATCCACAGCAAACTTGTTCGACAGCAGCAGCATCAACGACGATGCAGTCGGCAGCAGCAGCGCCAACAACCAGCAACTCGCCCTCTCGCTGTCGAGGGCCGCACGCGATCTGCAGAACACGTCGAGCGATGTGGACCAGGTGCAGAACAGTATCAACTCGCTCATCGAGGGGCTGCAGACCAATCCGAACTTGTTGCAGAGCATCACGGGCCAGGCGGCGCCAGCGGCGCCAGCGGCTACGGGGGCTGCGGTGCCGTGGCAGAATGCGGGGGGTGATGCGAGTGCGGCGTTTGGCGGCGCGACGGGCTTTGGCGATGCCAGTGGTGCAGGGGCTGCATCGACGCAGTTTGCCGGGCCGACGGGCACCACGCCTCCCTCGTCGAGCACGGGCGCAGGTGCAGGCGCAGGCGCAGGTGCCAACCCGAGCCTCGACTCGGATTTCGACGTCGACTCGTTTCTCAGCCAGTTTGTCGACACCTCGCAAGCACCCGGTGGCGGCGTCACGAGCCCCTCGGCGAACAACGCGTTCGGCGAGAGTCCGTCGTTTGCGTTCTCGCCCGCCACCACTGCCGCGTTCCTGCATGGTGCAGGTGCCAACGATGCCCCGGGCATCTATGCGCACGAGGTAGCATCGGGGACCAACTCGGGGACCAGCTCGAACAGCGCCAACAGCCCGTTGGAGAGTGGGCCGTGGAAGAGCGCCGGAGGCAAGAAGCGCAAGCCGTCCACGTCGACGCTGAGCCCGAACTCGATGGACGTCAATGTGGCCGCGAGGCCGGTCAAGAAGTCGGCGGCTAGTCGCAAGGCCTAGGCAGGACAGCGGTGGGGAAAAGAGAGAGAGGTGTAGGCTCTTGTATTTGTATTGGATGTCAGTCGCACAGTCTATGTGCTTTTGCGTCGTCACAGACAGTGGAGAGTGTGAATGTGGGAAGGTGCGAACGTCTATTGTGATTGCGGCGAAACCCGTGACTCTAGCATGTTACGACGAAACCACGACCATCTAAGCCTCCTTGTCGGTCCGCGCCTTTGCAGCGGCGGCCTCTTCAGCGTCGAAGCGCGCGAACCCTCTCGTCCTGAACAAGATCTCGTCCATGTCCAGCGGGCCCTTGAACTCGTTCCTGCCCTGCACGAACCACGCGACGACGCTCATGATCGCCACGACAGCCACCACCACAACCGTGTAGTTCATGTTGGGTCCTGTGACGGGGAGCTCGGGCGGGAACAGGAAGAAGACGTTGGTGAACAGCACGAACACGATCGCAAACGCGTTCACCACGGGGCCCAGGCGCGGGCCGAGGTCGAAGTGGCGCTTTTCGGGCGTGGCGTCGTCGAGCACCTTGCGGCCGCGCACGAGCAGCAGCGCGATGGGCACGATGTACGACAGCTGCAGCAGCACCACCGACGACGAGAGGATGGCGTTGAGCGCCGACGACGAGCCGAGATACACACAGCCAAAGATGACGACCCACGCCGTGGTGAAGATGAGCGCGGGGATGGGGATTTGCGAGTGCGCGGAGATGCGCGAGAGCACGCGCGAGAATGGGAGGCCCCTATCGCGCGCAAACGCCTGCGACATGCGCGAGCTCGTCGTCAGCAGCGCCGTCGCGGTAAACGCCATGGACAGCACGGGGAACATGAGCAGACACACCGCACCCGCCTTGCTGCCCACCGCCTGGTAGACGATCTCCAACAGCGCACCCGCCGCACTCGACGTAACACCCTCCAAGTCCTTGAGCACGAACAGGAACACCATGAGCACGACAAACGTCGAGCTGGCGCCGATGGCCACCGCAAGGATCATCGCGCGCGGCGCGTTGATGCTAGGCCGATCGATCTCGTCCACCATGTGCGTAGCGCCGTCGCTGCCAATCAGCGAAAACGCAGCCTGCAGCAACCCCAGGATCCACGCCACGCCGTTGTTCCAGCCCGTCTCGTTGACAAACGTGCCAAACACGAACTTGGCATCTTGGTAGTCGGGCGATGCGCGCGCAAGGCACGTGATCATGATCACGACCGCGCCGACGAGCGACCAGATCATGGCGACGCGGTTGAGGCTGTCGAGGATCCTCACGCCGAACGCATTGATCAGCCACGCGCCGAGCGAGAACACGACGTACACCAGGAAGATGTGCCACGGCTTGGACTCGTAGTTGTCGTGCAGCAGCGCGATGATGCCGACGATTAACTGGCCTGCGAGTGAGGAGGCGGTTGCGGTGAGCGCTACCCAGCCCGCAACGCTGATCCAGCCGGTGAAGTAGGCGATTACGTAGCGGTATCGAGGAGCAGAAAGCAAACTAGCCCAATGATACTGACCCCCCGTTGTAGGAAAAACATGGCAGATCTCAGCCATGGACAGAGCGCATGCCATTACGCCGACAAAGGCGACCACCATCCCCCAGAGCGTCACTGAGGGCCCGCCAGAGACGAGCGCGATCGACATGGACGCCGACGCAGCGGTCCACGAGTTGAGGATGCAGTAGCATAGTCCGATGAGCGCGAGGGTGGAGAAGTGCTTTGCTTCGATCGTGTTGTGCGGGGCCGTGGGGGATGGGGAGGCAGAGTTAGCAGTGCTGGCGGCAGTGGAGTGGTGTGGCTGCGCACGGTAATCGTGGAGCGACTGGGTCTGGATTTGCGCTCGTTTCTCGGCGGCGAGGTTCGAGGCGGCTGCAACCGGTTTGGACGGTGCCGTCGTCGACGACATGGTGACAAGTGGCCTAACGTGTGACCGCGTTAAAGGAGGAGGAGGGAGGATGAGGGGGAAAAGGTTAATGCGAAGCTAGCGAAGTGCACATCTTTATGTATTCATCTCTGTCCTGGAAGAACGCAGCAACGTCCATCTTCTCACGAGTCACATCACCCACTCACTGGCTACTCACAACCGCTTTATCAGTGCCTTTGTGACAGATTGCATGTGGCGGGCCCCAGAAAGGTGTCACCGAGTGATGATACGGGACGACTTCCAATCAAACGTGTCCCTTTTTTTGCGCACTGTTTACCCCGCAAGCTCTCGCTCTTCTGCCATGAAGGACGACAAGTCACTGGCTAGCTGGCTCTGAACGGCACACCGCAACATGCCACTAGCATCGACACAAACCGACGGCAGGGGTGGTCACAAGATACTGCGTGCGAAAGTTCATTTTGCCGACATCCCGAAATTTTTGCCGGCACGCGCGGAAGCTGAATTCAAAAGGCGATTTTGCCGCGGAGCATTTTTTGGTGCACCTGCAGCAAGCAAGCCACTTGCACTGAAAAAGAGTGACGTCGTTGCACTCTTCATGCTTCCCACCACATCACACCACAAACAGCCAGCCATCACAATGCCAATGTCGGTATCATGATACGATGGACAGATCAAGTGCGACACAGTACAAGTAGTGATTCCGGACGGGATATTGGACAGAAGGGGCGGGGCAGAGGTCAAGTTCGGGAAGGGAGCAACAAGATAAGACTGTCTCTCAAAGAGCAAGGCTGGAGCCCAGAGAACCCGAAGCGCTTTCTCTACAGTCGAACCTCTCATTTTGGCTCAATTTGAGAAATTAAATCTGCGCATTTTTTGTATCCTCTTTTGCAATTGGTTTCGTTCGCACACCATACCACTTTCGTGCCCTCATTTATTGGTGTCTAGAACCATCAGATCAACTTTGTTTTAGCACCAGATCAACTTTGTATTTCATATTGAGATCCTAAGCTGGAATGTGCATGTTTTCAAGGTCATCCAGTAGCTGCATGGCAAGGTCCTCATCTCCTTCTCGCATGTTGTAGTGTTGCTCCCTTCCCAAGATCTCACCATTGATTGACCTGATCAGATTCCTGTTGACCTCTCTGATCCACGATGTTACCATGCCTGGCATGACTGTGTTGGTACTGGTTCTGATGGCATTGAGAAGGCTTTTGGTGTCCTTATACTGCTCTTTTGAGAGTTGTGGCTTGACATATCCAAAGAGCCACTCAGCAGCATCAAGAAATGGAGAGTATGGAGGCAGGAAAACCTGCTCGTGGATGCTTTGCTGGAATGCATCTTGAACATCTTCTGTCTTGTGTATACAAGCATTGTCCATGATGATCTGCTGGCAGCTACCAAGCTTTGGAAACACTTTGGCCTTGAGAAACCAGGCAAAAAGTTTACCTGTTGTTGGCACTTGATAGGCAAAGTCTGCAATGATCCCCTCGGCTCCAATTGCAGCAATGTACGTGACATTGCTTCCCCTTGAAGAAGGTACAACCTTGATAGCCTGGTCACCTCAGAGCCCCGAGCGCGAAGTTGGACATTTGCCAGCCGCCGCCGCTGCAATGCGTGCATGCATGCAGGCAAGCTTGCTGCCTCTTGAAATTTTTGGCCGGCTTTTCAAGATGTTAGAGCGCGTGGGTGGGGTACTGCATCGGCGATTCACACGCAGATCAAGCGAGATGAGTTGGAAATGAAAAGTGGAGCGTTCAGACCAACACTCTTCAGCCGAGCGGCTTTCGCTCGTCCTTCTCGACCGCATCCTCTTCCGTCTGTCCAGATATGTCCAACTACGAAGACGACATCGAGCCCATCGCAGACCCGGGCGAGTCGTCCACATCGCTCGGCAAACGACCGCGCGCCAACAACGACGATGCCACCACAGCCGTCGATGCATCCACAGCCGAATCCGCCTTCTCGCGGCTCTCGCCGGAACCGGACGAGGACCTGGATCTGAGCGAGGGCAAGCATCCCGTGTGGCTCGTCAAGATCCCCAAGTTCTTGCTGCAGGCGTGGTCCGCCATCCGCACCGACGACCTGCGTCTGGGCACCGTGCGCGTCTACGACCCGGACCACACGGGACACCAACGCATGGAGTTGCTCCTGCCCGATCCACCGCAGCCTGCGGTGCCCACCGAGCCGGGCAAACCGAGGAACCCGCGCTGGGACACCATCCCGCGTGCATACGATCTCAAGCTCACCTCCGACTCGGCAGCCACGCTGAAGCGCAACATCTACGCATTCCGCGAAACACTCCAAGACGTCGACCCTTCCGCTTCCTCCTCGACAAAACCAGACGACGACTCGGACAACTCGGACGACGACGGCCAAGGCCGGGCCAAGAAGCGCGGCAAGACACGCCGCATCACCACGCTCTGCGGCACCGTCACCAACGAGGCCGCGCTGCAGCCGCAGATCCGCTCCGCCGCCGACATCAAGCCGGGCAGCTCGTCGAGCATGGGCCTCGGCGGCGCGGCGCCCATCTCGGACTCGTACCGCGAGCTGCTGCGCAAGCGGCGCGAAGAAGCCTCCAAGCCCAAACGCACCATCAAGATGCTCGACAGCACCGACGCCGGCCGCCACAACATGCTCGTCGCCGGCGTCGGCGCCGGTCTCGCCAACTCGCAGAAATCGCGCTTCAACGCCGCCATCTCCGCCAAGCCCAAATCGGCGGCGGCGGGCGGCGGCGAAAAGTTCGCGCGCATGCCCAAGAACGAGCTGCTGGATTTGCTGTTTACGCTGTTCGAGCGCTGGCAGTACTGGTCGTTGAAGAAGCTGCGCTCCGAGACGCAGCAGCCCGAGAGTTATTTGAGGGAGACGCTGACGGGCATTGCGGATCTGCATAAGCGGGGGCCGTACGTGGGGAACTGGAGCTTGAAGCCCGAGTATTCGAGTTTGAGAAAGGAGCAGGAACAGCAGCAGCAGCAGCAGCAGCAACAGCAACAGCAACAGCAGAGGGCGTCGACGTCAACAGCGCCGCAGCAGGGGCAGAACAATGACGACGACGAGGATTATGGCGAGAACGATAGTGACGATGACGATGACGGAGAGGATTTCGATGATGTTGTTTGAGACGGGGAGGAGAAGGTTGCACCGCCGTATGCGAACAGCGTGTGGAATGGGAAGGTTCATTGCGCCTTCGTATGCCAACATCATGTGGCTGAAGCCGCTTTGCGTGGTGGTGGGTTTTGAATCAAACGACGGGCTCAGACTGGCATCTCACAGCCGCATCAACCGAGTCGCAGCGCACGTCTTTGGCATCTGCCTTTCTCACCAGCACCACAGGCCAAGTCACAACGAGAGTGGCAAAAAATGCTTGGATTTCGAATGCAACGTTGCGACAGAGACCTCTCTGCGTCAAGATTAGACGCACACTTCAATGACGGCTCTTGCCAGCAGCAGTGAGCACCTCGGCCTCGCCGAGGGGCTGGGGCGTAAACGACCTCGACTCGCGCTTCGCCGCACCGCCGACCACGCCGTCAAACTGAGCATCCAACGTGCAGCTGGGCACATCAAAGTCACCCAGCGGCGTCTCGGTCAGGTACAGCCTGCGGAGCGCGTCCTCGGCCGCGCGGAACTCGGCCATGCGGATGCTGCTGCCGGTGCCCTCGCCGATCTTGGTGGCGCCGCTCCAGACGCCGACGACGAACACGGGGCTGATGCTGAGGCGGCCGCTCTCGGCGATCATGCGCGACTGCGGCTTCGGCTTGGCGTACCTTGCGCACGTCGACGCGAGCGCGCGCTTGGGGTCGTTGAACTTGAGCAGCGACGCGAGGTTGAGCGCGCGGTGCAGAAAGTGGCTCGTGACGAAACTGCGGGCTGCGCCGAGGCCCTGCTCCTGAAACACGACCGCGACGAGCGCGCGCATGGCGTCGGCGGCGACGTCGCGCGAGAGCAGCGTGCGCATCTGTGTCGCCGACGACGCGGTGGTGGAAGACGACGAGAGCGTGCGCGGCAGCGCACCGCGTCCACCGCGCTTCTGGGTGAGGTTGCCGCCAGCGGGCACACGCGCCTGCTTGTTCCATCGCAGCATGCCCTGCGCCGACAGCCCGAGTTCGGCACCCACGTCGCTCAGCGTCGACGGGCCGACGTACGCCGACACAGCCGCCTTGAGCACGCGCGTGGGCAGGTTCGGATACCTCAAGTGCAGGTGCTCGGTCGCAAGCATGCCCAACAGCGAATTGCCCACCGTCGCCAGTGCCGCGTGGTGTTCTACACTCCCCTCCGGCAGCGCGAGGAACTGGGCAGCGTCCAGTGCACTGGCACCCTGCTTCTTGGCGAGGCCAGAAACAGCGGCGGATGGCTCGAGCTGCAGGTTGGCAGCAGCGTTGACCTGGTCGATGAGCGCCTGGAACGACGGGTGCGTACACGCCTGGTACACGAGCCGGATGCGGCGGTCGCGCGTCTGCGGATCGAGCGAGGACGGGAGGAGCCCGAGACGTGCGGTCAGCGCGGCGAAGGCAGAGAGCGGTGGCGGTCGGACGGCGGCGTAGAGTTCGGGCTCGGATCGGGCGAGGCGCGGGAGATGCACGTTGGGTGTTGGGTCGTGCACGTAGCTGATGGAGGACGCTGATGGTGTGGCGTCGGCGATGCTGGTGGTTGAAGAGGACGAAGTAGCGACGGCGGTGGAAGCAGAACGACGATGCGAGGCGACTACTTGGCGTCGAGTCGAGTTGCACAGTGCTTGTGTCGATGTGGAAGCACCGTTGTGCGTGAGAGTGCGGAGTGCGCTCGTCATATTCCTGGAAGCCGACATTGTTTGGTGTATGTAGCGATGGTGGATGTAGCGATAGTTGATGGTTGGTGGATGACGAGGAGGACGGCAGATGGATCGGTCGGTCGTGCGAGCAGTCGACTTCTTCTTGAACCGGGAAGAATCGCGCTTTCGCACGCTGACCAACGAAGAGAAAGAAAAAAAAAAAAGAAAAAGAAAAGCAATTCTTCCAGAGCCAACCAGCTTCACGTGATGCGTCCTCTTTTTCCACTCGATCTCATCCCGCACGAGACAGAATCCTCTTCGCTTTTTCGCGCTTGAGACGCTCAGACCGCTTTCTCTCTCTTCTTCTCCTCTCCACCTTCACCTGCGCATCCTCTCACCACCTCTGCGCCATCATCCACCGGGTCGCAGGCTGCATCTCAGTACCGCAACCAGGGTGCGCTGCACCGCGGTTCTCCTCACACTGGCTTGCAGCTAGCTGGCAGCTAGCACACCCGCACAAATGGCAGCGCGTAGGGCGCCAGCCCGCATGGCCACCCAGGGTCGCTCCCCACCCAACAGCGCCGCCGAGGTATACCAACAGCATCACGCCGCACAAGCAGCGCAGGCCGCAGCAGCAGCACAGCAGTCGTCGCAGCAGGACGCACTCTCGGTGCTCCTCGTCACCGCCGGCTACGACCACACCATCCGGTTCTGGGAGGCGTGGTCCGGCATCTGTTCGCGCACCATCCAGCATCCAGACTCGCAGGTCAACCGACTGTCCATCAGCCCAGACAAGCGCTTCCTTGCTGCAGCCGCCAACACGCACATTCGGCTGTATGACTGCTCCATAGCGTCGCCTTCTAGTATAGCTGCAGCCAATGCGGCTGCCGGTGGAGGGTCGGGCGCAGGTGGGTCGGGCAGCAACAACATCGGTGCCCCCGCGCAGCCGATCGCTACGCTCGAAGGACACACGGGCAATGTGACGGGCATCGCGTGGCACTGCGACATGCAGTGGCTCGTGTCGGGCGGCGAGGACGGTCTGCTCAAGATCTGGGATCTGCGCACTTCCCGCGCCACGCGCATCTACGACCACCGTGGCCCCGTCAATGACGTCGTCGTGCACCCGAACCAGGGCGAGCTGGTCAGCTGCGACCAGAACGGAAGCGTCAAGGTGTGGGACCTGGGCCAGAACGGATGCAGCCACGAACTGGTGCCCGAAGAAGGCGTGCCCATCCGCTCCGTCACCGTCGCCGCCGACGGAAGCTGTCTGGTCGCGGGCAACAACACGGGCAAGGTGTACGTCTGGCGCTTCATCAACGGCGTCTATGATGCCCAACAGCAGCAGCAGCAGCAGCAGCAAGCGCAACAACCGCCATCCCCCGCAGCAGCAGCAGGCGGCGACTTTACAGAGCTGCAGCCCGTGACGACGTTCCAGGCGCACGAAAAGTATCTCACGCGCGTGCTGCTCAGCCCGGACGTGCGCCACCTCGCCACATGCTCCGCCGACGCCACGGTCAAGATCTGGTCCACGTCGCGCTACGAGTTTGCGCTCGAAAAGACGCTCGTCGGCCACCAGCGCTGGGTGTGGGATGCGGCGTTCAGCGCCGACTCGGCGTACCTCGTCACGGCGTCGTCGGACCACGTGGCGAGGTTGTGGGAGCTCGCGTCCGGTGAGACGGTAAGGCAGTACAACGGCCACCATCGTGCGGCGGTGTGTGTCGCGCTCAACGATGCGTCGCTTGGCGGGCCGTAGCTGTGCGAATGATACCTGTATTTTGTTTTGTGGACTGTGTGTGAGCAAGAGGCCGAGTTCCGAATGAGGAAGCAGGACCCTGAATCTGCGTGCTGTCTGAGCGTCCCTTTTCCCAACCAACACCACGACCCGCAACAATGAGCAACGCAAGCTCATCAAAAGGCTCCGGCTCGTCCGGCACCGTCTCGGCGTCGTTCCTCGGCCTCAAAGCCGAACTGGAACGCTCCAAGGCTTCAACCTCCACGTCCGCCTCCCCGAAACGCAAGTCGTCGACAGCAGACGACGTGGACGCGCGCCGGTCGAAGAAGAAGCTCTCGTCCGCGTTTCTCGACACCTCTTCCGCCAAGAAGATCAAGCGCAATGCTGTAGCCAGCGATACAAAGAGGAGAGGAACTTCCGGGGAGGAAGGCAGTGGCGACAAGGAGCCGACGTCGGCGCAGCTCGCGACGATGCGCGCGAATATGGAGCGCAAGGCGCGCATCTACGACCAGCTGCAGGCGGGCAAGTTCGCCGGGTTCACCTCCGCCGAGTTGAAGGAGGGCAGCATCGATTGGGAGCGCAAACGCGCTGAACCTCGCGCGCGCTCTCCCTCTCCGTCTCCGTCGGCGGGTGAGAGGGGGGAGGAAGAGATCGAGTGGGAAGACGAGTTCGGGCGCACGCGCACCAGCCGGCTCAGCGACGTCCCGCGCGCCCACCTGCCTGCGCGGTACGGCGGCGACCTTCCACCATCAGACGAGGAGGAGGAGGATACGGCGGTGTACGGCCCCGCGACGAGCTTCCCCGTATACCACCCCGACATGCATCGCAAGCGAGAGGCGCCGGAGAAACACTTCGACGCCGACTTCGACCAGTGCCATCGCGGAGCGGGGTTCTACAGGTTTTCGCACAACGAACAGGAGCGCAGGGCACAGTTGGACCAGCTGGCCGAGCTGCGTACCGAGACAGTGAGGCGCAGAGAGGCGAGGCGTGAGGAGTAAGCGCCGTGTGATGCGCATAGAGTCAGATTGAACTCGTCTTGCTCCGCTTCTCGCAGCGCAAGATCCGCTGAGACTCGACCCGCACGACACACCTCGAGCTCAGAGTGAAACACCGGCCAACCCGCATTCACGGAACGCAGCACACCCCGCACACAAAGACACGCTCGCTGCACATCACACACCGCAACACTGCAAATCCATGCATGACATCCACACTGCCCCCTTACACTCACGCGGGAGCCCTCCACAGCCTAAACCCATGAATGGTCGACCTGACCACCTCGTCGCCCGGATCCTCGGGGAACATGGGCTCGCGGAACCACTCGCCCAGCTTCTCGAACCGCCACCCCTTGACCTCGGCCATGTCGAAGAACTGCATGTCCTTGTACGCCAGGTGCGGCCGGTGGTGCGTGAAAAACACCAGCACGCAGGGCGTGCTCATCGCCCCGTCCATCTCGGCGCTGGGCTCCGCGTCGGCGATGCACGCCTCGCACGTCTCGAGCAGCGCCGGATGCGCCTGGTGGTTAAACACAAGGTCCGAGAGCAGGATCAGGTCGAACTTGCCCGGCTTGCCCTGGTCGTCGGCGACTTTTTCGAGCAGAGACGACGGGTCGCGCCCCCAGATGTAGCCCTCGACAAACGACTTGCCCGGCCCGCGCAGCGGCGACGCGTCGTCCTGGCAGTTGAGCACGACGTTCTTGGTCAGGTTGTCGATGAGCGCGTGGTCCGGGTAGTCCGTCGCCACGACGTGCGACGCCGACGCCCAGTTGCACACGATGCTCGGCAGCCCCGCTGCCGCACCGAGCTCCAGCACGCGCTTGCCCTTCGTCAGCGTGAGCGCGTGCGCGCACAGGAAATCCGAGAGGATAAAGCTGGCGTTCCACGCCAAGTGGCCCCACAGCGGATGCGCTCCAACGAGGTTGAGCGTCACCTTGGACAGCGTGCCCGGGAACTCGTAAAACGTGACGGTCGGCGGCGGCGTCTTGGGGCGGAAGTCTTCGGGCTCGTCAAACATGTTGAGCGCCTCGTTGCTTTCCGCATCCTCGTCGTCGTCGGCGCCGTTGGCGTTGGTGGCCAGCTCAAGCTCATCGAGCTTGCGGGACATGTCGACGTTCTCGCCACTCCGGTCATCAGGAACATCGGGCATGGGCTTGTTGCGGTCGGGGAGAACGCTGACGCCATTAGCAGCAGTGCTATGCTCGTCTTCACGTTGAGCAATCGCTGCAGGCAAGACGGCAGCTCCAGCAATAGCCGCTGCCGCACCTCCAGCGGCGGCGCCTGCAACAACGCCGGTTGCAGAAGACGACGCAGCAGTCGACTTGGCAGCAACCGCAGGTGCTTCTTCCGGCTGCAGCTCGCTGGGCGGCGAAGACGTGGAGTGGCCATTCGCTTCAACCGAGCTGTTCTCGGTGTGCGCCGCATTGGTCGAGCCGAGCGAGTCGCGGCGGTTGCGAGTGGGGCTCTTGGGCGTCAAAGCAGGCGCAGGTCGAGCCAGGTGGTTTTGGATGGAGCGAGCGGACGACGCGTGGTTGGTCGAGGAAGCGGCACGCTGACGGCGCGGGAGCGAGCCGGAGTGGTCTCCGTTGATCGTCTCGATCTCCTCCGACGGACGAACAAGGCGACCTTGTTCACTCGTGTCGAGGGCATGGCCGTGGCCGACGCTCGAGGCAACCGCATTGTGATGGCCGATGCTCGATGGAGGACCGCGCTCATAGCGGAAGCTGCCGACGGAGGAAGACGACAGGCGACGGCCGTTGACGCCGCGCTCGAACGTGGCCGAGCGACGACCCTCGAGCTGGGTGAGGGTGGACTCGAGCTGCTGTTGGATCTTTGCAATCTGATCCGTGACGGCCGTGGTCCGCTGTTGGATCTCGCTGTTCATCTGCTCGTCTGGGAAATGGTTGGTCGAAGAGGCATTGCCGTTGCCGTTGCCGTTGCCATTCGCAGCGGAAGCATCCTTGAAGGCAGCAGCAGGAACAGCGTCCTTGGCGGACTGGCCTTCCGCACGGGGTCGACCCATCGAAATGCGCTGCTCGGCCAAGGCACGCGACTTGAGGATGTGCATCTCGGTGTTGTGGCTCATGTCGCTCAGAGCAGGCGACTCGATGCGACCAAAGTTCTGCGTCATGCTCTGCAGGTTGTTGAGCGAGGACAGGTCAGACTCGTCGGCGCCGGAGCTGGTGAGCACGTTGCGGATCTCGTCCATCATGGCCTCGCGCTCCGACTCGAGGTTCTCCATGGCGGTCCGCATACGCAGCAACTCTGCCTGCGCCTTTTCACGCGCCTGCTCGGTGTCCTTGAGCTGGATCTGCGCCTGCACATACTCCATGTCCCTCTGCTGCAGCGTCGACGTGAGCCTCCTCGACTCTCTGCGCTCCTTGTCGAGCTTGGCGCGCAGATCGCTCGCTTCCTGGGTGAGTCGATCGACGAGCTGCTGGATCTTGTCGAACTGCTGTCGCCACATCTCGCCTTCGTTCATGAGGAAGGCGAGTCGCTTGTTGAGCCGTCCGATCTTGTTCTCGAGGCCGTCGCGGGCGTCGACAAAGTTGCTAGCCCTCTTACGCAGGGCGAGGACAGCTGCCTGCTCGGTCTCGGAAGCGACGACTTGCTTGTCGGTGCGAATGCCAAAGATCTTCTTGAGCAAGCTCGGTTTGGTGCCTTCGTGCAGAACCTGGTCAAAGACGCCGACGAGCGAGCCCTGATCCCACCAAGATGGGCTGTCGAGGCGCTCGTAGGGAACATCTCGCGACGACGACTCGACTTTGCTAATAGGTTGGAAGCGGCCGCCGGGGAAGGCCTCGACGTACTCTCGTGGGATGGTGTAATCGGCGGAGGAGAAGCCAAGGGCTGCGATCAGCCTTCTGCGCTTCTTATCGCGGGCAGCGCCTTTGCTGGGAACCTTGAGAGGCGGACGAGCGCAGTTGACAAAGTTGATGTCGAGGTCGACAACGCAGACCTCCTTGGGCGGCTTGATGATGCTGCGGAGTTCGGTGTTGATGGCAATAAGCCAAGAGCCAGGGTCCTCGAGGTAGATGCGCACGTCTCTGGCGTGGCAGTTCTGGTGGGCGACACCCTTCCAGCCACAGAGCTCTACGAGATACTTGACGGTCTCGACGGCCATGCCCATCAGGGCTGGGTGACGCGACATGAAGAGGATGCGACCGGCAGGTGCCAGGGCGATCTCGCAGATGGTGAGCACATTGTCGATGGAGAGCGTCTTGAAGAGGGGCCACATGGAAAAGTCGATGCCGAGCAGGCCTCTGCCCCAGTCGAGCGCACCGGGGAAGGTGCAGACGAACGAGAGGTCCTCGTCGGGCGACTGGAGGCGGAAGGTTTCGCCGATGCGCGGCGCGGGGTGGCGGAGGATGGCGGCCATGAGCTTGTTGTGCATCTCGATGTTGCGGCTGTACTTGAACCAGGCGGCTTTGTTCCAGTCGCCGAGGAGGTTGTAGATGGGGTATCGGGAGACGATGCAGATGGCGTAGGGCATGAAGAAGGCGTTGTTGTCGGGAAGCAGCGAGTGACCGAGTACGCTGGTGCCGTCGTAGTCTTCTTCGATCTCTTGACCCTGGTTGTTGACGGACTTGTTGACGCCGGTGCGTCCGTTGGAGCGCGCTTTGGCGAGACGGCCAAGCTCTTTGCGAATGGCCTTTGCACGCTTCTCATCAGCTGCACTCCAAACAGTCAAGACAGAGCCATAGAAGGTAGCCACACTCGGCGTATCTTCGCCCGCAGCCCCAGAGTTGGCGGGGAGGCGAGAAGAGACGCCCTCGAGCCCGAATCCTTCGCCGACGGCTGAGAATGAGCGTGCGTTGTGGACGTTGGCGGCGCCGACCGAAAAGGGAGCGGTAGTCTTGCGTACGTCGGTGGAAGGGCGAGCGGCTCCACCGGAAGCCGACGACTTGACGGTGGGTACGCTGAAGGAAAACGTGTGGGAGGTGGAGGAAGGAGGAAAGTTGATGGGCCCAGAAGAGATCTCGATCTCGCGCGTGAAGGAGAGCTTGAGGGCCTTGGAGAGGACACGAGCGGTCTCTGCACGTTCGACGCCGCCGCGGCCGTCGGCCATCTCGATGAATTTGGGGTTGGAGCCGTTCTTCTTGTCCGAGCCCCACGCATTGTTGGTGGCATCCTTCTTGTCTGATTTGCTGCTCGGAGAGAGCGGGGATTTGAGCGCCTCGTCGACGGGATTGACGGGTGGGCAGATGGAGCAGCCTAGCACCTCTGGACGCCAGAAGCGACCGACGGCGCTCTCGATGTGGTGCACGCCATTGGTGCAGTCCTCTTCGGCCAGCGTCCACACGGCTGGGTCCTTGGGCAGACCAAAGACGGCATAGAGCTGCGCGATGTTGTTGCCATCGGTGGATCTTGCGACGGAAGCGGTGGAGGGGCGCGTGGTGGCGGAGCGAGGACCCGGGTTGCTGTGAAACTGACGATGTGCGCTCTTTGGAGTACGTGCTCCTGATCTTGCGTCTGCGCTCTTGACCGAGAGGTTGGAAAGCGAGAATCTGCCACCGAGGCCAGCAGTCCTGCTGCCCGACCTGCTAGGGCCGGCAGAGTCGGTGGCGCCCGGCATGGGGTGAGCGGAGGCTGAGGAGAGGGTGGCGATAGGCGACGCGCGCTTGTTGGCCCTTTTTTTTTTTTGAGAGAGAGTGAGATGGTGGTCAAGAGGAGAGCAGCGACGCAGAGCAAAGCAAAGCAAAGCTCAGCAAAGCTCAGCAAAGCTCCAAGCTCCAGTCAGTCAGCATGTCCCGTCTCGGGAATCCAAAGCGGGAAAAAAATCGCGGGATTGGCCCCGTCTTGGCACGAGAAAGCCAATTTTTCTTTTTGGAGAAAAGAAAGAGTCGGCAAAGTCAAAAAAGGAAGGATTTTCTATGCATTTTCAAGATCTAGGTTAAGCACCCTGTCAATCGCATCATCAACGACGCAGCCACAGAGATACAGTACGAGGGCAGGGTGAGGCCATGATAGATACTGTCGACTTGGAGTACACTCGAACGGGTCAAGCTCAAAATGCCGTCACAGCTTGTTTCTCGGTTGCGACGCGAATGGCCAGATGCGAGACCGTGTACTGCGTCGTCTGCCTCAGATTAACGTTTGGACGGTGTCTCGAATTCAGTCTCAGTTTTGTTTGCTAACGTTACCGTACCTCGTGCCTTCGTATTGCCGGCACGACGGCATCCATCACCGTACCTTGCTGCGGTCTAGCTTCAAGCAACCTGATTTTCAGACGAAAGCACACCTCGACTTCTAGCCGAGATTGCCGTCAGTTCGAGAGATCGGATCCGCTCGCTTGGTGCCAGCCATCGACCGCGCTTGGGCATCACTCCATCATCTTCCAGGGTGCTGTGCAGGAAGAGCACTTTCAAAAAAGGCCGTAACTGTTAGATCTAAATGGCGAACAAAGGCAGTCCAATTCGCTTGATCTGCTTAGTCAGCAAGCCATGCAGGGCTTTCTCCAAAAAAAAAAAATGCGGAAAATTTTGGGCCAAAAAGCGCAAGCAAACTGAGCTTCTGTACGAAATTCTTCCAAAGCTCGATGGTTCCTCTTTCCACTTCACTCACTCTCTTCTCATCATCCCATACCAACCAAACGGTTCCGCACCATCACACTCTTTTCGACATCTATGCTAGCGCTTCTGTAGATCACTCAAGCTGCTTGCGCGCATCACCAGTACATTCCCGCAGCAACTTTTCCGCTTTAGCCGCTGCGGTCTGTCAGCATGCCGCCTTCACCGCGCAAGGGCTCGCTGCCCTCCCCCGCTCACAACCACGCCGAGATAGACCTCGAAGAAGCCTTCGAAGCCTTGCTGCCCAACCTCGACAAGGCGCAGCAGCTTGCAGAGCTCGTGGCCACCGAGCCGGAACGTCTTGCCAACGCCGATGCTCCCCTCTCCGCACTCTCGGTCCACGCCCTCAAGCAGCTCTTTGATCACTCGATACACACCGAGGAGCTCGCCGTCCCAGCTATCCGCGACTTTATCGGCACCGTCACACCAAAAACTGATGCGCTCGATCAAAGGGCTTCTCGCTCCGGCGGAAAGCGCAAGCGCGGAAGCAACGCTGCTGCCCCTCCACCTCAGTTTGAAGCCACCCCTCTCGACGAGCTCATTACAGACGGCATGGATGCGCGTCAGCTGTGGGAGCAGATCGACCTCAAAGCTGCAAAGATGTCCAACATCGTCGAGCGCTACTTTGCTCAGGGCCTTCTCCGAGAAGAGCAGGAGGAGGAAGAGGAGGAAGAGGAACAGCAACAGGCCAACAACAGAGCTGGTCCCTCGCGTTCGCGGTCTCGTTCTACTCACGATGATGATGACGATGATGATTCGGAGGAAGAGGAGGAGGACGACGACAACGACATCTCGGGCGATTACGGCGAAGAAGATGAAGACGACGACGACGACGTTGACCCAGAAGAGGAACGCGTCCGCCTCAGCCAGCTCAGTGACGCCGACCTCAGAGCTCTCGGCATCGACCCAGCATACCGTGATGAGCTTCTGGCCGAAATCGCCGACCAAGGCGATGACGACGACGAAGACTCCGACGATGAAGGTTCCCCGTATGCAGGCGCTTCCGATGTCAGTGATGGCGATCCCACCGAAGTCTTCTACGAACCCCTCAAGACCGAAGCCGAACAGCTCCAGCGCAAAGAGGAACAAGAGATGGGCATGCTGCCGCGCCTTCGATCCCAAGTCGGGCATGACGACGACGACGATGAAGACGACGACGACATGAGCGAAGATGAAGCCATGGATGAAGAGGAAGCATCATCAGACGACGACGAGGACAGCACGGCAAAGTCTTCGGGCAAGAACAGCGCCGGCATCCCTACGTCGCTCCTCCAAGACCTCGACCGTCCCGGCAAAGCCTCGCAGCGTCCCGCCAAGCGACACCCCACCCTCGACGATGACTTTTTCTCAATAGACGACCTCAACCGCCAGCTCGACGAACAGGATGCTCAAGAGGATGCCGACCCAGTCGATGACAATGACGACGACGACATTGCAGACCAGGTCGACTACTTTAAGCCTCTCGATGGAGCCGACGGTCTCGATGACGAGGAGGATGACGACCAAGAGCAAGGTGCCGACGCTGCCGACGCCCACTATGCAGACTTCTTCCTGCCACCCTCGAAAGCAGCCAAGTTCAACAAGAAGTTCGGAAAGCGCAAGGCATCCGCCCGTTTCGCGAACGAAGACGCTGCAGCCGACCAACTCGACCAGGACAAGGACGACTCGGATGACGAGGACGACGAGCCATCTCCCAGCAAAGCAAAAGCTCGTGCCTATGAAGAGCCCGACCGCAAGCGCCGCATCCGCTTCAACACCACCATCGAGTACCGTCGCATCAAGCCGCGCAAGAAGTCGGCCGACGAGCTCACTCCCGAAATGCTCAGGATGATTGGCGCATCCGATGACGACGTCGATGCCGCTCGCCGCTTTGACGAGGACATGGATGAAGATGATGACGACGATGATGACGATGAAGATGACGAAAACGACGACATGGACATGGACGAGGTCGAGTCCGAGACGTCTTCTCTCGGCCGTCAGGGCAGCGATGATGAAGGAGAGGAGCAGTACTCGGACGAGGAGGATGAGGAGGATACCGAAGGAGGTGCGGACGAGGAGCAGGAATCGGCAGATGACGATGAAGCCGACGATGGAGTCGACACAGCTCGTCGCGTCGCCGGCGATCTGTTTGCCGACAGCGACGACGAGGCAGACGCCAAGGACAAGCTCTCGACCCACGAGAAGCGCGTGGCTGCGCTCAAGGAGCAGATCGCTCAACTCGAAGACGAAAATGTGGCCAAGAAGGACTGGACGCTGATGGGAGAAGCAGGCTCGCGCGCCCGCCCTCAGGACAGCCTGTTGGAGCAGGATCTCGAGTTTGAACGCGCCGCCAAGGTGACGCCGCAAGTGACCGAGGAGATGACCGAGTCGATCGAAGACCTCATCAAGCGTCGCATCCTCGAGCGCAACTTTGACGACGTCATCCGTCGACGCGAGATGGAGGCGCTGCCCTTTCTGCCATCGCGTCTGCTCGAGCTTTCGGACAGCAAGAGCGCCAAGAGCCTCGCCGAACTGTACGAAGAAGAGTATCAGGCGGCGCGCGGTGCCGACGGCGAGGAGGGTGCGCCCGTCGCCGAGGCCGACGCCAAGCTGGCCAAGGAGCACGACGAGATCACGCAGCTGTACGACGACATCTTCAACAAGCTCGATGCGCTCTCCAACGCCCACTTTACGCCCAAGGCACCCAAGGCGACCATCCAGACGCTCACCAATGCGCCGTCGGTGTCGATCGAGACGGCGCTGCCGGCCACGGCGTCGTCGAGCACCATGCTGGCGCCCGAGGAGGTGTACGAGCGATCGCGCCACGCCACGGCCATGGACGGCGCCAAGTCCGAGATGACACCCGAGGAGAAGCAGCGTCTGCACAACCAGCTGCGCCACGAGAAGCGCCAGCGCAACGACAAGATCCAGGACACGCGCAAGGCGCTCGAACAGTCCGGACTCGTGCGCGCCAAGAGGGTCAACGAGAAGGAGGAGAAGCAGCAGGCGCTCAAGAAGCTCGTGGGCAACCGCGGTGTCTCGGTCATTGGCAAGGAGGCCAACGCTGCCGGTGCGGGGACGGGCAAGAACGCCAAGAACAAGGGCAAGGCCAAGGCGATCAGCGGCGCTGCCAACGGCTCGGCCAAGCCTGCGACGGGCAACCAGTTCAAGCTTTGATTTCTCACCTCAGTTCGATTTGCATCTCTTTTGCATCACATCATCATCTCAATATCATCTGCATTCTTTCAACGGGCCAGTTCCCCTTCAGACGGAAATGAGCGTCCTCATGAGGTGCTCTTGTGCGATTCGATTGGATCAGGGCTCGAGTGGTTTCCTGGCCCAAAAAAAGTAATTACACTCTTGTGTGCCCGGCAAGCTGGTTCCGGACTTTGCGAGCGTCCAGGTCGACTTCCAGGGCAGGTAGGCTGTGCCGCGCACCTCGAAGTGCATCCTCTGTGGGCGGTGCGAGCCGTTGGCGTACCACTTGCGATCATGTTGGAAAAAGTCGACGAGTTCGTGGGGGTTGATGTACTGGCTGTGGGTGTGTGTGCCGGGGGTGACGAGGCGGAGGGCGTGTTCGGCCATGAAGATGGTGAGGAACCAGGCGAGGGGGGTGCGGGCGATGGTGGAGAGGAACAGGTGGCCGCCGGGCTTGACGAGGGCGTCGAGCGAGCGCAGGAAGCCTGCGGGGCCGTTGACGTGTTCGAGCACCTCCATGGCGCACACGATGTCGAAGGTGCGCTGCTGGGCGACGAGGTCTTCGGCCGTGGTGTGGAGGTACGTGAGGCGCGGGCCGCCGAGTGGGTGCGCGTGGGCGAGGAGCGGGTCGCGCGCAGCGTGCGTTGTGGCGATGCCGATGTTGGACGCACTCGCATCGACGCCCGTCGTGCGTGCGCCTAGCCGCGCGAGCGACTCGGACAGCAAACCACCTCCGCACCCGATATCCGCGACATCCAGCCCGCTCAGGAACTGCACCTTGCCCATGTTCTCCACTGGACTACGCGCTTGTTGTGTTGTTGATGTCGTTGAGGGGGTGGGCGGAGTAGAGCGGCGAGCGTCGACCTGACGTTGCGCAAGCTCGTAGCCCCACACCTCGTCGAGCTTCTCGCGCAGGAACTGGATGCGCGTCGGATTCATCGCATGCAGCAGCCCGAACTCGCCATGCTCGTCCCACCACTTGGACGAGAGTCGGCTGAAGTGCTCGATCTCGGACGCGTGCACCGACGAGGTCTTGGCGTGGCTGTCGACATTGCTGGATGGTGGCGGCGAGTCGAGACGGAGCTTGGAGGACGAAGCGAAGGATCGTGTCGATATCGGCAATGGCCTGCGTTCATAAGGAAAGAAGGGGAATGGTCTCTCAGCAAAACGCGGACTCGAGGCTCAGATGCGGATGACGGGATGCGACTCACTGGCAGACCAAAGCAGCGCTGGAGCGTGGAAGCAGGCGCGCAGTTGAACGAACCCCCGTGGTGGCGATCATGTCGAGAGTCGACGAATAGTTTCAGCAAGACGCAAAAGGGGGTATAGTAGAAGTACAAAGGAAAGGGAAAAGCTACAGTGAAATGGAAGGAAAAGACTGACAACGCGAGCGGGATTGAAAGAGCAGATGAAGGAGTCAGTCTCGTTGTGCTCTTTCGTGGTCGTCGCTGCGATTCTCTAGGCAAAGAAGCTTGGGATCAGATTAAGGGAGGATAATAGCGTAAAGGCCTCCACTGCTATCGGGTTTGTCGGCAATGTAATTGCTTTGTTACGACTGGTGCCAGGCAGAATCCAATCATCATTTGAAGCGGGGAAGCTGGTAGAGAGAAGTTGAAGGGAACACTTACGTTTTGCGATGCTGATGGTGTAAGAGAAAGAAGAGCGCGAAGCGGACCGCGAACATTTCTTCTCGTGGTCCCAACGGCGACGACGACTTTTTCTCAGCTTGGAAAAGAGCGAATCAAAAAGGAAAAGCTGCGGTTGCGGTCAGGCCATTCTCGCGCGAGTCAGGAACGAGAAGAACGCAAAGCCTCCACAGCAGTTGCTGCGTGGCTGCTGCACCGCTTGGACCCTGGCCATGACCCACGCTTGTCGAGTCGAGGTTGCTTTTGACGTCGACTAACGCCATCTGCAAGCTATCGACATTGAGCTCGAGTGGTCCGCGCTGATCATGGCATCGCTCTTCAGCAGCTGCTTCGGACGGCAGCTGAAGGACGCACAGACCGGTCCTCCATCACAACCACCACCACCACCAGCAGGCCAACGAAAGATCGACGACGTCAATCCAGCCAAGTGCATCTTTTGCAACGTCACGCCGGACCGCTTCAACATTGTGCTGCAAGATGACCAGTTCATCTGCTTCAAGGATCGCTCTCCCGCAGCGGCGATCCATCTGCTCGTCGTCCCACGCACGCACATCGCCAACGTCCAGAGCCTCACACAGCGAGACAGCGACCTGGTGCGGCAGATGCAGGCGCTAGGAAACAAAGCGCTCGACTTCGTTTCCTCGAGTGCTGCACGGGAGAGAAGATTCGGCTTCCACATCCCGCCGTTTCGAAGTGTCGACCATCTGCATCTGCACTGCCTCGAGCTGCCGTTCAGGAGCCGCATCAAGGCGCTCAAGTATCGTGTGGCCCAACCGCCCAGTCGAGACTTCTACAAAGGCTGGTCGTGGTTTGCCGAGTGGCAGCAGACGTGCCATCTGCTAGAGGCTGGGCGCAAGGTCAAGGTTGCTAGATGCTAGCGTGTGATTGTCAAGAGTATAACCCCCTCTATAGATACCTTTCAATACAGACCCAAGTTTGGATCCCATTCAGCATAGACTTTCGCAACCTCATCTTTGAAAAGGCACCCTAAAATCGAGGTCGCAAAAAAGGAAAATGCACTTTTGTTGCTACAATCAAAAAAGAAGTTGCCTCCTAGCCGACTCGAACGACTGACCTCTTCATTACTAGTGAAGTGCTCTACCGCTGAGCTAAGGAGGCCGAAGGCCGAATATTTCTAAGAGCGCTACAATTGCATATAGAAAGTACTAGTCAGAAGCATCACGCCTCTCACTTTTCAACCGGCAATCACATCCGATGCCGATCCTGCTGTATGCAAACCTTGAGTCAAATTAGAGAGATTTCGCAACGACGCGCTGGAGCCAAATGCAATAGCCAAATTTGGCTCTTTGAGTTTTGCTCTAAAAAGAGGTTTCACAAATTTTTGATAATTTGCAAAAATTGTTCTGTGTCAATCTTGCTTTGTAACCGCCACCATCCACTCAACTTTTATGCAAACATGGCCAAAAGGACCCTCAAACAGCGTCTCGCTCAACAAGCAAACGAATGACAGGCTTGAAAATGCATTTCACATGATGGCAAGCAAGTTAGCACTCTCAGGATCACAAAGACCAGCTCTATGGTTCCCCTTGACACATCCCAGGCCCCGCAGGCTAGCACAGACACATATCGAACCCTAGGACACAAGGAAAACGCTCTCAAAATGAACCTTATGCTCACAGACAGCATTTCCAGCAAACCTTTGATGATGAGGATCTCTCCAAGCTTGCAGTGGAAGCATAGGAAGGCGCAGGAGTCAGCCAACAAAGGATATGGATGCTTTCAGGAGGTTGCAGCAATGGTGGGAGAGTGGGATACCAGAGGTTGTTTCGAACTTGGCATTTACCACACCCGGGGCAATGGTTATCTTGGGTTCACAGCAACGACAAAGGGCAGAGACAATGTTCAAGCACTGGGCCTTCTCAACTGGGCAAACCAGCACACCAAAACATTTCTCATTGCCACCAGGAAACTTTTACCTGCTCAGTGGCAGCTCAACATGAAGAACAGGGAAAAGCACTTTTGCAGGTTTATCAGGAAGTACTTCAAAAGACAGTCAGACCTTCTCAGCCCTTGGTGGACAACAACAACATTCTTCAATACCACAACAGGCCAGGCACACAGGGATGCAAGCAACCATCAACCTTCCTTTCTTTTCAACTTTGGCATGCCCTGCTATCTGGTCCTACATGACTATGGCATCAAAGTTTGGCTTGACCCCCTTGACGTGGCTATCTTCAACACCAACACTTTGGTTCACAGCACCTTACCAGCATGCGAAGGGCAGAGATGGGCATTCAGTGCCTTTTTTAGGCAGGGAATCTTTGACAAGGAGGGTGTAGCACACATCAGTAAGAAGGTTTTGGATGCTGTACTTGGCCCCAAAAAGTAATTCATGTATTTAGTCCTTCTCTATCACACAGATCACCAACACCTCAGTGAAGCATGACAGCAGTGTTGAGACTTATGAACACCACATAGGGAAAGAGAATGAGGATGTGAACATGCCCATATAAGTCTCATGGTGTCACGCCTCATGGTTGCTGTTCAGTCTGTCATCAAAGGTGACATGAGTTTTTTGGCTTTTTTTTGCTCAAAAACTCACATCGCCTTTGAATGTCTCTAGCACCAACAAACAAAGAGCTACAGGGCTGCTGAATGTACCATTCACTTCAGCAGGCTTTTCTCTTTTGCAGTATGCACTGCACTTGCTGCTTGCGTGTGTGGTGTTGTCTGGTGATGTCTGTCAAAGATGTCAAAATATTTGTGAGAATTTTTGTGGAGCAGATAAGGCACCAAAAAGGCTTTTCTTCAGATTTTTAGTGGGAACAGGTCATCCCTTCACACCATCATCATCACTTGCCCTGGATCACCTCAAGCATGTCTTCCAACCACCACTCATCACCGCCCAGTGCAGCAGACCTGCTTGGCTCCTCCGACAGAGAATCCAGCATTCTGGAACTTGACTGTGACAGTGAATCTCTTGAACTACAGAGTTACCAACACAGCAATCCCATGTCAGGCTTGGACTTGGACTTGGACTTGGACTCGTCACCAGACCAAGCTACACCACCAGCTTCAACTTTTGCAGCAACCCAACCAAAGCATGGAAAGAATTGGTCTGCACTGGACTGCCTCTGCTTCATCAAAGCTCTTGACAACCATAATCCATGGGCCACGTCTACCCTGGAGGAAGCTGCATCAGCTTGGCAGGAAGCCATTGACAAGGCAAACAAAGCACTTGCCAAGCACCACAGAGAATCACGGCCCCATGGTGCATTTGAAGTGCAGTGGAAACGCATGGTTAAGGATGTCTGCAACAAGAAAGCCACAAGTCTCAGAGCCACTGGTGCCAACTTTGATTTCAACAAAGACGATGCCTATGCAACACTCTACAACCTTGTCAATCTGTTCAACGCATCCAAAATCAAGCTATCATTTCTCAATCCAGTAGACTTCCAGGCTTCCCAAGCCCAACATGCTGAAAGACAGAAGCGGAGGCAGGCTGTCAGTGATGCTCAAGAAGCAGGTCAGACTGGGCAGACCCTTGCCTTGCAGTGGTTGTGTGATCGTCAAAGCAGCAGTCAAGTGGAGGGCACTCAGAGCACAACCACAGACCTTGATGACATTGATGACTCCCAGTCCTTGGTTTCCCAGCTGAGTAGCCCAGCACTCAAGCGCCACCGCACACCAAAGATGGAGATTGGGGAATCACTGGTCAAAACCCTGGACAAGCTTGTTGACATGCAGTCACAAGCTCTTTCCTTTGACTGTAGGAATGCCATTAGTTCAAGTGGAGGCATCAGCAGGGAGGTTGACACCCTCAAAGATCAGGTCAGCCAGTTACAGATGGACATGGCAGGGATGGATAAGAAGATGGATACTTTATTGCATTTGCTCAGGGAGCAGCAGGGTCATTGTGCTCCCCAGTGAAATAAGTTTGGAGTGAAGGTGGATCCAGACCAAAGTACTGCGATGTAATGTTGCCATGGAGGCAAGACAAAGCATTTCGAAGGATTATGGCAACTAGGTAGTCTTGGGCCACTGGGGTCAATAGGAACTTTTGCTGTTGTCAGTTGTTGAGTCTGGGGAAGAGTGTACCAACAGAGCCAATAGCCCACTCCACTGTGATGTGGTACTTGCTCATGATGATGTTGAATTGAGTTTCTTCAGGTTTCATGTTGTTGCCCTTGAAAGGCATGATGAGGTGTGTGTCCAGGTGATATCCCTTGTTGCCAAAGAGATACAAATGCTTGCTGTCTTCTTGAAAGGATGAGTGGCTGAGCCACTCTTGAATGTTTGACTTCTTCCAAACTGACCAGTTGTTCTTGCTTCCATCCCATGGGTCTTGTACAAAGATGAGTCCATCCGGTGTGCTGATGATCTGGTACTTGAGAGCATGTTCCAACCATTGTATACAGCTTCCTGTCCTTGGGTTGGTTGGGCTACAGGATGCAGAGTGCCATCAACAAAGCCCCAGACAAGGTCCATGCCACATTTGCTGGAAATATGTTGTGCATAGCGCTGAAGATTGTGTTTGGACAACAGGTTTTGTCTGCAGTTGCAGACATTCAGGAGATGGCTCCAACTCTTGAGGATGAGGTTGTTTAGGGTTAAGCAGACTCTGCTGATACAGGCAGAAGACCATCCAAATTGAGATTCCAGGCCACAAACTGATCTCCCTCGAAGGTAACCCAAGAGCATGAGTAATGCTGTGCAGCTGTCCTCTGCATCTATGTCCGATGTCTTGATTACTGTTGGAAGTTTGAGTGCCTCATGGATCTGCTCAAGCTCAGCCTTTGTCAGACCAAAGTTGTCTTTGAAATGCTTGTCTGACATGGCAGCAAAGTGGTGGTAAGAGTGGTGTGCAATTGAGAGTGTTTTGCTATCTGGAATGATATGCAGATAGAAGCCAATTGCAACCACACAAGCAAGTGTGGTGAGGAAAGAGATGCTGTTTTGCCCATCCATGATGTTGAATGCTGGTGGTGGCAAGGCAATGGCAAAGCAACGCTCTTGATCCACAAAGGCAACAATTTTTCTTCTCATGCGTCATGTCTACACTTGTTCTTGATGCATGTATCTATGCCAGCCAAAAATAGCTTTTTTGAGTCAAAGTTTCAGGTGTGGAATAAGGCCAAATTTGGCTCCTGAAATTCCAGGAGCAAAGTGGAATCTCGGCAATCTTGCAAAAAATAGCTCCAGAAAAGCGAAATTGGGCGTTGCGAAACCTCTCTATTGAGTGAATCGAGTTGAAAGGCACAAACGCTGCAGCAGCGCACGCTCCGCTTCCACCCTCCACTAACAAAAGAGAGAACCCCGCATACAGCCAGGCTTGTGTCTCGACCACCACCATCGTCTTGTCGCCGCATCACACTCCGCACGCAAGTCTTGTTGTGCTTCCACCACCATGCCTGCCGCCGACAAACCGCCCACCGTGCCTCCCGAGATCGACATCGCCAACCCGGGCAAGTCGGAGCAGTTCTGGATCGAATCCGACTACACCGACAAGACTCGCTTCTGGGCCAAGCGCTTCTACCCTACTTCCTCGGACAACAACGACGATGAGGTGGAGCCCAAGTCCACCACCATCTTTGTGCATGGCTTTGTAGAGTACGTCGATCGCTACCGCAACATCTTCAAGCTCTGGCCTAGCAAGGGCCACGAGATTGTCGGTTTCGACCAGCGTGGCTGGGGCAACACCTGGCGCTCCTCGTCTGACCCGGCCAAGAACTACGGCAACACCACGTGGCCGCAGCAGTTCCAGGATCTGGAGCATGTCATCCGCCAGACGCGCCAACGTCTCGACCAGAAGTGGGGCGCCAGCAAGGTGCCCATCTTTCTGCTGGGCCACAGCATGGGCGGCGGCATCGTCACCGCCTTCCACACGCGCAGCGACGAGTGGAAGAAGCAGCACGGCGGCAACGGTCCGTCGCAGGAAGCCAAGGAGATGGTGGCCGGTGTCGTGGCGTGTGCACCCTGGCTGACGCTCACCAAGCCTCCGCCCTGGTTCGTCGTGTGGGGGGCCACCAAGGTGCTCTCCCTGATCCCCGAGATGCACTGGAACGTCGACCTGCTCGGCAAGAACATCTCGAGAGACCCCGTGGTGGCACGCAACTTTGAAAACGACCCGCTCTCGGACAAGAAGGTGTACCTCAAGGCCATCCAGGGCCCGCTGCAGGGTGGAATGGACATTGTCGACAAGGCGTACGTCCACTGGCCAGAGTCGAAGCCTCTGCTCGTGGTCCACGGCACCGCCGACCTCATTACGAGCCACAAGGGATCCGAGAAGCTCGTCGAGCGAGTCAAGGCCAAGGACAAGACGCTCAAGCTGTTCGACGGCTACTACCACGACTTGCTCAACGAGCCTGGTCAGGACAAGGTTGTCGTTGGAGAGTACATCATCAAGTAAGTTTGTCGTCTTGAGCTGCGAAAGGATGGGAGTGTGAGAAGCTAACTTTTTTCGACTCCCCGTCTCATTTGATTGCCATCAACAGCTGGTTGAACAGTCACCTTTGATAAAGATCCAAGCCTCGAACAGTTACACACGTCTCATACACTTTCTCGGTGTCGATATCCATGCAATTCCCAGCAACTTTTCTGTCAAGCGAGCGGACTAGACAGGAACGATCGTCTTGAGCAGCTGACGCTCCCATTCGCGCAGGCCCTCGTCATCGCGCGGCGACTTGTAGGCGGCATCCGTCTTTTCGCGCTGCATGTCGGCGATGGCGTCTGCAAACACGTTCCAGTCGATGCAATTGCTGCGCACGCCTTGTGCGGTGTCGATGGACCATTCGCCTTGACGTGTGCGGGTGAGCGTCTGGACGTGCGCGGCGGATCCGGCGGCGATGGCGAGGTCGTGCACGATGGAGCGCACGTAGGTGCCTGAGGATACGGTCATTTCCAGCACGAATGCGGGCGGTCCTGCGTCGCTTCCCTCGGCTGATGCTGCGGTGGTGGAAGAAGCATCGTCGCTCGTCGGCAGCTTCTTCCATGTCGTGCCTTGCTTTTCTTTGGAAGCGCTGGCATCATCGCCTTCTTCCTTGACGGTGTCCGTCTGGCCTTCTTTTCGACCAGCCATGTCGAGCACCCTTCCGACGAGCGCCTTGTCCTCCGGCGGCACCTCGCGATCGGGCTCCGTGAACGCATGCTTGCCCGCTTCGAGCCAGTCCACCAACCGCAGTTCGTGGATCGTCACTTTCCGCGGCTCGATGGGTCTCGGCAGCGGCAGATTCTCCCTAGCGTACTCGAACAGCCTCTTGCCGTCGATCCTCACCGCCGAGTAGAGCGGAGGGATCTGCGATACAGTTCCCGTGAAGCTGGGCAACAGGTCCGCGATCTTCTGCGGAGTGACGTGGTCGTACGGTTTCCGTGTCAGGATAGGATCGCACGAGTCGTACGACGTGGTTGCCGAGCCGAGCAGACCGGTGCTGCGGTACTCCTTGGTGCAGTCGAGATACTTTTGGAGTTGCTTGGTGCCGTTGCCGACGCCGATTACCAGCACACCGTCGGCCAGCGGATCGAGCGTGCCGCCCTGCCCAAGCTTGGGTGCGCCCGCAGCCCCACCGCCTCCCCACTTGCCCTTGCCCTTGCCGCCAAACCTGCCGCGCTTGCGCTGGTTGTTCTGCGGCCGGTTGCCGTCGGCATCTGCGAAGAGCGGAGAGGTGGCAAACAGCGGCTTGAGCTCGTCGAGCAGCGACATGGACGTGGGACCGCTGGGCTTGTTGATGCCAAAGATGCCGGACAGCGGTCGCGCTGACGTCGAGGCTGCAGACGAAGCAGTGACGATGCGGGCGGCGTTGCGAATGGGACCGACGGCCGACGAGACGGCAGCAACGGGTGCGACCATGGTGCTCGAGGCTGCTGTATCGCTGTTTGTCGTTGATGTATCTTGTGAGGACATGATCCGAGGGAAGGAGCGCCAAGCGAGAGATGCTGTGTGTCAAGATGATGGAAGGACAGGGATGCACCAAAAACTGGAAAAGTGGAGATTTTTTCAAGCCGCTTTTCTTCCAGCTGCCCGATCTGCGTAAAAGGGGTTCGAGTCGAATCGGCGATTTGCGTTTCCTCCACGCCAAAAAACTGTGATTTTATGAAGAAAACGTTTTGAGGAGAAAAAGAGAGCAACGCAACCGCAGCGACTCCTCCTCCTTTGCTGTCAACCTCCTCATCGATGGCACGGCCAACGGCAGACAACTAAAGCCACACTCGACACGCTCACCCGTCACCATGGACTCGTGATCTGGCCGGCGAGCATTCCATCAGGCTCCAGTTCGCATCCGTCGCAGCTCAATGGACGAGCGCACATCCTCCGAGTCCCACCATGTCGTCCACCGCGCACTCGCCCCAAAAGATCAAGCTCTGCGAGCATGTCTTGCTCCAGCACTTTGGTCCCATCGCCGCCCGCGTCGGCGCACTCTTGCTCAAGCGCGGTCGCTTGACCATCCGCGAGATCGGCCGCTTCCTCAACCAGGCACCTACACGAACCAACCGCGGCCCCACCGACCCTTTCTCCAGCAACAGCTCAACCCACAGCAAGTCCACGCTCGTCTCGGCGTCCATCGCAGGCGCCAGCTCCAGCTACGACACCAATGACCCCAATGCTCCCGTGCCCGTTCCGAGGCTTCTCATCGAGCAGACCATCATGATCCTCATTCAGCACGGATGCGCATGGCACAGCTCCACCGATCCCGAAGTCGCCGACCCCAACCAAGAGTTCTTCGAGATCAACATCAACGAGGTGCTTCTCCGCCTCCGCTTCGGCAGATACATTGGCATTGCAGAGGACGAGCTCGGCGACACGGCTGCTAGGATTGTCAAGCTGGTCTTGCAGCATGGAAAGCTGCAGGCGAGCGACATCATCCACCGCGTCGCTTCCGAGATGGATGCTCAGCACCAAGCAGCTTCACTTGCAGAAGAATCTCACCTGAACGGCATTGCTGCCAACGGATCTCACAAGCGCAAGCTCGATGCGCTAGACGAGCAGTCACCCTCGCAGTCCGAGGTAGCTCGTCAGCTCACCCTCTTGCTCTACCGCACCTATCTGCGCCCCAGTTCGGTCCACCAGCACGTTTCGCCACGAGATAAAGAGATCAAGTACGAAGCCAAGAAGCGTCGCGAACTGCGCGGCATCCCTACACCCAAGGATCTCCAGAAGATCAAGGAAGAGGTGCGCGCACAGATCGCCGAGGAAAGAGACGCAGATTGGGACAGCTCGGCGACCGTCACACTCGGAGCCGATGGACTCGCCGCAGACCACCGCGAGACACGGCGTGGCTTGCTACGCAAACAGCACAGTGCCATTGCCCTTGCCAGCGCCGCCAGCAAGAGCAAACGCGCAAAGACGAGCAGCAGGGACAAAAAGGGCAAAGACAAGGCCAGGGACAAGAACGGCGTCAATGGCGTTCACGCCTCGTCCACCGCAGATGGCTTCGACCCAGCAGACGACTTTGAGACCGATCCCACCGTCTACCTGCGTGTCCATTTTGACCGCTTCGACGTCCACCTGCGCGACGAGACCATGGTCGATGCGGTGCGCGAAAAGTACAACAACACAGCAGCTCAAGTGTTCCGCCATCTCATCCACGCCGGCGATGCATCCACCAAGAAATCGGTCCGCGATGTCCGCAGTGCACCCATCTCGATCACCACGTTGGCGCACAAGCTTCCGTCGGACTTGTCGCTGCAGAAGGGGTTTGATCGTCGATCGTTTGGCAAAGACAAGGCATCGCTGCCGAGCCGACAGGAGTTTCTGGCCGAGTACTGTGCGATCTTCTCGCACAGCGAAGACGTTTCGGGCAAATCCAAGACGTCGCGGCTCATGGCCCCTGCGTCGGACAGCACCACCAAGACCGCTGGCGGCAGCAAGGTGGCTTCGTCGCTCACCATCGAGTACAGCAACGTCGCCGAGCGCATGCGCCGCGATCTGCTGCGCAACGTGGTCGAAGAAAAGTTCGGCACCGCCGCCATCCGCATCATGAACATCCTGCGCGAAAAGGGCAAGCTCGAGGAAAAGCACATCTCGAAGCTCGCGCTCGTCTCGATCTCCGAGACGCGCGATCTGTGCTCGCGCCTCTTCCACGCCTCGCTGCTCGGGCTGCAGGAAGTGCCCAAGACCAAAGACCGCGATCCCGCCAAGACCTTCTTCCTCTGGTTCGTCGACGAGGCCAAGTGTCGCGCGTGGCTGCTCGACCACCTCTACCAGAGCCTCGCGCGCCTCGGCCAGCGCCGCAACGAGGAGATGCGCAAGCAGATGCCCCTCCTGCGCAAGGTCGAGCGCAGCGACGTCAAGATGGACACCGTGGGGTTGCTGACCGAGTGGGAGCGCGAGAGTTGGACGCGCCTGCAGAGCGTGCTGCAGACACTGACGGTGGCCGAGATGCGCACCGAGATGGACGTGTTTGTCATGCGCGATCTGGCCGCGGGCACGTATGTCAAGGACGAATGAGCAGCTCAATGCGAACGTGTGCATCCGCTTTGGCACCGTCTGGTCGGGGAGAGAGTGTGTGGCATTCTCGTCGGTGGGTTTGAGCGTGGTTGGGTCTCACGACAGAGATTGGTGAGCATCGTGAAGAGTCTGCTTGTGCCGTGTCAACGTGCGGCGATCTCAATCCCTCAGTGTGACAGCCATCAAGCTCAAGGTGTGGCACGAGCTGGCCTGGCAAAGCTGCGTGCAGAAAGGATGGCCGCAGCATCAAAAGCGTTTTTGTATGCAGCCAAGACCGTGCGCGAGCTGTCAAACAAAATTTCATTTCGCTCTTCTTTCCAGACGATCATCGAGACAAGGTATCATTTCGAGCAACATCATACAGACAAGACTTGATCAGCAGATGAGCGCACTGAGAGAGCGGCGAGCTGGCGCCTAAGCCATCGACTGATCGCGCTTCTCGCCAGCGCCGACCAGGTTCCTGTCGAGCTCGAAGAGCGGTGCGGGCCTCGGCACGCCCTTCTTCCTGAGCACCTGGGTCTTGAACCAGTACGGGAACGCCTTGGTGTTCTGGTGCTTGATAAACGTCTTGTGCGGCACACTAAACACCGCATCGAGCTCCTCCAACGTGTACCGCGCCGTCTCGGGCACGAAGAACCAGATCAGACACAGCGCAATGGCGTTGAGGCCCGCATAGAACCCAAACGCGCCCGTCGGCGTCATGGCGCGCAGCATGCGCGGGAACGTGATGCTCAGCACCGCCGCCCAGAACAGACACGTCGCCACCGCCCACGCCATCCCCTGCTCGCGCTGCGCAAGCGGGAACACCTCGGCCGAGTACGTGAACGGCACCGGTCCCTCTCCCACCGAGTAGAAGGCGGTGAAGATGTAGATGAACAGCGCCACGAGTCCAAGGCGAACCTTGTTGTTCTCGCCGGGGATGAGGAAGCAGAGACCCGCCGCAAGCAGCGTCCATGCCATCTGTGGGAACGTGAACAGCAGCAGGCTGCGACGGCCGAACGTATCGATCGTAATTAGGGCCGGGAAGGCAAACACGAAGTTAATCGCTCCAAACCCGACCGATGCGTACAGCGCTTGCTTCGCACTTGAGCCGCTTTGCGCGAAGATCGTGCTCGAATAGAACGCCATAATATTAATACCGCATAGCTGGCCGCCGAAGTCCCGGGTTCGCGTATCGTTACCACCACGAAGTAGTTGAGTGAGGGGGGATGGGGGGTAGCCGACAAAAGAAAGGAAAGGGTCAGCCTATGTAAGCCAAGGCAGTGCGACGATGCCAGGATCGGAGTATTACTTACCTGTTGAGCTATTGAGGTCGAGGCCAATGTATGGAAGGCGAGGTGTCGACGGCGAAGCGTGTTGGTGGCCGACGATGATGAAGGTGGAGTGGTGACGAAGGACGCATGGCGATGACGACGGTGGCGAGGAGGGACACGATGTGGTGGACCCAAACGAGAGAAGTGAGAAGGCGGGGATGGGAAGCGGCAGGTCAAGGTGAAGACGAGACGAGGGCGAGGGATGAGGAGGAGGAGGAGGAGGAGGAGGAGGAGGAGGAGGAGGAGGAGGAAGGGAAGGAAGGGGGCGAGGGAAATTGTCGAGGTATATATAATCGGCCAAGGAGCGAGAAAGGCGTGCACGGGTCAGTCAACTACCCCTATTTTCCCTTATCTTTGCTAACGGCGGGGCCCAAGCGGGCCCGAGCGGCAACTAGAGCGCAGGAGGCGGCATACTTACCGAGCATGACCGTGGTAGCCGCGGCTGTGGCTCGACGAACGCGAGGGATCGTGAAAAGCTCCATGAATCGCTTGACGTAGGTCTCACCGCGAATGATCTTGCTCTCTTCCACGAGTTGAACGTGAATGTAGTAGAGGTCGCGGCAGGCCTGAATCTTGTTGTGACGCAGGCGGGTGAGCGAGCGCAGGGCCTGCGGATAGCGGTTCTTCTTCATGAGCCAGCGCGGCGACTCGGGGCAGAAGTAGATGAGCACGGCGAGAGGCAAGGCCGGGATAAACGCCGAGCCGAGCTGCAATCGCCAGGCGATCCTGCCGACGTCTGCAACAGCGACGTTGGCGAGGAAACCGAGGAAGATGCCGAAGGCGGTCCAGAGCTGCCAGCCCATGACGAGCGCACCACGGATCTGCGGGGGCGAGTTCTCGGCGGCGAACACGGGCACGGTCGAGCCCTTGGCACCCATGCCGATGCCGAGCAGGAAACGGACGATGAAAAGCTCCCACCAATTCTGGGTGAGGCCGGAGCAAATGGGCGTGATGACGAGGATCACTGCGGTGATAAAGATGCAGCCGCGGCGTCCAAACAGGTTGTTGAGCGGGTCGGAAAGCCAGCAGCCAAGCACAGCACTGGCGATGTACGGCGCAGCGTTGATGAGACCGACAAGCCACTGGTTCTTCTCCGCCTCGGCAGCCGAGACGTAGCCCAGCTGGCCGGGGGCGATACCCTCAGAAGCCGACTCGGGGATGTTGAACTCCTGCGGGAAGCTGAGGTTGGCGCCGTTGGAGCCGGTTTGATCCCAGCCTTGCGTGGCAGCGCCAATGGAGCAGACAAAGATGGTCACATACAGCAGCAGCGGGTGCGACCACTTGTTGGCGTACTCGTGGGCGATGGCGTCCTTCTCGTCCTGGGAGAGCTCCTCGATGTCGCGGTACTCGGCGGGTCGCTGGGCGAGGAGCGCGCCCTTCTTGAGCATCTCGACGTCGTCCATCAGGCCCTTCTCCTGAGCAAACGCCTCGACGTTGCGGAGCAGCTGGGCCTTGCTGATGCCGGCGAGAGGGTTGTTGACCTTGCCCTCATCGGCATCGAGCTTGGAGACGACGTGGTGGGAGCCATCGTGCGAGCTGGCGTCCTCGGTGGTTAGCTTGGACGCGCCAGGCTTTTCGTTGATGTTGGAGAATTCCGGTTCGATGTCCGCCATGGTGAATGCGGTAGTGGAGGGTATACAATGGGGGAGCGGGGTTGCGGGACGAAAAGGCGTTTCGTGTGCTCTGCACGCTCCTTTATATACACAAGGTTCGGTCAGGCTCATGTGCCCACACCGTAACTCGAGCAAAGCGTGGGAATGGCAAGGCGGAGGTCGAGTCGGGAGACCCGCACCTGCCCCCACCTCGAGGGAAGCATTCAAGAGTCGAATGTGGGGACATGCGCAGAGACAAACATGTGGCTTTGGTGCCCCACAACCAAGCAAAGCAAGTGGAATTCCCCACGCTCGAGGAAAGGAGGATGTGGCGTCCTTTGTGGCAACCAAGCAAAATCGTTAGCCGAGGTTTGGCAGACGCACCGAATGCGTTGATTGGCTCGTCAGACGCTGTGAGCAGAGCATGGACACCGCTCTCGGCACACAACGACGACCTCCGCAAAGTGCGCAGACCCGTGGAGCGCAGTCTCTCACACCTTTTGCTGCAGCATCCACGCACCAGCAGTCGACTAGCAAGCTGCTTGTCGTGGCGACCACGTCGATTCACAGCTTGGTGTACTGTTTTTCGCGATATGGCCGAGCGGACTTTGGATGTTTAGCCGTGCTAGCGCTTCCGTTGGAAAGGTCGAGGTGTCCTTGCGATGAGTGCCACCGACGCCGAAACGCGTTCTTGCATAACTGCGGCGGCTGCAAGGTCGCATTCGGCCTTCAAGACTGTGCAGCTAGCTGCGCGCAGCTTTCGATTGGCAGAGTGGGGGACACGAGACAAAGGCGCGCGGAGAAATTGGAGGAGAAAACTGTGTGTGCTTCTGCCGGGAACACCTGCTTCCGCCGAAAACAGCGAGCGTCCCCAAGCGACTGCTGGGCTTTCCATGGCGCCACGCCGTCGTTCTGCTGTTGAGATTCGGCTTCTCGTCAGAGGCCAAGCGAGCTGCGCGCGACAAACTTGTCGATTCTGCGGCTTGTCCCCGCAGCATCCACTCCTCTAACGCTCGATTGCCCTTGCGGTCCAAATCGGGGTCATGTGGACTGCCACATGCTCGAGACAACACACGTTCCTAGCGTCAGGATCAATCTCCTCAGCATCACGACTCGTCGACGTGAGGTTGTCGTCCTTGTCGACATCTTCCAATCCACAGTCTGCACAAGGAATTGACCGTTGCCGCTCCAAGCAGAGTGACGTCTTGCCAAAAGGAAAGCGTCGGAGCTGCAAACAAGTCGGACGGGGTTGCCGGTCGACATTGCACCGATCTCCCCCGCAAAGGGGAATTACAACACCGACGCCCGTTGAAGACAACAGTAGTGCTCGCACGCTTACCGCCGCCACGCCATGGTTGCTGTGCCCAGGACGGGTCAACCCTCCTCACCGCCATCAAAACTCGTCGGTGCTGCTGCAGTCAACCAGAGACTTTGCAATCGAAGCAAAGCTTGGCGATCCATGGCCAGCGAAGCTTGTCAAGCTTGTCAATCACCTCCCGTCCTTTGAGAGAGCTTCTCCATCATTCCGAAGTCTCTCCGGCCACGCTCGGCTGTACACGGCCGCCATCGAGCCAGATGGCAGCCGCACTTTGTGCCTCAAGAATGTCACTGCATCGTAAGCGGGGCCTTGGCAGCGATTCTGCGCGCTGCACGCGTGGCACGAGGTTCGCCTTCGCGGTTCCTCTCCGCATCGACAGCCTTGGCTGTTTCCAACGGAAGCAAAGTCAGAAGACCCTTGCCGCGTGGATCATCGCAGGCTCCAAAGTGGTTGCCGGAACATCCGCGAGCCCGCCTTCGAGATTCGAGCAGTCCTTTCATCGGCCACTCTCTTTTCTCATCGGGTGTTGCACGACTTTCGAATCGGAGAGACGAGCGAGTGCGTTGCATGACTGCATTGCGGCTCACCCGATGTGTCGGGATACTGCCGAGTGAATGAAGCATGGGGCAAGATGCAGGTGAAGGACGTGCGTTGCAGTTGACCGCCAACGGAACAAAATCGCCGAGAGCAGCGTGAACTCTCACACGACGTGGACTTTTCACAGCTGGCCCGATTGCTACCATCGGGGCCTCCGATTCGATTCCCCTTGGAGCGCGGCGTCTTTTTTTTTTCTGGTCACACTCAATCTCGCAGAGGCCATTCCGAAACACCTCGATCGCCACAGTCTCGTGACGATTGTCGGCCTGAACTTCCGAATAGCATCGGAACATCCTGGGCAAGAGCTGACGGAGCGCTGGCCATCCTCCGAGCGAGAGGCAGCTGTCGTGCTCACGCGAGTTTTCTGGCTGGAAGAAATTGAAAAAAAATCGTGCGTATTTCGTGTGCGTGTGTGTGTGCGTGTGCGTGTTGCTCTGCAGATTGTTTCAAAGTGCATGGATCTGCGAAAAGTGAGATGCAAAGGGGGCCGGGCTGTGTTCGCAAATCGACTCTTTGCTTTGTGTCATCCATCATCCTCAACAATTTCCTGGTGTCCTCAATCACTCGCTGCCACATCTCGCAGTCACTGCTCGTCGACCGCGTCTGCATCGTTTCGAAATCGACCGAGGCTGCGTGGCCCATGGCATCATAGCTTGATCCAGGTTACAAACCTTGCTTGGAGGTAATCGCCAAGATGAACAGCAAGGCAGCACAAGAACGGCAGCAGCGGATCCTGCTCGATCTCGCCCGTCAGCCAGGCAACGATGTCTGCGCAGACTGCAAGGGCCGCGCGCCCAGGTGGGCCTCGTGGAATCTCGGCATCTTCATCTGCGTTCAGTGCGCTGGCGTGCATCGCAAGATGGGCGTGCACATCTCCAAGGTCAAGTCCATCACGCTCGATACGTGGACGCGCGAGCAGGTCGACAGCATGAAGCAGATGGGCAACGTCAAGAGCAACCGCAAGTACAATCCGGACGAGATGCGCAATCGACCGCCCACCAACATGGAGGAGAGCGAAAGGGACAGCGAGCTGGAAAAGTACATCCGCAGAAAGTACGAGTTTCGCCGATTCATGGACGGTCGTCCACCGCCGGTCCCCAGCAAAGATGCCACGTTCCTCACCGCGCCTCCACCTTCGAGCGGGCGCAACGGTGCGCTCAAGTCGCCCGTCGAGTCGACTTTCTTCTCCGAGTCACAAACTTCCTTTACGGATGCAAGCAGCATCGCGCGGTCTCGCACCGCACCCATCCCATCCACCTGGAGCGAGGCGCAGCAACGGGCCAAAGCCAATGCACCTCCTCTTCCCAGCGCGGCAGCCTCTGCATTCCGCGTGGCAAGTGGGTCTCAGATCAATGGCGCATCAGCAACAACATCCACATCAGCTCAATCGTCTTTGCAGCTTCCCGGCGGCGCCGTTCCTATGCGCACCTCGAGCGTGCTCAACACGAGGAATGGCAGCACCGCAGCGTCGATAGCTAAGCCCTCGTCCTCGACAGCGCAGTCGAGTGTATTTGATGATCTCATCTCGCTCTCCGAGCCCTCGTCGCAAACAACAGCAGCACAGCAGCCGCCTCTGCAGATGAATCCGTGGGCTTCGATACAGGCGCAGCAGCAAGCGGTGCTCAGCGCTCCTGCCATCCAAGAACCGACGGGCAACTTTTGGGCGGGACAGTCGGTATCAAGTGGCGCTTCATCGCCAATGGCACCGTTCGGCGTCAGCCCTTCGAATCACGCCAGCACCTTGTCCCAGATGCGCAACGTACCGCAGCATGCCAACACGGCACCGTCGTTTGGCGCCGCTTCGCCTCAGCCCCAGATCAACCCGCAGGCGACAGGAATGCTGAGCGCGACAAACGGCATGATGCACCCGCAATATCAGCAGCAGAGGAGTGCCAGTCTGGGCACCATGGCCTTCTCGACGTCTCCACTGCCATCACCAGGGTTCGTGCAAGGCAATCCTTTCAATGGAGCGCAGGCAAGCTTCGCAACGTCATTGCCGCAGACAGCCAACTTTGTGGGGATGAACGGACAGTTCCAGCAACAGCAGCAGCTGGGCCAAGCTGCTTTTCAGGCACAGTCGACCATGCTCAGTCCAAATCACGCTTTCTACGGTCAACAACAGCAGCAGCCACTCATGCAAATGCAAGCAGCTGGCAACGGCGTCGGGCAATTCCACTCGTCCATGATGCCAAACGGCTTTGGTCAACCAGGACAGTACAGCAGTGCGTTCCCGCAACAGCAACAGCAGCAGCAGCAGCATACCCAGCAAGGATCGCAATTCGGTACCATGTGGTAATCCGGCATCGCACGCATGTCTTTTCAATCTAGTTGATCACTGCTCAACCGTTCCATGGTGGTCTGACGGAGACTGTGCCGGATGAAAAGAGTAGAGAGCGTGAAAGGGAGGCAGCTCAACCTTAACGCTAAGCTTGTACCCCACATTTTGGTTGGTCCACCAGCGCGCCGGGACAGAGTTGCCGATCTGGCACGTCAGCATGCTGATCCGCTCGAAGCGAAGCCTCGGTCGCTGGCTGGTCAGCATCACGGCCAAGCTCTGCCGGCTTGAGAGACATCAGCCGAGTGATCACGATCTCACCTCGAAGCCGTTGCGCCCGACACCAACGCCGCCATGCCAGGAGGTGACAGGTGGTTTCGGGAGCCATCAAGGCCGCGTCGACAAAGGACCCATCCCTCAGCTGACGGTAAAGCACTTCCGCTCGGTTAGATACAGCCAAATCTGGTGCAGGAGCAAAAGCAGCGCGGAAATGCCGTCAAAGGAGTCAGTCGACTTCGAGTTCGTCTGCGAGTTGGGTGCGTGACTGCAGGCAAATGCAAAGCGAGTCGAGCAGCAGCTGTTCAGTCAAGTTGCGGTGTCCTGGTTCTGGACCAGTGTTTCACTGTCAGATGCTCTCCCCCACACTGCTCATGTGCTGCAGCTAATTTGGTCATGCGCGCTTGGTCCGTCCGCGCTTTTCTTCGCCCAACTCACACACTCGTCTTTCGCCACCCACACTCGATCTCGAACTAAAATCCGAGAAAAGGGCGACAAGTGCGGGGTTGCTAGCGTGAATCCAGTCAAGCTCCGTGTGT
>LT795060.1:584262-641807 GCA_900162835.1 Sporisorium reilianum f. sp. reilianum | reverse complement strand
GGAGTCGACTCGTGTTTGCGTGCGTGCTTGCGATTGCTTTCCGTGGAGAAGTCGGTTTTTCGCTCGTCACTGACCAAGTGCCCTCGCGCCATCGCCTGTCGGGCCCTGACCGATAGCGCTGAGCTGTGTACACCGTGCGGCTCAGTCGGGAGGATGATCGACTGCCATGCCGAACGACGCTGACGCTTATCACGACGAGAAAAAGATGCTCAGCTGCCGTCAACAGGCAGATAAGCTGGCAAAAGACAGCGGCGGGTTGCATCGATAAGACGTGTGGCTGCCTTGGTGGTGGTCACGCTGAGAGCTGGCGGGTTGGCAGGCGGGGGATTCCAACTCAGCCGCTCCGTCATCCTGGAAAAAAGCCGTTTCGGCTGCGACACTAGACTGCCGTTTTGTGGGCCAGTCTGTGGGCCACTTTTTCGCACTTGGTCGGTCATGAGGAACTGCCGAAGGGACTGTGAGCCGTGCGAGGCGAGTCAAAGCAAGTCGAGACGAGACGAGAGACCCTTTTTGCACGGTCCTTTTTCTTTTTGTGTTTCCTCTGGGATTCCGCCTCACACAGGCAACTCAGCCAGAGGCTCAAGTGCACCAAAAAAAAGGGTTTTTTTCCCCACACTCGAAGGTGTGCGTGTGCATGCTGCATGTGCGCTTCTGCAGGCTGGTTTGCGCCTCTCTCTGTCCCTCTGTCCGTCTCTCTCTCTTGTGACAACCGTTTTTTCAACAGTCGCCGTTCGCCCGTTGTCCTCTCGCCGTGGTTGGTGGTCCCTCTTCATCCGTGGCTCCATGGCTGAGCGTCGTAAGGGCGCCTTCACCTTGATCACGACCTTTCCTTACGGCCACGACCAAGACGTGCGCCCTTCCATTCTCTCTTCCAGCAAGCTACGCACGATCTATCCTTGCTTCTTCGCCACTCGCGAGCCTTTGAAGCCATCAGCATACTCAGCTTAGCACAAACTCATCGTCGTCCAGCTCTTGTCTGTCGCACGTAAAGCTCGGTGACCACCTTTGTCGTCTGCTTGACTGCTTCTCGCATACACCAGCGACACGCCGTCTTGTAGGCTCGAACGCCGTTCACGATCCTGTCAGTGCAGCACCGTCTGCCCGAACCGTATCCCTTTTCCGTCAACCATCGAGGACCCAGGGGCCCTGCGCCCCGGATCACTCGCCGCTCAATCACCCTTCTCGCAAGCTTGCTCCGCAACACATCATTGGGACCAAGTCATCGATCACTAGCACTGCTAGACGATAAATAACCCGCGAACCCCTTGGGATCAGTCTGGCGCCTGTCTTGCGCGTCATTTGCCCAGGCTTCCGCTCAAACAGCTGCTCCTTGCTTTGCCACACACATATTACCGCAGTCGAGCATCTCTCACCGCTCATGGCTTCACCCACGGCTATTCCTAATCCCGAAAAGTCTGCGCACTACCGTCCCCAGCCTCTCGCCATCGCCCCCACCGACCTCTCGAGCGAGATCCGCACCAGCCAAGGCCACAGGCTCTCGTTCTCTCCTCCCGTCTCTTTCTACTCGCGCGCATCGGCTTCGGGCAACGGCCTTCGCATTCCTAACAGCATGACGTCTACCATGGGACCCCCGAGCCCCACCAACCGCTTCTCGATGGGTTTCAGCCCGGTCAGTTCCACGTCGGACGACAACGGATCGTCGCCTCCGCACTGCCACACACGCGCCCGCTCTCACACAGCGATTGGTGCCGGTACCATCTCCTCGAGCGTCGAGAGCTGGGATGCCAATCGGGCCGAAGCACGTGCTTCTGTCACGAGCGACACGGTGGGCTCGCCGACGTCTTCGTACATCTCGGCGTCGGACCTGTCGTTCTCTCGCTCTCCCACCACGCCGGGCAGCTCGCTCTCGTCGTCGGGCTACTCGCTGGGCCGAGTGCCGTCGCTGCCGTTGGGCGCATCGTACGAGCAGGCTCAGAAGCGGTTCAACAGCGGCAGCTGGGGCCAGAAGATGGGCTGGATGAACACGATGCGTCCTGGCCCGCTGTCGCCTACGCTGCCCAGAACGAGCATGGACGAGGGCAGTCCGGCCAACGATGGAGCCAACAACGGCGCCATGGGCAATCTGCTGCGTCGGTTCAGTCTGAGCGGCAACTCGTACCGGGCCAACAACGGAGCCAGCCTGACCTCTGCTGCTGCACCCACGGCTCCCGCCTTTGACTCTGCGCCGGCTGCATCGGGAGCTGCGATTCCACGATCTGCGTCGCCTCAGGCGATTCCCGGTATGCGCGACTCTGGCGTTTGCTTTGACGAGGGCAAGCCAATCGCACGCGGTCGGCAGCCGAGCTTCAGTGGCACCACCAAGCGCAAGCCGAGCCCGATGGGTGAGCGACTGCTGATGGGTCACTTTAACGCCCATTGAGCCTAGCGCATCGGATCGTTTGGCTCAGTGCGGTTGCTGGCTACTTGCGACAGGCGGTCACTTTTTGCTGCTCAACGCAAAGCGCTTTCTCACTGCGCTTGAGCAGCAGCACCGACGTCTTTGTTTGTTCTCGTTGTGTTTATCGGCTCGAAGCTCTGTTGTGTAGTTGTTAGGCTCGTATGTTCGCATGTTCGCATGTCGGTCTCGGTCTCGGTCTCTGTGTGGGTTTGTTGGGTGGGTCTCTGGTCACAAACACGTGTTGCTGTTGTGGTTGATGAAGAAATGTCAATGCAGACGCATATCTCACTTGGTTGGCCTGTGTGCGGAGAAGTGTGGCTCGTTGAGCGGAGGCGCTGCGGTGGTGTCAACACAGATGTGAGATCGGACAGACGTGGGTGACAGACGTTGGCGCGAGATCGCTGAATACGTTTTGTCTCGGATGGAAAGTTTCGAGGGATGCATGGCTGGTCGAAGAGGTTGCCGCGAATAGACGGTCTCGACGCAGCTCACGCCGGCGAGCTCAGCATCTGGCCAGCACGCTTGCGACGCTCGAAGAAAAACAAATCCCATCTGCGAGCAACGCGGCAGGAGCGTGTCGAGCTCGCATTGTGAACTGGATCAGGCTCAGCTGAGCCAGTTGCTACACAACGAGTGTGGGATGCGATGCGCCATGTGCTTTCAAGCGGCCAACAGCATCGGAAAGAACGCCGATACGAGCATCGAGAGGGAGAGAGAGCCAAAAACAGCCAGTTGACCGGTTTTGCTGCGAGATGACGATGCAGGCTGACGCCACCAACCCACTCTCTCGCTCACTCGCGCTGCCCAACTCGGCTGACCCGACGCTCGAGCTGCTGCACGTCGCAAAAGGCTCAACCCCGGATCGACTGCGTGTGTGTGCGCGCGCTCCCTCTCTCTCTCTCGATCCGCATGCTCGTCTACCGAATCCTCTCACTGAAACAGGGCAGTAAAAAAAAAAAAAAAAAGAACGTCCAGCCAAAAAATCACCTCCACACTGCGAGAGAGGAAAAAGTCTGTGACTGACAATGGCGCAGAGCACAAGCGAGAATCGTGAAACTTCCTTTGGAAGAGTCGCGCTCGTTTTGCTGTGAAACTCGGCCTCACACACACACACTCTCTCTGCGCCATCGTCGATTCTTGTCTCGCCCCACTCAACTGCTGCTGCCCTCCTCATTCCACCAACGGCCTCTTGTCGGTCACCTCGAAGCGACTCCGATACAACAGACATCTTACGCTCGCAGTCTCTCCCACGCGATCGTGACTGCATTCGAACGACAGCATACAGCCAACGACGAAATCTCTCGCCGCCGCCGGCCAATCGATCCGTCATCGTTTCTTACAACCTCTCTTCTCCGGCGTTCAGTCGGACAGCGATCGACCATCTTGGGCATCGCACGCCTCTCCGCTACTCGTATCGTCTTGACACCATCGACGCAGTGTACGCACATCGCACGAACTCTCGACGAGCATCGTAGCTACCAATCCCCCTCTCAAAGGGCAACCGTGCTACCACCATCCCATCCCAAATCCATCACCGATGCATACGCCCAGATAAGCACACTCGCTCCTTCGCTACCTGAGCGCTCCGCGCAAACCAACCATGGCGCTCCACCAACTCTTCACACTGGCGTTTGCGCTCCATCTCGAGCCCTTGCCCACCGTCGACTACGCAGCCGTACCCTACGTCAAAGACGCCGAGCGCGGCGCAGACTCCCAACAAGAGCCTGACACCCTTCGAGTCGGTGCAAACACCAAGCTGGATCCCGTCCGCACCCGCCACCTTCCCCACTCCGTCGACACGCTCTCCTTCCTCCTCAATCATACCCGCGCCATCGACGCTGTACAACCCTTCTCCATGCTCATCAGCCTCCTCGACCAAGCAGACGACGACCCCGAGTTCCGCAACTTGCGCGATTTCTTCGATGCTCGCTACGATGACAGCGGCTCGCTCGCCGGAGCCGACAAGGATCCTCGTCGTCGCATGCGCAGCGTCTCGCGCGCTGCTTCCACAAAGCACTCGGTCCGACGTCCCAGTCAGGCCACCGAAGCTCGAAAGCCTTCCTTCGCCGCAAGTCTCGGTGGTGCCAGTGCACTCAAGCTCAACTGGCTTCGTCGCAACACCCAGTCCGACTCGCAGGTACACGAAGCCTCCGATGACGAAGACTCGCATTCCAAAATCTCCAGCAGCGGCACCACCAACCCGCCACCGCCCACCGCACCCTACATCCGTCTCGCAAAGCGTCCGCGTTCTGCATCTGTGTCCAGCTCCTTTTCCACTTCGCCCCATCAACGCAACGCAGAGCACGACTCAACTTCATTGGTCACCTTCCGCATTCGACTCGACCTGCATACCGTCGGCCTCGCACCGCCGCCTCCCAAGCTGCGCTCACACCGTCAAGCAGATGCATCCGGTTCCGGTCTCCATCGCGTTGGCTCTGGACGATCCGCCACTTCGTCCGATTGGAGGAGACGCAGACCGAGCAAATCCAGCTTGTCCAGCGGTGGTACCGCCTTGAAGCCCGTCGCCAGTCCCGACAGCCTTGCCTCCTTTGGTGCTGTCTCGGCGGCTGCAGATGGCGATTCCGGTTTCCAGCAAGCCGCGCATTCGGGCTTCAGCGAAGCCACTTCCATCTCTGCAGCACTCGATGCCAGCTCCACCGCCAAGACCAGACTCACGCCTTCCAGCGAAAACCCGAGCGCCGCGCCAAATGCAGACAGCCATCTTCCAAGCATCACCGAAGGCGCTGTCCCCAGCACCGAACAGCTCACATCCCCAACCTCTTCTGCAAAGCCTGCAAGACGCCCCTCGATCATGTCCAAGCTGCTCGATCTTGGCAGGAAACGATCCTTCCTCGACCGCTTGAGCTCGGACAATCACGACGCTCGATCTGCTTCGCCGGCCCCGTCTCAGGGCGATGACGAATCGCGCGCCGGTCTCAATGCTTCCGGTCACCGTGCGAATCTCCGTTCAGGCCTTCAGCAGCATCCTGACCACGGCACGCCATGCAACGAAGAGGCGCTCGACCTCGACGAAGAGGACGACGATCCGGCTCTGCGCGCTCGCATGATGCAGTCCTCGGCTAACAATGCCGCCCTGCAGGCTCGACGACGTAGCTCGGCAGGCAGCTCTGGCAAGAGTCTCGCCGCAGCGAAGCAGGCCCATCACAACCTCGGGCCTGTCCAAGAGGACGGCACGCTCGACCTTACGCTAGTCTCGTCACGCTCCAGTGTCGGCACTTTCTACTCGGAGCATGCCATCCCAGAAGAGTCGCTTGGCGGACGTACTTCAGCCGAAGCTGCCAGCGCCGCCACAAAGCGTCGCTCCGCTGCACTCATGGATGGCGGAGACTTCTTGTCGCTCTTCCGCGCCGCTTCAACTCTGGGTCTTCAGTCGATCCAAGACTCTGACGAAGGTGCTGACCTTGACGGCGACGATGTCACCACTCCAGGCCAAGAAAGTGTTCGCTCGGGCAAGCAAAGACAGCGTCAGGTCGCCGACACGGGCAGCACCAACACGCCGTCCATCCGAACTCCACAGGTTCATCCCACTACCAGCCCTTTGCCCGCTACTCCTGGCAAATCGGTCCGCTCGTTGGATCTTGACCAGTCGCCCAACCCATACACTTCGGCGAGCAATCCCATCGACGCGAGCTTCAAGCTCGGTGCAGCGTTGGCGCAAAACAACGGAGAGGAGCAAGAGGCCTGGTGGCCGTGTGGCGATGTCGACCCTCTCCCCATCAGTCTCGCCAGTGCCCTGGGTGAAGCTTTGGGCTGGGAAGGCATCATGCATCTCTGCTACGGCAAAGGCAGTCGAGCAGCCGCCGAGGGCAACCATGCCGCCCTCGGCAAGGCGGCTGCGCTCGACCAGGCCAACAAGATGCACGAAAGATCGGTGCAAGCTTGGAGGACCGGTGTAGCCAGCGCAGGGACCTCTCCACCGAGCAAGAACGAGAACCTGCCATCGCTGCTCGAGTTGGGCGAAGGCAACGCTCTGGCCGGCTCATTGACGCAGAAGCTCAATCTGGATCCAGCCGATACCGAGCTCGAGGCCACCAGCAACGCCTCGGTGCTCGAACGCCTTCACGAAAAGGCCCCGCTGCGCTCTTCCACCGTCCCGCAGCCCGTCGACACAGCCCAAGTGTTCGGGAGCAACGACGGTGGCGCTGCCGATGCGGGCTGGTCGCAGGCTGCGCTACTGTTCGGCCACAAGGTGAATCAAACGAGGACGTGGCAGCATTGGCAGGCGCTGTTCAAGAGCATCAAGGGGTGGATCGACGAGTATGAAAAGTCGAGGGTGCGTGCCGGCCTGGCTCGCGAGATCGGACTCGATCCGCCCATCCAGCAGACCAACGCAAACAAAGGTGTCGAGGGCAGCGAGGACGGCGGCAGCAGCAGCATTACCATCTCTGCACCGCTTCACATCGACCCCACCAATGCCGACCTGCAGGTGCCACTGACGGTGGGATCGCCTCCTGCCGCATCCACCGAGGTGCTCGAGGTGGCCACGGATAAAGTGGACAGTGCAATGCTGTCCAAGGTGCTCGGCACTTCGCTCAGCATCTCTCCGTGCGTGCTGGCCGATGCGACCAACCGGTCGTACGGTTTCCGGCGCAGAGCCGGCATCCCGGAAGGACTCCCGCTTGGACCGGAGAACGAAGAGACGGTCGACTACACGTGGTCGCGCAAACGACTGTCGGTCGAGCACTTCGCCACGGCGCTCACGATCAGCTGCGACAGCGCGCTGCACTACCTCGGCCAGCTCGACACGAGCCAGTGGCCGTACCGCTCGGCGTGGGAGCTCGACTATCTCGAGATGTGCGTCTTCAAGGCGCCGCTCGTCGCCGACCGGTTCCCGCCGCCGGGCGAGGCGGTGGTGCCGGCGTCGCAGTCGTATCGACCTGCCCCGGGCACGCCGGACCGGTCGCGCGTGTGTCCGAACCCGGACGCCGACGGCGCGTGGGATGCGGACGTGTGGAAGCGCTGGCTGCACTCGATCCGGGAGGGCGACATCATTGTGCCTGCGATCGCGTGGCAGGCGTGGTGGACGCTCATCTCGGTGCTCAACGGCGCGGACCGCACGGGGCGCAGCTACGACTTGCAGGTCAAGTCGCTCGAGGAGCCGTTTGAGGCGCTGACGGATCTCAGTGCTGTGTACTTGTGAGGGGCGGGCAGGGGCAGGTGGCAATGCAGCGATGATGTGCCAGGTGTTCAAGGGATGCGATGCACGTGAGTAGAATGGGGTTGGGATTGGGTGTGAGTGAGACTAGTCTTCCGAGGCAGCGGCGCCGGGGGCGCCAGCGGCGGCCTTCTTTGCGACTTTCTTGTCCTCCTCGATGACGACGTTCTTTTCGGACGGGCCGCCGTCGGCTTCGGAGGGGAGCTCGTGGAACGGTTTTGTGCGCGTGAGGATGAGGTCGCGCACGTCGTCGGCGACGTCACCCTGGACGACGATCTCGTCGATGCCGGGGTGCTGGACGCTCTTGCTGACACTAGCGCCCGTGGCGAAGCGGGACGAGAGCGCCTTTGCTACCACCTTGAGCGCGGGGAGGGGCGGGGAGAAGAGGTGGAGCCCAATCACGCTCGTGGTCACTTTGCGTTTCGTTCGGGCTTCCTTCTTGAGCACGATGCGCGATGCGGCCATCTGCGCGCGCTCGCGTTCTTCCTTGGCGACGGTCTTGCGCTCCTTCTTGGCGGCCTCGCGCTCGAGGTCTTCGGCCTGCTTGGTGGTGAGGTTGGCGAGGTTGGACGAGATGGCCTCCTCGGACCACAGCTTGGCGTAGAGCTCAGGCTGGTGGTCGTGCAGCCACGTTCGGCACTTGGAGGGGGATGGCCCGAACTCGCAGTACTCGGGCGGGAAGGTGCACACGGCACAGTAGACGACTTCGCGCGGCTGCGGACCGGTGGGCACCGAGGGGCCTGCCTCGGCGGCTTCAGTGTCTGCCATTGTGGATGTTGATGAGTGAGGTGATGGGCTGGTGGTGGAGGGGGAGAAGGAGGTCAGAGATGGTTTTTTGGTCCAAGATGAGAAGTCGCCGACACACGAGAAAAAAATCTCGCACGACACCACGCTTTGCTCCACTCGTAAGGTCTAACACTCCAAAGAATTTTCGACGGAGTGTGAGATCGCACGAGGCGGTGAGGATTTTGAGAGTCCGCTGCTTTCAGCGGTCAAGCTGCGCTGGAAAAGGGAGTCTCGACCATGCAGCAGCCTGTGCAGCCCTCTCTCAAATGCCGGTCGACTGGCGGCGGTTCAGTGGCTCTCTTCGACCATCCAGCTAGCCGAAATGCATCCATTCAGACCTTCCATCCACCGCCTTTTTTGCTTTTGCCTTCCGACATCCATCATCCTTTGAGGCTCGCAGACGCACACTCAAGATCCTTGGGTGACGATCCATCCGCTCATCAGCTCACGGAGAGCATATTGGATTCCTAGATTAGACGCAACTACAGCCCACGATGGATGAACTGATCCGCTTCGTCAAGCAGCACCGGCGCCAGATCACACGGTTTGCCAAAAAGGCATTCTTCTGGTACAGGAAGAACCAGGGCGGTGGTGGCGGCGGCGGCGGCGGCGGTCAACAAGGCGGTGGCTCGTACGGACAGGCTGCTTCGCACGGCGGTCAACAGGCATACCAACAGCCTCCTTCGCAAGGCGGCTATGGTGGTGGCGGTGGTGGTGGCTATGCAGGCGCAGTAGGTGGCGGAGGCTACAACCATCCGCCACCTCAAGGATCGTACGGAGCACCCCAGCCGCACCACGGCGCACCGAGCCAAGGCCCGCACTACAAGTTCTCGCAGGACAACCAGGTGAACCAGCACGATGCCAACTACATGAACATGCGCAACCAGGCGCGCTCGGAGGGCGACAAGATGGCGCAATGCTTCGACCAGTCGCACAAGGCGTATGCGCAGGGCGACGGCTCGCGCGCCAAGCAGCTCAGCAACGAGGGCCACGAACACAAGTCGAACATGGAGCGCCTCAACAAGCAAGCCGCCGACTGGATCTTTATGGCCAACAACGAAGACTCTCCGCAGGGCACGGTCGACTTGCACGGCCTGTACACGTCGGAAGCGTTGGAGAGGACTGAGCAGGCGGTGAGGCAGGCGCAGCAGCAGGGCTGGAGCGAGATGCGCATCATCGTGGGCAAGGGTCTGCACAGCAAGGACCACCGCCAGCACATTGCGCCTGCGGTGGAGAAGATGATGCAGGACTACCGGCTCGAGGCGCACCTGGACCTGAGGAACGCCGGTGTGCTGGTGGTCAACCTGCGCGGCAGCGGCCAGGGCGGCGCTGCGTTCACGCGGGACCTGGCCAAGCAGACGACGGGCAACGAGGATGAGTGTGTGATCATGTGAGGTGGTGTTGTGAGGCGATGCTTTGTCTGCTAGAAAGCTGGATGGATAATGACATACCCTTTGGAGTTCTGTCTAGCGTGCAAGAGTAGTGAGTGACTATCGGCGTAAGATGAGAGAGGCTGATGCTGACCCTTTGAGGTAGATCTAACAGTGCGGCAATTTGCGCTCACCGGCGAACGAACGAGCGAGGATGCGTGCGGCCACACCAGAGAACGCGTCTCTGCTGAGAGAGAGAGAAAGAGAGAGAAAGAGCAGCAGATGACAGACACTCTGCATGAAAGGCGCGTTGAAAGTCACTCGTAAGTGGCTTGCTCCTCCTCCTCCTCCTCCTCCTCCTCCACCACCATCCTCGTCGCATTCGCCAGGCTCGATCCGCCGTCTCTTCCGACAGCCAGCATTCGTAGATGCTATCCACTCGCTTCTGCTCAAAAGCGTAGGCCACCTCGGCCGCCGACTCGTTTCGGAAGCATACCATGTCGGCCATCACCACCTTGAGTGATCCGAGCGCGCCGTTCAGCGTCGCTACGGCCATCGCGCTCGGATTGATAGCCAGCTTCATCCAGAGCTTGGGTCTCACCATACAACGCAAATCCCATCTGCTCAACGAATCGCTTGCCCCCGCCCGCCGCAAGACCGAATGGAAGCGTCCACTATGGCTCGTCGGTTTCGCCATCTTTCTCGTGGCCAACATTGGCGGCACTGTCTTTCAGATTGGTGCGCTGCCCATTGTCATGCTCGCTCCGCTGGGCGCCGTCAGTATGCTCTACAATGCCGTGCTTGCTCGCTTTCTGCTCAACGACTTGCTGTCCAAGTACATGGTCATGGGCACCGCGCTCATTGCGTCTGGGGCCGTGTTGATCGGATATTTCGGCGTAGTGCCCTCGCCTCCGCATAGTCTCGATGAGCTGCTCGATCTATACGCGCGACCCACCTTTGTGGCATTCGCTACCATCTTTACGTTTGTCTTTGTCGGCGTCCTCACCGTCTCGCATCTCGCAGAGTGGCAGCTCCATACCCGGGTGTATCGCAACTCTCTTCCAGCACGACCCGCCAAGCCAAAGCATCGAAGTGGACACAGCCTGCGAGGGCGTCTGCGCAGGCGCTGGTCGGCTCCCACCCTGGCTCCCGTCGCCGAGGTCAGCGAGAGCAGCTCGGGCATCGCCACCCCGGTCCTCGCCAACCGCGACGAGGCCAACCGTCGCTCGACGCTCGGTCCCAGCCCTCAGCAGCAAACCGTGCTGTACGGTCGCAGCATCGTCGCCACTCCCATGCCGCTCCTTGCGGCCGATCCCAGCGCTGTGGCAGCACCTTTACTCAAGCAGTCCGACCCCACAGCAGCCACTTCAAAACGCGACTACGGCTCGCTCGGTCGCAGCGAGTTGAGCGCACGCAAACGCAAGAAGAGCCTCGACGTGCCGCGTCTCGAGCTCAGAGAGGCCGAGCAGCGCATCGATGCCGAAACAGTCAAGCAGACCAAGCTCGGTCTCTCCGTTGCCTATGGCGGTGCTAGTGGTACCCTTTCGGGCGCATGTCTGCTTCTAGCCAAGTCGGGCGTCGAGCTGCTCATGCTTACGTTTTCCGGTCAGAACCAGTTCGGGCGCTGGCAGAGCTGGCTTTTGGTCGGGATTTTGCTCGCGGCAGCGCTCCTGCAGCTGTGGTATCTCAACAAGGCGCTCAAGCTGGCCGATCCCACCTTGGTGTGTCCGCTGGCATTCTGTTTCTACAACACATCGAGCATTGCGCTTGGTCTCGTCTACTTTGATCAGATTGGCGCTCTGGCCTGGTACGATCTCGTGCTGGTCGCCGTGGGCACAGCGGTGTTGTTGGCAGGCGTGTGGACCGTCAGCCTGCACGGCAATGACGAGCCGTGCGACTCGGCGTCGGTGTGTGGGCAGGACGAGAACCAGCCTCTGCTCTCGCATGCTTCGCCGGATGCGAGCTACGAGGGCTTGATGGCGGCCAACGGAGCAGGAGTCGCCGGGCCGCATCTGCCGCCCCTCAGCACATCGCCGCACTCGTCGTCGTTTGTCGATCACAACGTCACTTCGTTGGCCAGTCCCGAGGAGGCGACGTTGGCGATGCACCACCAACCGCACGAGAGCCAGCAAAGCGGTGCGAGCAACAGCAGCAGCGCGAGAACAACACCGCGACTCGGTGCGCATCCCGCAAAGCGTCGCACGGGATCCACGGGCCACGCCACGGCGCAACGACGCCCGACGATCACGCTCGAGTTCCCGCTGCGCGACGACCTGTTTTCGCCCACGCACGACGCTGCGTTTGCGCACGACGTCGAGGCGCACGCGGGCAGCAGCGCGTCGGCGGCGCCGCACCACTCGCCCGAGTCGTCCGTGTCGGACCACGAGCATCGCCGCAAGCCGTCGCTGTACAACAGCATCTTGGAGCACGGCCTGTCGATCGGCATCAGCCCGAGCTCGCCCGGGTTCCACCTGCAGCCGCGCTCGCCGTCGCTGTCGCGCGCCAACTCGAGCTGGCAGCACACGGGGCGGCATGTCCAGAGGAGCATGTCTGAGGCCGACGCGCCGTCGACTGTCGCGGGCTATCGGCGCCAGCGTGCGGAGCGGCACGAGGCGAGCGACGAGTCCACCGAGCAGGCGGATGGTGCGGCCAGCAGCGGGTTCGCGATCATGTTTGACCAGATGGACCTCAGTCGGCGCTTGGAGGCGATCGGGATATCTAGGGAGAGCGGCCGGCGGTGGTGGAGTCGCTGGCGGCCGCGGTGGGCGCGCAAGGGGGCAGAAGACGAGTCGTTTGTCGTGGCGAGTAACAGCAACGGGAGTTTGATGGCTGTCCCGCGCAGTCAGGCGGGGACGCAGGGGCTGGGGCTCGCGCTCGGCTCGGACAGGTCGGCTGCGTCGACGCGCCCGCAAGGCTGAATGCACAAGATGCACTGTAGAACTCTGGACACACACGCTGCACACACGGAACCCATTCAACACGTTTGAGCCCATGCTGAGATTGCTTCCCCGCAAAACCACACATCAGAAGCTGCCGGCATTGACGAGGAACAAATCGCGCTCGTTGGCCTTGATCCACTTGGTGAGCCCGTTGGCGATCGCGATGATCGCGCTCTTGGACACGTGCGCATGCACGCACAGGTACAGCTCGAACGGGCTCGTGATCCACCCCAACACCTGCTCGTGCTCGGTGCGCACGAGCTGCATCTTGACGCGGCGGTCCGCGGTGAGCAGCGGGCGCTTTGCGCTCGCCGACCCAAACCCGAACGCTGTATCGAGCACCGAGGTCGACGGCGCAGCGGCGGGGGTGGTCGGGGTTTCGCCGGGTGAAGAGGGTGGGACGGGGTGGTGGATGCAGTGGTGCACGAGCGCATAGAGCGTGAACAGGCGTTTGCGCGCCGTGGCGTCGGCGGCGTACGGGTGCGGCAGCGTCGGCGACGTGAGCTGGATCGTGCTGTTGCTGCGGTAGACAAAGTGGCGCAGGCCGGGCAGGGCGAGCTCGGCACACGTGTAGGCGGACACGCGCGGCGAGCCGTGTTCGACGTTGCCCGGGTCCGTGAGGTGCCGGCAGAGTGCGAGCGTGTGGCGCTGGAACGTCGTCATCCACGACGGCAGCAGCGGTGCCGGGTCCGAGGTGGGTTTGAGAGATTTGGAGGTGGATCGTTTGGTTCTGGACGAGCTGGAGGTGATCGAGGCGGTGTCCGCAGCACCAGCATCAGGAGGGCGCGCGACGAGCGACGAGATCCACGCGGACACGGTCGCAAACGCATCCTTGTCGCCCGTGACCACGATCACGGCCAGCTCGGACGACGTCATCTTGCCCTCCTGCGTCGAGCCCTCCCCGCCCGCCCCGGCGCCGCGCACCCAGCTCTCCGGGTCCAAAAACTTGACGTACGCATGTACAAACCCCTGCGGCGCAAACTTGGGCATGCTGAACGGCAGCCAGATCTCGGCCTCCTCGGAGCCGCCGGAGGTCTTGATCGCTTTGCTGCCCATGACCGTGTTGGTCAGCAGCAGCAGATCGACCGGGTGCACGGAATGCTTGCGCGGCCGCAGCAGCGTCACAACCCTCCCATTCGCCACGAGCAGCACGTACAGCAGATCCTTGGGCCGGCTCGGTGTTTCGGCTGCGGGCGGCTGCAGCGCTGCCGTCAACTGATCGCGCAAAGTAGGCACCGTGATGCGGATCGGCTGCAGCGCCTGCAGCCACCACTGGTGGCACGACGCCCAGTCCGTCACCGCGCCCTGCCCGCCCTCGTCCGCCTCGCCCTCGTTCGCATTGAGCTGGTTGACCATATAATCAAAGATGCCCTCGGTCCCCTCGAGCAGCCTGCGCAGGTCAAAGTTGGGCATGCGCGCAAACAGCCGGGCCAGCTGGCTCGCCGACACGAGGCTCACCACCTGCAGATGCAGATACTCGAGGTGCTGGCGCAGCGTCGACGGCTGCTCGTTCCAGGCGGACACGCAGACGAGGTAGAGCGGCGCACGCAGCAGAAACGTGATGAGCAGCTCGCCGTGCCGGATGAAGCGCAGCTTGTCCGCCTCCTCGTCGGCAAAGATCGAGATGAGCGCCTGCATCACGCCGACCTGCGTCGTGCTGTGCTCGTCCTCCTCGTCGCTCTCGTTGGCAGTTGAGAGTTGCTGACGCTGCCGTTGTGCGCAACGCCGCTTGCGCCGTGAGAGCGAGGCGTGCGAGATGTAGATCGGTTTGCCGGCGGACGAGAGGATGTAGTATTTGCGGTCGGGGTACTGCTCGGATTCGGGCAAAGGCTCGATCTGTGCTTCGACAGGGCTAGAGGGCTCGTTGACGACATCCTCGTCGACCTGCTTTGATTCGAGAAACTGCGGCGGAAGCGCTCGAGCACTGGCCGCCGGTGCATCTCTGCTGTTGCTCCTGCTGCGATACTTGGTCGAAGCGCGACCGACGGACAGCTGCGAGAAGCGCGAGCGTAAGCTCTGCGTATACGACGCCCTATCTGCCGCTGCTCGGTCGTTGACGCGGTGCAGCAGATCCAGAGCGTGGACACTCGAGCTCGCGGTAAGGCCGACAGCTTCGACTGCTTCCGGCTCGTCCTGGGCGGCGTCGTTGAATGCGCCGTGGCTGCTAGCCTGATCTGTGTCCGAGTCCGCACGAGATGGTCCTGCCAGCGATTCCGACTCGGGGTCTCTCGGTGCGAGTTGCGGTGAGGACGGACGGAAAGATAGCTGCGGTAACGGCGTCGATGCTCTTGTGGAGGCTGAGCTGCTGTTGGAAGCGGGAAGAGAGTGCGACGAGGATGCATCGGCAGCCGTGCTTGTGTTGGCGCCGACGGTGATACGCGAGGAAGTGGCGGAAGGCAGGACACTCGCCGAGGTCCACGACTTTGTCAGCAACGCACTCGGGCGTGAAGGCGTGGCTTTGGGCGTGCGCGGTGTTGAGGTCGACGCTCGAGCATTGTCGTCTGCAGCAGCACGTTGGTCGATGCTGTGTATTGATGGCGATTGAGGCATCGCTGGTGGTGTGAGAGCCAGAGGAGATGGTGTTGAGAGAGAGAGAGAGGACGGTGGGACAGACAAGGGTCCAAGCGAATCTCGATTAAAGTGCTCCACACCAACACTTGTCTGCTCGCATTCGACGTGCACGCGCCGCTCATTTCTCCCTTTCCTTTCTCGACAAACCATCTTCACCGTCAGAATAGGACAAGATGTCGACGACGACGACAATGACACCGCTCTATGCTGTGGCCGACTTTTGCCGTGAGTAGCAAGCCGCTGTAATGAAAGCCCAAGATCGAAGAGAGATGTTCTGGACTGACCACCTTTGCGCCGCTTTCAACCCTCGCACAGTCATTCCCATGGGCACACCAACCACATCAGTGGGAGAGTACATCACAGAATGTCAACGAGTGCTCGAAGGCATGAAGGATCAAGGGATTCGATACGAAGTCCAGTAAGTGATGCTCGAGTAGCTGGAAAGGAAAACAGGATTATCATCTGATCGCATTTCCCGCATTGTTACTCGCAGCGGCTACGGCACCAACCTCGAAGGAAGTTTCTCGACGGTCTGCAAGGCGATCGAGCTCTGCCACGAAGCGGTACACCGTCTTGGAGCGCAACGCATCGCTACCGACATTCGAATCGGGACACGAACGGACAAGCCCCCGCCGACGCTGGATGGTCAGACCGAGAATCAGCGCAAGAAGCAGAGCGTCGTGCAGCGCCTGGCTCAGGATTGAAGGCTTTGCTTTCTACCCATTGAAGCGTTGAATTGCGATCACCATCGGTCAACTTGGCCACGACAAGTTCAAGAGAAGGAGGGTCGAGAGGGTGTGAGAAGATCGTAAAAAAAGGCTTAAATGTTAGTTCGGATCGATCTGTTCGAATCGCGATTAAATCCAAGCTTCGCCTCCGCTCTTCTGCGCTCGCGCGACGCGTAAAACAGCGTCTAAAAAAAAGGGTCTCGAGAAGCTGAGTTGAGTCGTGAGTGCCACTTTGACACTTTGGCTGGCTTGACTGCTCTTCACCATCACCATCACCACCAACCAGGCTCATCTGCCGGACCACCACAATGTCGGGTCTCATGTACGATGGCCCTTCCACCTCCGAAAAGCCGGACCTCGGCTTGGACAACGCCGCAGAGAGCTCCTTCTGCCAGGTCTTCAAATCCATGCCCAAACCGGCGCCAGGAACCTTGCGCCTCTTCGACCGCTCCGATTTCTACTCGGCGCACGGCGACGATGCGGTGCTCATCGCCAACCTCGTCTTCAAGACCCACTCCGCGCTCAAGTATCTCGGCAGCGGCGGCAAGGACAAGGGCCTGCCTTCCATCACCCTCAGCGTCGCCGCCGCCAAGAACTTTCTTCGCGAAGCACTCACCACCCGCCAGATGCGCGTCGAGATCTACGCCAATGCAGGCGGAAAGCGCAACAACCAGTGGACCATCATCAAGCAGGCGTCTCCAGGCAACTTGCAGCAGATGGAGGACATGATCTTTGTCAATGCCGACATTGTCTCGTCGCCCATCGTCATGGCGCTCAAGCTCACCACCCGCGACGGCGTCAAGACCATCGGCGCTGCCTTTGCCGACGCCAGCAACCGAGAGCTCTGCGTGACAGAGTATGCCGAAAACGACCTCTTCAGCAACACGGAATCGCTCATGATCCAGCTCGGCGTCAAGGAATGCATCCTCCCCAAGGACGACAAGGGCGCCGACGTCGACCTCAAAAAGTTGCGAGATGTCATCGAGCGCTGCGGCGTCGTCATGTTTGACAATAAGCGGGCCGACTTTGCGGGCAAGAACATTGACCAGGATCTGCGTCGTCTGCTCCGAGAAGAGTCGTCCGGCGTCACCATCCCAGAGCTCGATCTCAAGGTCGCCATGGCAGCTGCCTCCGCGCTCATCACCTACCTTGCGCTTCTCACAGACGAGTCCAACTTTGGCCAGTATACCATTCGCACTCACGATCTTTCGCAGTACCTCCGCCTCGACAACTCGGCCCTTCGCGCTCTCAACCTCTTCCCCGAGCCAGGCCAGACGGGTTCCAGCAAAAACACAAGCGTCTATGGTCTCTTGAACCGCTGCCGCACCGGCCAGGGTCAGCGACTCTTGGGTCAATGGCTCAAGCAGCCCTTGGTCAATGTGCATGCCATCCAAGAGAGGCAAGACCTGGTCGAGCTTTTCGTTAATGACAATGCTGCACGCCAGCTCATTCAGACCGACTACCTCAAGCTCATGCCGGACATGCATCGCATCAGCAAGCGCTTCCAGAAGGGCGTCGCCATCTTGGAGGACGTCGTGCGCGTCTACCAGGCCGTCTTGCGGCTGCCCGGCTTGATCCAGACCCTTTCCGACATCGACACACCTTCCGAGGAGCATGCCGAACTGCTGGCGACCACGTACATCCATCCGTTCCAGCTCCACTCGTCGGCGCTCACCAAATTCACCGCGCTGGTCGAGGCCACGCTGGACCTCAACGAGCTCGCGCAGCACAACTTTGTCATCAAGCCCGATTTTGACGACAACTTGCGTCAGATCAAGGAGGCGCTCGACGACACGCGCGACAAGCTCGACGAGCAGCATCGCCTGGCAGGCAAGGAGCTGCGCATGGACACCGAAAAGAAGCTGCATCTGGAGAACCACCACGTGTACGGCTACTGCCTGCGAGTCACGCGTACCGACGCCGGCCTCGTGCGCAACAAGAAGGGCTACTCGGACATCGCCACGGTCAAAGGCGGTCTTTACTTTACCAACGAAGCTCTGCGCGATCTCGCCAACGACTTTAAGGATCTCTCGGACCGCTACGGTCGATCGCAGAGCGGTCTCGTCAAGGAAGTCATTCGGATCGCATCCACCTACTGTTCTCCTCTGGAAAAGCTCAACGTCGTCCTGGCGCATTTGGATGTGATTGTCAGCTTTGCCCACGTCTCGGACAGTGCGCCCATCCCCTACGTCAAGCCGGCGGTGAGCGAAAAGGGCACCAATGCCGACGTCGATCTGCGCGAGGCAAGGCACCCGTGCCTCGAGGTGATGGACGACGTCGCTTTTATCCCCAACGACACCGAGATGGTGCGCGGCAAGTCGGAGTTCCTGGTCATCACGGGTCCCAACATGGGCGGCAAGTCGACGTACATCCGCCAAGTCGGCATTATTGCGCTCATGGCGCAGATCGGCTGCTTTGTGCCCGCAGCACAAGGCGCCAAGCTTCCCGTCTTTGACTGCATCCTCGCCCGTGTCGGTGCGGGCGATAGCCAGCTCAAGGGAGTGTCTACATTTATGGCCGAGATGCTCGAGACCGCCACGATCCTCAAGACAGCCACAGTGGACTCGCTCATCATCATCGACGAGCTCGGACGCGGCACGTCGACGTACGACGGCTTCGGGCTCGCGTGGGCCATCTCGGAGTGGATCGCCACGCACGTCCGGTGCAAGTGCCTGTTCGCCACCCACTTCCACGAGCTGACCAACCTGGCGTCGCAGCAGCCGCACGTGCGCAACCTGCACGTCGTCGCGCACGTCGAGCAAAAAGAAGGCGGCTCAAGGCAGGACCGCGACATTACCCTGCTCTACAAGGTCGAGCCGGGCATCAGCGACCAGAGCCTGGGTATCAATGTGGCGGAGCTGGCCAATTTCCCGCCGTCGGTGATTGCGCTGGCCAAGCGGAAGGCGGAGGAGCTGGAGGACTACGACGAAGACGAAGCTGCCGGTTCGGTGCTCGACAGCCTGCCGGAGGAGGTGACCCAGCAGGGCGCCAAGCTGATTGACGAGTTTCTCGCAACGTGGGCCGAGCGCACCCAGAAGGATGCCAAGCGCGCGCGTCCGGACCCGGAGAGCGAGCTGCAGGAACTCAGGCGCGTCGTGGACGAGTTTAGGCCTCGCATCGAGGCGAATGCGTGGGCGGCCAAGGTGCTCGAGAGCTTTTGATGCAAGCTGAGACTGCAATGCATTTTGTGTCTCATCTACAGTGTGTGTGCGGGGGATGTGAGATGACAGGAAAGGGGATGCGATGAGGCCCACGTTGTGAGTCCGATCCGTTCGTGGCGGGGTATCGTACGCGGATGCTCGGAGATGGACAGACAGAACGTGAACGGCATATTGGGGGATGGGTCACGGCGGGCCGTAAGAAGATCCGCAGGCAGTCACGGCGGAGGAGCAATGCTTCCGCACGACCGCCCCCCGGTTGTCCATGAAAGGGAAGAACGTGGACAGGGTGCGTCTGGCAAGCTTCTCGCTTCTGCGACGCTTTCGAACGGGGTTGGAATTGGCTGCCCAGGAGCGCAGAGCCGTGGGCACCGTAGGCTCACGGTCTTCTCCGAGCGCAATCTCTCAGACGCAGAAGCGAGAAAACTCGAAAAAGGCGGCTGAGACTCAAATTTGTTCGAAAAAAAAGGTGGCTTGCTTGTCCAGTTCGGCGGGGTGCCTTCCGAGTTTTATGAGTTCTTCTGAAAATCTCAATTGCCGCGCGGCCACCGTCCTGCTTTCATGCACCAAGGACCCTTTCTCTCTCTGTCTCTCTGTCCACCTCCGCGTTCCGGTGTTGGCCACGGCATGCAAGATAGCAGGAACGTGTCAACCAGTGCGCTGTTCTTGCAGCTTGGCTGTCAAGGTTGCGTGTGTCGCGGTCTGGCGTGGATAAGGGTTTATGCTTCAACGAGTTGATTATGCGCGAGGGTAGGAACGGTGCACGTTGAATCCATAGCCGAGTTGGTGGGCCTCGCCGGTTGTGAGACTTGGCGAACTCGTCTATCAAGGAGCGAGGGACCCTTTTGGGTCGAGAAGAAGCGTCGCTGGTCTCACCTTTGCCGTGAATATAAAGCCTCGTCTCCAAACCTCTCCAGCGTCTCCTCTTCACACCCATCCTACTCTACGCCAACAATGAAGTTCACCGCCGCCACGCTCGCCATCCTCGCCGCGGCCAGCAGCGTCGTCGCCGTCGACAAGCGTCTGCTCAGCCTGGGCGACCTGAACCAGCTCGGCCAGCAGTTTGCCAACAAGGGCCAGGAGATCGCCACGTGCGCCAAGGCGTCGACGCAGCTCAGCTGCCACGCCAAGTACGACATCCCCGCCAACAGCTCCGCCAACTGCTGCTTCAACGGCGCGCTCACCGACGGCGGCAAGCAGAGCGGCCTCATCCTCAGCACCCAGTTCTGGACCACCAACGCCCCCGACCCGGCCAACAACGGCCCCAAGCACTCGACCACCATTCACGGCTTGTGGCCCGACTACTGCGACGGCACCTACCCGCAGTTCTGTTCCAAGACGAGCCGAATCCCGGAGTACACGGGCGAACAGATCGAGGCCGTCATGCAGAAGTACGACCCCGCCCTTTTCGCCTACTACCAAAAGTTCTTCAAGGACCTCAACGGAAACAGCACCTCGTTCCTCGAACATGAATACAGCAAACATGCAACGTCCAGTATCAATCCCTCCTCTCCTGATGAACAAGAATGACTCCAGAGAAAGACATGCTGACGAGAAACGATCATCTTTGTATCAACTTTTTTTTTTTGTTCGGAAAACAGTTGCTACACGACTATGCGCCCCTCGTGCCAGCCAGCCCTCCCTTGGATCAGCCAGCCCGACTTTGCAGTCCTCAACTACTTCCGCCAGGTCGCGCACAAGTTTGCAGAGCGCCCCACGTACAACATCCTCGAGGCTTCGGGAATTGTCCCGAGCGCCACTCAGAACTACACCCTGGTTCAAATCCAACAGTCGCTCAAGGACTTCCATGGAGCTACGCCGTTCGTCGGCTGCAACAAGAAGGGCGAGTTCAGCGAGGTCTGGTGGTTTTGGCTGGTAAGGGGCAGTGTTAACTTCGGCTTCTTCGAGCCGACCGAGTCGACGACCAAGTCATCTTGCCCTTCCAGCTTGCGATACTTGCCCAAGCCTTGATGGCGAGGGAAAATGCGTTGATGCGGCTCGCTCGCATTGTGCTGTGCATTGCAAAAGACTTCGATTTCGATTTCGATTTGGAACACGTGCGTGCCTGTGGGCCTTGAGGTAGACTGACAGAGCGTGCGTTGTCTCGCACGACGCTTGTCGCTCGTCACGTCGCCTTATCGTCGCCAGCTGAGATTCTCACATGAATCTCCCGTCCTTCATCGGCCTGTCTTTCACAAAATGAAGCTCACAACACCACGCACACATTACCGCTCTTCTGCAAACGTTTCAAATTCGAGCTCGCAAGTGTACTGTACAAAGATCTACATTCCAGCGCAGAAAGAAACAAACATGATTTTGAACGCAACCCTCTACTGGGTCACAGTGAAAGCGTGCGAGAGGTACGACTCGAAGCTGCTCTCGAGCGAGCCGTCGGTGAGCACGCGCTGCGCACGCAGCAGCACCTTGTACGTGCCCGGGGTGAGCGTCGTGGTTCCGTTCTGAGGCAGGGCGAGGTCCGGGGTGATGGACTGGACGTTGTACGAGTAGTCGGCCAGCGAGCCGTCGGCGCTGTTGCGGCCGTTCCAGTATCCGTTGCCGAGCATGCCGATCGTCTTGACGTCGCTGAACTTGGCGCCTGCGCCACCAGAAGGGCCGGGCTTGGGCTTGGGCGTACCAGGACCGGGCACGGGCAGGATGTTCTTGGTTCCGTTCGCCTGACGACGGTGGCGCACGAACCTCTTGTGACCCGCAACGGTAGCCTTGGTGTTGAGCGAGCCATCCACGTTGTACGTGGGCACAAAGTCGGTCGTGGCGTTGACCACATCGATCTGCAGGTACGGCGTGCCGTAGTTGAGCCTGTACACAAACTGCGGCCACGCAGCAACGTTGCTCAGGCTGTACGACGTGTTGTCGCTCTCGATAAACGTCTCGCCGTCCGCGGACAGCAGCACGGGCAGACCGACGCCGAACAGCTCAGCCGTGTTGTCCAGGATCTGCGTCTTGGACGTGTCCGCCTTGTAGCCGCCGTACGCGATGTTGATCGCGCTGTAGTCCGACGACTGCGGCTCAAGGTGGACGTAACCGGAGTAGAACGGCAGCTTGTCGGTACGCACGCCCTCAGGCGGCGAGATCGTGACCACAAACTTGGCGAAACCCTTGGGCGGGACGACAATGACCGGCTGGCTGAAGCGCACGCTGGCCGACTGCGACGACAGAGGCACCGGGCCGAGCTGGAAGAAGATCGAGTCGTCCTCCTGCGACTGCACCGTGCCGACGGGGATGTGCGACAGCGTGTACGCCTGCACCTTGCTGCCCAGGTTCTGCACCGTGATCGTCTGTGTGCCGTTGAAGTGCGCCGTGTCGTTGAGCTCGATCGTCGAAGGGCTGAGCACGATCTGCTGGTACACCGCCTTGTTGATGTCCACCAGACCCGTGCCCTGCTTGGCCACCGACTCGAGCAGCGCGCCGCTGCCCGTCGAGTTCTTGAGCGGCGTAGCAGTGCCAGTGAAGATGCTGTTGATCGACGCGGGCGACATCTTGCCACGAGCCGACTGGAAGAGCGCGATCGAGCCAGAGATGAACGGCGTAGCCATCGATGTACCAGACAGAATGGCGTATCCACCCTTCTTGAGCGGGTACGTGCTCAGGATGTTTCCACCGGGAGCCGAGGTGGTGGGCGAGTCGAGTCGGTTCTCGTACGTAGGGCCGTAGGTCGAGAAGGAGCTCATGAGGCCGCCCGTCTCCGTGTTGGGGATGGTGGCGAGCGTCGAGTTGTTAAAGTCGAGCGAGACCTTGATGCCGTTGTTGATCTGCTGCTTGAGGAACAGGCCGTCGTCACGCGTCAACGACGCTGCCTGCTGGCCCGAGATGGTCGTCGAGACGTAGGTGATGGACGACAGCGAGTTGTAGATCAAGACGTACTTGCCGCCCTTGGCAGCGACGTTGGCGAACTTGGTCGAGAAGAAGCACGTACCACGGCCGACGAGGACAACCTTGTTCGACAGATCCGGAGTCGAGTCGGGAAGAGGGCTGCAGGCGTTGTCGGTGACCGTCAGGCTGCTCGAGGTAGCGTACACCTCGAGAACTTTGGACGATCCAGCGGGGAAGGTGAAGGGAGCACCCTGGAGCAGCGTGATGACCTTCTCGGTGAGGTTCGAAGGCACAACCTTGGCAGAGAATCCGGTCAAGACAGTGTTGTCAACGGAGCCAACAGCGGTGACCATGTCACCGGCGGCAGGCGAAGAAGCATAGGCCATTCCGTAAGCGCCGTCGTTACCGTTGGCGATCGAGAGAGGAGTTCCAAGGCTAGCAATACGGCCGGCGACAGCAGACGAAGGCGCCTCGCTCCAGCCACCAGGACCGCCGAGCGAAAGACTGAGCACGTCGCAGCCGTCGAAGAAGGCCCTCTGCAGAGCAGCAATGATAATGTCGTCAGGAGTGCTTCCGGTGCAGCCAAAGACACGGTACGAGCGGATCTTGGCACCAGGAGCGACACCGGTGAAGCCGTACTGAGTGTCGTTGGCTGCGACGATACCAGCAACGTGGGTACCGTGACCCTGGCAGTCGAAGGGGTTGCCGCTAGCAACGGGCGTGTTGGTGCCGTTGAAGTTGTCGTCGACAAAGGCGTAACCACCTTCGACGAGACAGCCAGCACCGAAGCAGGGCTGCGCACCGGGCTTGCCGCCGAGAGCAGGGTGAGTGTAGTCGGTACCGGTGTCGATGATTCCGACCACCTGGCCGGTACCGATGAAGCCCTTCTCGTGCAGCTTGTCGACACTGGTCATGACGTGGGGGGCAAAGGTGTCCTTGTAGCCCTTGCCCGCATTCTTGGGCTGGTCACGACGCCTCTTGCCGCCGCTGCTCTCGGGAGCAGCATCCTTGCCGGTGGAGCCCTTGACGAACTCGGGCGAGACCGTGACAGGCTCGAAAGCAGGAACACTGTGCAGCGTGGTTCGGTAGATGGCCTTGACACCCGGCGCAGACGCGAGGGAGTGGTAGTCGTCTTCAGAATCCAGCTGAACCGACATACCGACGAACGTCTTGGGGTCGTTGTATTCGAAACGGGTCTTGTAAGCTCCAGCACGCTTGGCGAGATGAGCGTGGACCTCGGCATGCGGGTTGTCGCACTTGCCAGACTTGGACCCGGAAGACTCGAGCTCGACAATGTAACCACGCGGGAGGTAGTTGGCTTTCTGCAGCTGAGACACGTTGGCCCTGGAGTGCTTGATGGTGGGCTGAGTGGCGGCAGCCGCCGGTCCGGGCGGGCCCTGGAAGGGCTTAGGACCGACAGCAACAGCCGGGTTGGCGGCTTCGACTGCGCCGCTGAGAAGCAGCAGGCCAGCGCTGGCCGCCGCCGCAGCGAGAGAGAGGAACTTCATGCCTTCTAAAGAGAAAAGAGAGAGATCGGTCTATGGAAAGCGAGTTGGATCTTGAAGAGGGACCGGAAAGGAGTGTGTGGGAGCGTCAGCGAGCGTCGTTGAGCTCGACTGGACTGTATGCGGGTACCGCAAAGGGAACAGGGACCAAGGGGAAAGGGAGAGGGGAGGGGCAGCTATCACGAAGGGGATGGGGGATCGAGACAGGGTCGGACGACGAGACTCAGACGGTTCATCTTATAAGCTCTTGGAGCAGACGACGAGGGAGGCAACGTCAGCATGTCCGCTGCGAAGCATGTCAGCTGAAGCTAGGGCATCCGTTGATTCATTGGGGTCACAACCGGTGAAAGGGCTCAGACCCTGCGCGGCGTGCGTGGACACGACCCGCACCGCGTAAAAGCGTTGGAGAGAGGCGCTAGTGGTCAAGAAGGAATCAGCTGGGCCGGTTCTCTGCTCAGATAGCGTTGATAGCTCGGCTGGCCACATGGCAAAAGATGGCTGGCAAGGAAGAAGGTGTTCCGAACCAGAACGAAGGTTCGATGGAACAAGAAGCAGCGGAGCTGGACATGCCCAAAGTGGCACGGTCGGAGAAGATGTGCGCGTGAGCGAGGCGGTCGGTCAAGGGCAGGAAGCATCGAGAGACTGATACTGCGGTGGGAACAGCACTAGATCCTGACAAGAGTCGAGACAGTCTCGGCTGCTTGTCTTCCATAGCGCGAATAGAAGAGTCGTTCACTTCTCAACAGAGGACAGAACGGCAGCAAAGAAGGGACTCTACAAGTCAATCGTTGCGCTATTTCTAACCCGGGGTGCAGAACCAGTCAAGCCTCGGCTGCAACTTCTCTCAGTTTGCGCTTATACAAAGTGGTTGACTGGCCTAAATGTAGTTTGCCGCGCTCGGCGTTGTAAGTCGTCGCAGTAACGTCATCCGACGCGCCCAGCTGTGGCAACGTCGCGTCGTCGCAAACCCCGCAGCTCGAGCATTAGCGCTGATGCAACGAAACGACTTGAGAGTTAGCATTCACGACAAGCACATCAACGACGCTCACTGTGCATAGTTCTAGCTTCTCTATGTTAGTTATGGTTGAGCCTTGTCGTGCCGCGAAAAGCAGGACATTATTCTTGAACAGAATCTTGTCCGTGAACGATGGTCATACTGCGTCTTTTGCACGCTGGCACCTCGTCATGGTTCGCTAAGGATTGACGACTTCATGCGCCCATGATCAACAGAATCACGTCGGTCAAAAAGTGCACGATAAGTAAACACTGTGTAGGGTCAAAAGCGAGACCATCACTGAGACGCATAATCCTGTCGGAAGGCGATCAACCGACGGTGATGGAGACCGACGCAGGGAAAGGATCTCGCTTATGCAGTCGAACAAAATGGCTCGGTACGATGTCTTTGTTTCACTATAGCCGTAGCGTGCGCGCCCCTGCTACAGGCCCCTTCTCTCTCTTTGCAGTCGCGTTCAAGCTTCCCACCCAGTCACAGCCAGAGCAATGTAATTTAATGTCAAAATGTGCCACACTCTCTGTTGAACAGGAAGTGGGAGATGAAATGCCAAGTAGGTCGCGGGCGACAGCGTCGTTGTGGGTCCGAGCATGATTGACGGCAGCCGGGATCGGCATACAGTGTTCCGTAAGTTAGTCGCCCCCGCGAGCAAAGTGGCAGGAAAGCTAAATTGGACCGGAGTCAGAAGCCGCATAAAAAAGATAAGGAAAAGGAAAAGAATAAAAAAAACCGGCGGTGTCTGGCTGTTCGCTAGACCCTCTTGCTTTCAAAAGTGTCGTTTGATAGGTGCGGGTGCTTGCTGGCTGTCAAACCGAGCTAATGCATGGGTTGCAGCTCGCCTGCCCATGCGCCGAAGATCTCCTCGTCTTTTGCCATTTTTGGTTGTCTGCTGGCAGCATTCTTTCCTCTTTCGACCTTATCCACGGCAGAAAGCTTCTTTGAGGATGGTCTTTCACCCCTCGCAAAGGCAGATGGAATCATAAACGAGCACCCACCCCTGCTCTTCTCTTTGCTTGGCAAGCTTTCTCTGTCTCACTTGTCGCATGACCGAGGCTCATGTGACGCTGATTCTTGATTGCGACCAAAGCTCCCGTTGTTTTTGAAGGTGGGATCGGCTTTGGGCTTTAGGAATCGGTGCACCGACCGCTTTTGGTGTGGTTGGGTGAGACTGCTCGTACCGTGCCATGAGCCTGTCGGAAGGCTTGCTGCCGTGTTGCCAGCTCGGATTGATCGAAAGGTGGTTAGCGACGAACGCAATACTGGACATCCCGAGTCCGGAGCGGAAATGCGAAGAACGAAAATCGGACAAGCATAACCTGACAGCTTCGGGATCGGCGATCTTCCAATTTTTGGACCTGATTAACGAAGCCTCAATTTCGAGTTGATCAAAAGTGCACTTCAGTACGAATTGGTCTGCGGAGAAGGTTATTAGTCTCGCGCTCAGCACTTCGACTGTGACCTTCCTCACTGTATCAGCCCGATATACAACGAAAGCTTGACAAAGGAATGATAGCAGTTGCATTTCTGATCAGAGGGGTGGCATCGCCCGACTACTGTTGCATGGGCATCGACAGATCCGCCTCGATCTGTTGCAGGAGTGCGTCCATCTTTTCAGTGGGCACCAGCGCAACTCGACCGAACAGCGGAGCCTCGAAGCTGTCGGATGCGTCTGGAGGTGGAGGGAAGCGGTAGGTGAGCGAGTGCGAGGCGAATTTGGAGATAGCAATGTCTTCCGGGTGGAACAAGCCGAGCTCCTCGTCCGACGATCCAACGCCGCTCAGAGCCATGCCGTCCGAGATGGCGCGTGCTTTGGGAGCGTCCTTCTTTGCACCGGCCTTCTTTGCTTCGCGACGTGCCAGCTTGGCTCTTCGTTTGCGTGCGCCTGCCAGACCAGATGGCTCGTCGTCGTCGTCCTCGTCCATCGCCTCGTCGTCCGAGAATGCGTCGGCGGAAAAGACACGCGAGAAGAAGAGATAGTGCGAAGGTGATGTCGCGGATGTAGAGGAAAGCGAAGCACGCACTTCCTCGAGCAGCATCTTGTACAGGAGCGGTGCCACTTGAGGAGGCATGTTGACCATGCGTTCGTGCAGCACTGCAACGACGGGAGCGTTGGTCGACGTGCTCGAAGCAGCGCTCTTGATGACATCGTGGACCAATTTCGTGGACGGCTTGTTGGCTACTTCCAACAGGTACTTGGTGAGGCTGTTTGCCGCTTCCGAATCTTGCTTCTTGTCGCTCGACAATGTGATGGCCGAGACAAATGCATACGGATCCTGGTCCTCGTCGTCGACGATCTTGATGGTGGTGCCGACTCCCTGGGTGGTAGATGTCTTGACAATGTTATCCGCTAGCGATGAGAGGTCGAGCTTGGTGTTGTGCGTGTAGAAGAGCTGTTGCAAGAGACGCTTCAGCGCCTGGAAGTCGATCTCCTCGGGAGCACGAAAGTCGAAGTCGACATTGATGAAATCGGGCTCTTCAGACCCATCGCTGTCGTAGTCGGAGCCGTCAGCCCTAGGCTCGTCGTTGTCAGCTTTGCGCTTGGTGTCGGTAGGCATCGTCGTGTTGTAGCAAAGTGAAGAAGCTTGAAGTTAGGAAGATGCAATTGAAAAGTGGCTGGTCATGCACGACAAAAAATTCCAAAAGTCTAAATCTCGGGTCTCGGCGAACAGGCTCAATGTGGAGAAAGCTCCTCCTTGATACGGCCGGCAGATGTCAGAGTGCAAATGCAAACCGCTTGTTTCTGCCTCTCCTTGGACCGTTTCAGAGACTTGATTCGCAGACAGTGAGTGTAAGAAGGCCTCTGATGAAAGATATTGTATGCAAAGGAGACGACTGGATAGGTGCCAAGACAACAGAGCGACAGGCTGAGCGACGTTGCTGTTGCTGTCTCTCCGCGCTCATGCAATCCATCGGAACCGTGCACTGTGACGTTGTGCCGCGACGGTTTCCACTGATTTTATGCTTTGAATCTGCGCTTGAAAATGCGACTGAAAAGAAACACAGACACGCGATCTGTCCAAGCGACTATCAAACCCTGTCAACCCTGTCAACCATCTCACCCTCCATCACCATCCCAATCAACACACCATACAACGCTTGACAGCTGGCATTGCTTCAACAAACACACTCAACATTCGTCTTTCACTTTGCAACTCGTTCTCGTCGAGTCAAGCTGCTTTCGATCCCTGTACCTCAGACTTTCTCTACCTCTACAACCGATACCATTGGCCTAGAGCAGCCGTCTCATCCAGCTGGTCAATTCAATCCACCTCACCTCTGCCGTACAATCGATCTTGCTAACTAGCCATGTCGCTGCAACCGCAATCCGATACACTTCCCGATACCGTCATGGCACACGACGAGGCGATGCGCGACGACTCGTCCGCACGCAAATACAACAAGACGTCGCATCTCCAAAAGCGCAATGACCCTGTCGACACGGCAAGCTCGTCAACCAATACGCAATTCGTGCCTCCAGGCGATGCAGGTCAGCCCTACGATCCCGTCGCCGAGTACAGGCGTGGTCGAGCACTCACCGCAGACAACCTCGGACGTATCCCCGACGCCGACCAGCTCGCTCCCGGTATCCGTCTTCCCGGCAGAGTCATCGATCCGCATGGAGCGGACACCGACATGCAGACCTCTTCGGACGCCGACGGCGGCGCGCAGAGCCTCGAAACGGGTCACACGAGCGTCGGTGCATTCGGCGAAGGTGGAGCTCCCGTGCCTGGTGTGCCTCCCGAGCTCGACCCGCGCACGCCCGCGTTCCGACCGCACAGCCCAGGCGAAGCATCCGTGTTTTCGGTCGCCGTGCAACCGCCCGCCTCGCCCAAAGCCAGCATCCTCGAAGCCTCTGAACCGCCTAGCCCCTTTGTCGAGACCACCCCCTCGCGCACCGGAACCGCGGAACGATACGGCATCCCAACCAGCAGCGCATCCGCCACCGCCGGCTCGTCGTCCTACTCCACCTCGGCGCGTGGGTCGTCTCCACCCCTGTCGGTGGGATACGCGCCGTCAGAAGCGTTCAACTCGGCCATGCGCCTCGGACCCGGTCCTAGCATGTTGGGCCGCAACGTGGCCAGCGTCGCGCCCTCGGAAGCGGGCAGTGTGTCGTCCACGGATACGGGCGGAGGGGGCCCAGGTAGCACAGGTACAGCCGACGACCAGGAAGTCGCCCTGCGCACTGCCTACATCGAACGACAGCGCATGCGTGAGCGAGAACTCATGGGCGGCGAAGCGGGTGTAGGCGGAACCACCATCCCCACCTTTACGCTGCCTGCACGCGGATCGACGCCGCTCGCCTTCGCTCCCGGCCTCTCGGCGCGTCTCGGCGGCGGAAGCGGTCCAGGCAGCACTGCGTTTGACACCGTCAGCCGCGCAGGCAGCACCGCCGCCACAACGGGCACCAGCACGCCCCCGCTCAGCCCAACGGGCAGCGACATTCCCTACGCCGTCGGCTCGCCCTCGCGCCGCGGTAGCGTCGACAGCACCGAAACGCTCGGCAGCATACGTGCGCCCCCGAGCGTGCAAGGATTCGAACTGGCAAGCGGCATCGAGTCGAGACGCATGAGCCGGGGTGGCAGCTCGGCTGGGCTGGGCGAGGCGGTGCAGTCGGATTTCGTCCGACGTGGGAGTGAAGGCGGGCTGATCACGAGTGCTATGGATGAAGACAATGTCGGTCATGACGGGCCAGAAGCACTGTAAACCGTAATGACGATCGAACAGGCTTACACTGCAAACTCCATCGAGTGTTTTAGGAATTGCGGGTTGAGATTGCTTTGAGGTGGAAGAATCACGACTTTGCAGCAGTGGGACTGCTCAACTGAATCGCCTGAGCCTCTGTCAGCTTGGCCGCCTGCTCTTTGGGGCGAGTGGATTGCGAAAGCAGCGAGAGGCCGATGTTCCACAAGATGCCGACTGCCGAGACGAAGGGTACTCGGTATCTGTTTGCACGCGCAAAAGGAGAAGACGAAGGGGTCAGTTTCTGGAGTCGACACCGGGAGATTTGGCAGGACGGACTTACTTCAATGGCATGTATCGGAAGTTGACCAGCTGGACGAGTGGCCAGAGCTGCCAGTTTGCGAGCAGGGCGGGGATGTACATTTCGCCAAACTTGGCCTTGACGCCGTCGATGCTGCCGCGCTCCATGAAGCCCATGCTGCCTGTGAAGAGCGCGAGACCGATGGGTGCGCTGTCGAAGCAAGATGAAAATGAAAGGCGGGTTAACTTCCTCTCACAGTCGAAAGGGAGCGTGAAAGGGGAGAAAGGACTTACAACAGCAGCTGATCCATCGCCACACGATTCGCCAACGCCCTTACGCTCACTTTGCCCAGTGTCGAAGCTGCCCCTGCTGCCGCTCCTGCCGGAGTAGAGCTTCTCAGCGGGAACCTAAACTCCAAGAACCTGTTCCACTCCGCCAGCAGCGGAGCCATGCCCACGTTGAACGCCAAGAATCTGCCTGATCTCGACCAGTCCCATTCGGATGTACCTTGCGGCGCTGCCACTACCGAAGCCACTTTTTCTCTTGTCGAGTCCTGCTGTTGCTGCTGTGACTGGGCTTGGCTGATGCGTTCGAGCGTTTGCGCTGCTCCGTCTGCGACGACGCCGAGCAAGCCGTTGGTGACGGCGAGCGTGACCCACGGTCGACGTTCAAAGTTGCGCGCGTAGAAGGCGCTGAATGCTTGGCGGTACGACATGGCTCTGCTTTGTGCAAAGGTGGAGCGGTGAGCGGTATCGTTCGGCGTCGATGTTGGTGGTAGAAGGGTGAGAGAGGACAGCTCCTTCGAAGATCATGCAAAGATACGCTGTTTCAGAGCCTTCTTTTCGTTGTGGAGGCATGACTGATCTTTTTTGATCAGCGCCGCTTTCTTCTCATGTCGCGCTTAGGCCAGGCGAGTCAACAACTGAACGCCTCCTGTTCAACTCACCAAGACAACGCTGACTCACACTCGCCGCAGCCACTTCTTCGTTGTACAATCCACCCGTCAACCCCTTGGCAAGGCTGTTCGCTCGGCTCTCGTATCACGTGGTCCAGGTGCGACCGACCACGACCTCCCTCCGGCCTCACATCAGCAGCATGCCACCCAAACGCAAAGCCGAAGCAGCCCCCACTGCACCCACCTCCAACGGCGGCACCACCGCACCACGCATCGGGCACTGGCTCATGAAAGCGGAGCCAGACACGCGCCTCGAACGCGGCCAAGATGTCGCCTTCTCGATCGACCACTTTGCCGCATGCAAGGTCACCAAGTGGGACGGCGTGCGCAACCCGGAAGCGCGCACCATCATGAAAGAGAAGATGCGCTTTGGCGACGCGGTGCTCTTCTACCACTCCAACACCAAGGTCCCCGGCGTGGCGGGCTTGGCGCGGATCTGCTCGAAAGAAAGTTATCCCGACCCGTCGGCATTTGACGCGAAACACCCGTACTACGACGCAAAGAGCGATCCGGAACAGCCCAAGTGGTGGCTCGTGGATGTCGAGTTCGTCGAGAAGCTCGACAGGATGGTGCCGCTCGGGCTGCTGCAGAAGCTTGCGGGCAAGGGCGCGGATGCCAAGGCGCTGACCAAGGACGAGCGGCAGGATGTGGCTTACTTGGCAGATGCACAGTTGCAGGCGATCAAGGATATGGCGCTGCTCAATAGAGGTCGATTGAGTGTTCAGCCCGTGACACAGGAGGCGTACGATGCGGTGATCGCGCTGAGCAGGAAAGGCGGGTGGGACGGCTGGCCTGGCAAATGGAATCCCACAGCTGCTCCGTCGAGTGCACCTACGGCTTCCGACGGTAAGAAGAAAAAAGCGACGGACCCGGTGGAGATCGACGAGGTGGAGGATAGCGAGTCGAAGCCTCCAACCAAGAAGGCAGTTGCAAGCGCAAAGGCTAGCAAACCACCAGCTGCAAAGAAGGTCAAGGTCGAGACGAGTTCTGCTGCCGAAGGGGTTCGTCGATCCTCTCGCCGCCGCAGCGCAGTGTAGACAACTCAACCACCTCATCGCTAAGTTACATTCCACTGCGAGATTTCACGGGGGACACACACCAGTTTTGAAAGAGTCACCATGTTGTACATTAGATTCCCACTGCAATCGAACCTCAATCTTTGAAACGTCCACAAATCGAGAGCATACGATAGAGAGGGAAAAGATGTGCGATCGCCAACGAACCCATTCCTCCACTGAGAGAAAGAAAGATGGGTTGATACGGGACCGCGGGTATGCCGTGTCGTTTGTCTTCCCCAATTCTCCGTCCCGTTTGTCCGTCTGCAAGAGACGAGCAAACGGGGGCACTTGAACAAAGTAAAACCGAACATCTTTGATTCGAGCCGCACGAATGCAGTTCGCAAAGAGCAGTCTCTGCCGAAGAGGGGTTGTCATTTGGGAAGGGAGAGGTTGGTATCACTGTGGACGGGCAAGGGAGAGCGGGAGAGGGGAAGCGAGGAGTAGGAGAGGCCAGAGAGCGAATGGGGCAAGGGTCGAGAGTCTCACGATGCTAGTACGATGCTGAAAGGGCAGGCGAACAACGGTTGAGTCGAATCGAGGCGGTGGCGGGGACAGAGCTGTTGAGAAGGTCGCTGCAGATAATCAGGATGGCTTGAAATCGTCTTCGTGTGCGGAAAGGGTGTGATGGTCAAGACGAAAGGTGATGAAGTTAGGTTTAGCGATTTCTTCTCGCTCTGCTGCGGAGGTTTCTTCGCGGTTCCCGATCACATGTGCCTCAACTTCCGATTCAGTATCCTGATCTTCCCGATCGAGACTCACATTCTCGTTGTTGCCCCCACCTTCGCGGACCGTCTTTACCTGCTCTGTGAGGGGTCGGCTTTGGCCACGCATCACACACTGAACAGAAAGGAATTGAAATGCGTTTCATTGCTGTCCCCAATCAGGTTGCTTTTGTCCTGAAGGAGGACAGAATATAGTTTTGGTTGCCGCTTTCTAGACGGAGAGACAAAGAGGTGCTTTTGAGCCGTAGCGACTCCGGGCCACATGGATTGCGACCCGTATGCGTTGTATGTGTAAAAAAGGGAGAGGGGAGATACGAAATTGTACTGCTACTGGTATGCATACAAAGCCGCGGGGGAGTATGCCACGCGGCTTAGCCTGGTGGTGGTTTAGACCATCAAGCAAAAAAAGGTTAGGGGAAGAAAAAAGTTGGGGGATGAGGTAGGACCATCGATGAGATGCGATGCGATGCGTGAAAGCATGCATAGCAAATCACAGACGACGACCACGGCGACCACCCTTTCTGCGGGTAGAGTCGGTGGGGACGGGGGTGACGTCCTCGATGCGGCCGATGCGCATACCGGCACGGGCAAGGGCACGGAGAGCGGCCTGGGCACCAGGGCCGGGGGTCTTGGTGCCGGTACCACCGGTAGCGCGGAGCTTGATGTGAAGGGCGGTGATGCCGACCTCCTTGCAGCGGACGGCGCAGTCCTGAGCGGCCAACATGGCAGCGTAGGGCGACGACTCGTCACGGTCAGCCTTGACCTTCATGCCACCTATTGGTTGGTGAGAGTAAAGGGTGAGAGAGGATTGTACGGGTCAGTACTTGGATTGTCGAGAAGGGTTGATGCGGTCGAGGGCGGTTGAAGCGTTCCAACGTCAATCCGGGCAATGGCCATGTTCGGCATGCTGCGATCCTGGTTCGTGCAAGCACCGGTAGCCTACTGCTGCGATCGAAGACCGCAATCTCCTCCGACCCGCAATGAATCGTCCTCCAAGTCGGTGCGAATGATTGCGATGTGTCGAAGTCGTAGAGTGCATTGTACGTCGATGACGATTGCTTCCAGATTGACATGGTGCGACGCTATGGCCCGTGTACTTGAAACTTACCAGTGACGCGGACAACAGTTTCCTTGCCGGACATATCGGTGACGTGGACGAAGGTGTCGTTGAACGAGGCGAAGATGCTGTTGGTGTGAGTGTGCGAGAGAGGGGCACAATGGTATAAGTATGCTTGTTTGCCTTCGAACTGATGCACCGACATTGACTCCAGCACGTCGCATTGCTTCGCGGCGTTACTTGTCCAACTGTCTGCTTTCCTCGCGTCCAAGGTTCTGCGACGTGCACGACACCTCGTCGCATGAAGTCCTCCAAGTCCTACTAACTCGTCCTGCGGTGCCATCTGATGAATCGCTGGCTGCGTCCCAAACTTGTATATCGCGAGGCCGTTCCGCACTCGACTGACTGCCCTGACCGTGCTATCTCTTCCCATATGGAATCGTCTGCGAGTCCGAAACCGCCTCTCCAATCATGTTCTCCTTCTGCAAAACTGCCTGCGACGTGCTGAGTGATGTCGATGATGTTGATGCTGGATGCATTCAAGAGATACTTACTGAGCAACGCCGAAGACGAGCTCACCCTCACCGACCTGAGGGCCGAGGGAAACCTCGTTAGTAGCAGCAGCACGGACCTTGGGAGCCATCTGTGCGATTGTCGAGCGGTTGCGAGTGGACGAAAGATGCGAAGACGGTGGTGTGAGGATTGGTGGTCGAGGAGTACGAGAAAAAGGCAACGAGTTGCGAATGAATTAGAATCGGTTGTTCGATGCAAAAGGTTGGATGATGCGCTTTGGCTGTCCAGTTGAGTCGGGTCGAGCTGCAGCGTCGTCTCTAGGCTGATGATGGATGCAGCTGCCGTCGATGTTGAGGGTATGCTTACCTTGAAGTATGTGTGGGTGGTGTTCAGAGACGACGGTGAGCAGCGTTCGCGATGTCTCAACCACACGCAACGCTCGCTGCTTCCAACATCTCGAATCGCTCAGACAAGCTCAACTGGCTGGACTGAGCTGCCGTCATTGTTAGCTCTCTGTGACCCTTCTTCTCTGCGTGGACACTCATCACTTGAGCTGTGGCCATGCCAATCCAACGTCTCGCCGGCTGCTGCCTCGAATTTTCAAAATGTCGAATCGCTAGTCAAAGTTGCCAGAAGACTGGTCTGACGCCTGATTTTGAGTCTCGACTTCAAATCACGTGCAGAAATGCTTTCGGCCGAGGTTTGCTCGGTCTCTGGACCAGCGTGAGCGTGACTCTATGGACTAAAATTCCGAATTGGCTGGACACAGCACATGCACCCGGTCCACTGAGAAGAGTGATTCAGGCTTGGAGCTGCCAGAGCGTGAGCCAGGTTGAGTGTTAGAAGGCTCAAGCGATTGAAGCTGGAAAGCGGCCGGCGAGCCAGTCCGCGACGGAGTGAGTTGAGCTCGTCAACGTCAGCCCCTCCTTCCGTCCCTACAGGAACCCCTCACCATATACAGAGATCCGTCAAGATGGTAAGCATCAGCATCAGCAGCATTCAGCATTCCGCAACAGCATCCGACGATACCGACGCAGCCGTGAACGAAGAGCAGAGAGGACGCAGATCGCAACCTCATACACCACAACAGCACTTCCGACATTCGACATAATTCGGACCTATGACGTCCGACAATCGTGACGTAGCAGCACCGCCAACTTGCAACAACAGTACCATGGCGACAAAGGTATACATAGTCAGAAGGAACCCTCGTCTACAGCCTGACCATTGAATCCTCAGGCTGCAATGGAACAGAAGTGCAATCGACGTTCTTGGTCAAATCAGACAGTAACGATGGATCAGAAGGAGCGCAATAAGAGCGGTTCGTGCTATTGGAGGAGATGCCGATGTAATCGCTCGTGTCATTTGTCCATGCGCCTGCCGAGTCTTCCACGGTGGTTAGGACCGTGATGGAGAGGAACTCGCATCGGTCAAACGACAGAATGCAATGCAGTGGAAGCGGACCTGCTTGGCGAGACGCAGCATCATCAGCACATCATCCGCTTTCAACTTGGACTAAGAAGCTTCAGTCGCTGCAGGTTGCGCCCGCTGGATCGGTCTACCTTGGAGGTCAAAGTTGGATGCTTCCCAGCGAAGCTCTCTGCCCTTCCGACACATCTGCTCGGTTTTGTCATGCTGGAATCATCACCACCCGAACAAGAAGCAGTATTTCTGACCCCCTCGCCCCTTCTGCCGTCCAACCGCAACAGCCTCAGCAGATTACCGACATCAAGAAATTCCTCGAGATTGCTCGCAGAAAGGACGCTTCGGCCGCCCGCGTCAAGAGCACCACCCGTGCCGATGGCAAGCAGGTGACCAAGTTTAAGATCCGATGCTCGCGCTTCCTCTACACCCTCTCGGTCGACGACAAGCAGAAGGCTGAGAAGCTCAAGCAGTCGCTTCCCCCTGGGCTCAACGTTGTTGAGATCGGCAAGCCCGTCAAGGGCCGCAAGTAAATTCTTGCATCCGCCGATTCTCAGCATTCCATCGACACACCAGCATCACCCCTACCACATCCTCCATAGCTTTTAGCGCTAGGCGACTCTCTTCGCCTCGAACACGCACCAGTCCTTCTTTCAGGACACATACACCTTGGCGTCTCACACTCGACCCGGCACAGCATCGTCCAGCCAGTCCCGTTGCGAGTCTCCTCTCTTTGTTCGCATTTCCTCCTTCACCCCCAAAAGTGACCCACATGGGTATTCCAAGGGCTTAATTGAACCCGTTGTACAACTCTCATGCCCGACGTCTGGGACGATTCATCAGTGGTGGAGAGGTTCGGTCAACTTTTCCACCATCTCGTCCCTCCATGGCGTCGAAATCCTCGCGCACACACATGCACTCTGCACCCTTGACCAAGGTGAACAAAATCGATCATTCGTAAAGCAGATACCGGCATTGTGGTGTGATCTGCTTCAGGACAATACGCAGTTGTGTCGTCAAATCACTTGAGCTACGAACAGGAAGGCCCACTGCTGGGATTGGGTCAGCGTGGACCAGCAGCGTCAGCAAACCAGGATGGGCCACCGGAACAGTCGAAGCACGCACGTGTTCAGTCCACGGATCCTGTCCGTCACAGCGGGACAATGGTTACAAGACAGAGGAGGATGAAAACGGCGTCGAATTGAATGAAACCAACGTTAGAGTGTAAAACGACGTGAAGCGACGTGCAGTGTGACAGCAGATCTCGATCCGAACAATCTTGTCTGCCTTGCTGGGACACGAGCGGGACCATAGTCCTCTCTTTCGTGAGGCTCATTCGCTCAGAATGCGGTCATCTTGTTGCCTCATCTCCGCCAAAAGAGAGAGGAAGGGCGGGATCAAGATTGGATTGAGAGTCAAAGATGGAAAGGTGAGGTTATGATACGATTTGAGGCGATGTGCTACAGTCACTGCAGTCTCCCAGCACGAATCTCGACTTCTGGAACGAGTGACGCGAGGCAGGAGCCATCTACCAGACGCTGCGCTGCCTGTTGCATCGTTGGCCATGAAAGCCTGGTCTCACTAGGCAACGACGTTGAAGAAGCGGGTCTCCTTGTAAAGGTTCCCATCGTTATTGTCAATCATCACTGCTTGGTATCTGCCCGGGACGACGTCACGCGGAACGCCCCAGATCAAGACACCGCAGACCTTGGACTCGTCAGAGACATAGCACTGACCCTGCGCAAAGCCATTCTGAGCGTAAGCGACGTCACTGACGGCATAGGTGCGGTACTTGTTGGTGAGGACGATCTTGAACTGGTCGCGATTGTGGCTGTCCGTCTTGTCCAGAGTCCAGCGGAAGTGGACCTGCTGACCGGCTTGCCAAACGGTGTCCTTGTCGGGATGGGAGATGTAGAGGCCGTTGTCGGGTGTGTTGCTCAACCAGCCAGGGGGCGGGGCGGCGCTGACAGCGAGAGTGGCCAGGAGAGCGGCGCTCAGAGTAGAGAGGATTCGGACCATTTTGCGATTCGAAAGGTGCGATGAGGTTTGGAGAGAAGAAAAGAGCTTGATGGGTAATTGAGCGAAAGGGTTGGAAAAGAGTCAGAGATCACGGTCCTTATATGCGTTTCTTTCTTGCTGAGAAGAGCCTCTCGTTCCTCTCTTACCTCTCTATAGACACTCGGCGGCTTGAACACGGTCTTGAGTGCTATTGTGGGTCACTCACACTTCATTACTGATGCTGTGGGTCTGTCACCTCGGTATCAGCTCGGTATCAGCTCGGTCTAAGGGTGGGACCGCATGTAAGTAAGGGTGGGCTCAGATGGCGACACTCCGCTCACACAAAAACTTTCGCATGTTGGGATCGGAGTCCTCTTCTCATTCCAAGCATGCCAGGCGGGCTCAGACGTTCGACTTTGATGTTCGCGATTAGTTCCACCTCGCATCTTCCCACTGGAACGTATCTTGTCAGAGCGCATGTCACCGTACGATTCCACCAACAAAGCCTCGGGACCATCACATTTGCATGCCAAGGCAGACTTGAAGGGTAACCAGACCCACGCTCTGGGCGTGCGAGGTACTGTATCACTGTATCATCGGTAGCCTCAGCTTGACGGTGGAGACAGGAACCGCTGCGTTTTCCACTGGCGTGGGTGGGTGGTGATTAGTGGTTCCACTCGAGCTTGACGCCAAAGTGTAGGACCGTCCGTGTCCCGGAAACGCTCTCAACCCGATTCGAGCAGAGCTCTCAGACACACATCTCTGACACGGAAGTGGCAGCTCAGGTTGCTTTGTTGTTTATGTCGAGAAGCTTGAGGCTACAGGATGCGCAAAATCGTGTATTAGAATCAAACAGGAAAGACAAGGCATATTCTATAGATGAGAAACAGAAGAGGGGGAGAAAGCATTCGTTCTCGAGCCCGCACCATTCCGCCTCTATCACACCTCCTTCGCTCCACTCTACTCCAGCCTCTGCACCTCGTGCCTCTTGGCCTTCTTGCCCTTGACGGTCGACTTTGCCTTTTTGACGACGACCGTGTCCGTGTACCCGACGTACTTGTTAGGATGGGCGAGGCTCGTGACGATCACTTGGTACTGGCCCGGCTTGACACTCGAGGGGACGGTCCAATCATAGCGGCCGCACTTCTCGCCCGTGCCCATGTCGTTGCATTTGTGATCGCTAAAGCCGTGCACGCTGCCGACCTTGTCTGTGATCGTGTATGTCTGAAGTCCAGTCACGCCGTCTTGTGGGGCGAGCTCGATTTTGAGGCCGCCCTTGGGTGCATTCAGCCAGTTGACATACACGGACTGGTTCTGGTACCAGGTGACTTGGCAGCGATAATAGTCACAGGATGGATAGTTGACGTAGAGGACCTTACCATGAGGGTCATCGTTCGAGGCTTGAGCGCGAACGAGCGAGGTGTATAGGACCAAGAGCGTGCTGAGCGCCGAGATGAGGCGGACCATTGTGTAGGTTTGTTGTGAAGTTTTGGAGGCAGATTGCCGTTGCTTGACGGAAGAGAGACTTGGAAGCAGGAAGCGAAGGGTGGTCGAACGAGGATCAGAAGAAGGGAAGACGTCGAGGGACCGTTTTGTACAACAACGGTGAAGGAGCGTACAAAGGGAAGGCGGGGACCCTTCTCGGCAGCGAACCGTGCTAGGATGTTTTCTAATATCATCCTCCTGGATTCCCCCACTTCCATACGTCAGCTAAGTTGCTTCCGACCACGGGATCACGACGACCAATGCACACTTCGTCGTCACACCGGAGGCCCGCACATGTGCATAAGTCGGCTCCTCCCATTTTCTTCTTTGCCGCTTCCAATTTGCCTCAGCAACCGCACACTCGAACAAGGCTAGCGAAACCACCGGCACAGTCCATCATCGGCACTTCTCTGGCCCATAACCATCAACCAAGCGGCTCTACTTGACCATTTTGACCGAGTCTTCGTGTTGTTTGTGTTGTTCTTTGCATTGTTTGCTTAGCGTGTGATGATCTGCATCATGCATGAAAATCCCTCTAAGCGGCCGGCGGAAAAACGACGCACACAGCTCGGCGAACATTCAAAAAGAAGAACACTCGGTTGCAGCTTTTTGAGACACCGACACCGCATGACCCCTGACCCTGAACCACTTCGCACACACTTGCCTCTGCTGTGTTGTTCGATTGTTGCCGAGGTCCTGTCAGCGTCTGGTGGATCGGTTAGAATTGGCCGTGACATTGAGTTCGACGTCGAGTTCGGCGGAGTTGACATCCACCCCGCACTTGATCCGTCAAGCTCCTGCTTCAGCTCTGAAAGATGCTGGGAGACCTGATCTCGACAAAGGTGGTCACAGTGGATCACGACGAGCGGACCGACAGCACGACCTGCTGAGCGATCGACGCTTGCTGAAGCGTTTCAGCTCGCACCGACACAAAGCACAAATGTCTTGCCGCTCTTACGGTCTACATTCGATTCATTGAGCGATCCGCTTGCGCTTTGCTCTGGATTTAGATGTCACCTTTTGAACATGTGCGGCCAAGGTTCCAAGAGTGAGGTCACAGCGGATGGCTTCGCAGCTATGTCGAGCTGTGTCTCGTCGCAAATGAAACTCTTCGAGATCGACTCTGTCTCGCACTTTGTTGAGGTTGGGATTGCATGGGTTGGTTCCGTTCGTCGATTGAGCATCCCTCGAGGAACCTACGGCATCATCACCATCATCATCATACTAGCGAGTCGCTCAGCTTCCTTGGGATGTCTTGACAGCGTAATGTTTGGCTCGACATCGCCATGAACAGCACAGTCTCCGACACTCGCACTCCCGCCTCCCAGAGATTGATCCTCGACCACGGTCACTCTTGCAAACACAATCCTTGCTCGACTGCCATACATGACACCCCACCATCACAGCTCAGTCTCGACATGCTGACTCCTCCGATCCTGCAGATCAAACCGATCCTTCAACCCCGTCCCAGCACTCTTGACGCTTTGTCCTAGCCACTCGACAGTGCGCACCGGCTTGTACTGCTTGATGCCCTTGTGCCGACGATGCAGTTCGTGCTTTTCGGCCTTCCAGTCGGTGAACTTTTCCTTGAGCGAGCGGCTGCGTTGCGTTCCCCCTGGCGCGCCGCCTTGGTCCTCTGAATCGCTCCAGTCGTCGTCGTCGTCGTCGTCTGCAAGCGAAGCATCCTCCCCAGGCTCCGTGTCATCCTTACCTACCCCACCATCCTCCAAATACCCCTCGCTATCCATCCTAGCATTCGCAAAGTCTCCACTCACACTCCGCAGCCCCAACGCAACGCAACACCGCCAAGCATCCATCACCGCCTTTGCGCCCGGGTTCCCATCAAACTTCGTATGCACCTTGCCCAGCCCCGACTTGAACTGCATCTTGACACACAGATACCCGATCCGTTCCACGCCCAGCTTCGCCGCCTCGGCCTCGTTCCGGAAATCGTGGTAGTTCTGACGCAGACGGTGGAAATCGCTTCCGGGCAGAGGCCGCCAGATGGGCAGCCGCATGTCGACCACGTCGTCGTCCGTGAGCTCTTGCTGCCACACAATGCACATGTGCGTCGTCTTGCGCTTGCCCAGCGCGCTGAGCGCTCGGAACTCTATCACGTACGGCGCAGCATACCTCCGTCGCGCAGGCACCTTGAACGGCAGCTCGGCTTCGTCGAGCTTCCACTCCACCGCCGCCTTGGACTCTCTGTCGACGTATCGCGCTCGGCTCGCCGCAATCTTGGCCCTCCCTGCCAGCGTCGCCGCGCGCAACGCCACCAGATGCAGATCGTGCCCACTGGCCCCCTTGCTCTCGTCAAAGTCGGTCGCCACGGGCGAAGACAACAGCCGCACAGTGCCAATGTTCCAGCCCAGACGTTTCTTGTCCCGGTCCGACCGCTGAATTGGCCGAAACAGCAGCGAAAGCCGTATGCGACCGTGCCCGACTCCACCAGCAAGCGGAAAGAACCGCGTCACCTGCGAGCTCTCCTTGAACAGATCCGACAGCTTGATCGGCACGACACCCAAGATCGCATCGGCCTCGCGCACCCTGAAGTCGTACACCACCACCATGATGAGCGTGCGTCGCCAGTCGCGGATGAAGCGCTCCGTGCCCGCATTGTAGAACGGATTCGAGTTGAGCGCCTTGCTACGTGTCTGAAAGATGATTTCGTCGTTGAGGATGATACGGCAGTACGCGGACGGCGCATGCTCCGGATCGTGTTCCGTCTCGACGGTGTCGACATCTTGACCCGGCTCGTCCTTCTTTCGGGGCCGCAACGACGTGGAGATGTCGGTGACCTCAAGATTGGCAATGTGATGGATCTGCATCGACAAGATGCCCGATGGCAGGCTGGGGTCCGGAGGCTCGAAATCGACCGCCGTCGCCTGGTGTCGCGTCTGCGTGTTCTTCTCGCGGTCGACGGCTTCTTGCGTCAAGGGGCTATCGGGATCAATAGACTCGCTGTCCATCTCCTTGCCGTCGTGCTCTGGCTCGTCATCGCCATGAACACCTGCCGTTTGGCTTTCAGATGTTGTCTCGTCGCCATCGTCGCCGACGCCCGCTTTCGACTCCCGACGCATCGAGGGCGCCTTTGAAAAGAAGCCCAAACTCCAATGCACAATCCCCTGCTTGCTCCTCTCCCTATCCAAGCCCTTCAGCGTATCGGACCGCCTGAAAAGCTTGTTCGGATGCCTCGCCAGATGCACCAGATGCACCTCGGCGATCCCCAGCATGTCATCCTGCGAAAACCTGTCCGAGTCCCATAACGCAATCGACACCCTATCCTCCGAGTCCAGATGCTCCCTCGTCACCAGAATCACATGCCTCTCCTCCCACCGCGGCGACAGCTCGTTCACCACCACCCGCGTGCTATACAGAATCTTGCCCACCTTGGCCAGGCTCAACGTGCAGTACGGATCGGACGAGCCTCGGATATCCTGCTTCTCCAAGTCGGTGGCCGAGTGGATGCACACGACCACCACCCCGAGCGCCAGCACTTCGCGCTTGACGTTGTCGCCCATAAGCATCTCTCCCACATCGAGCGTCAGCGAGGAAGGCATGACGAACTCGCCCACCGCTGCATCGATCGAGCTTTCAATGAAGCTCGAAATGAACGGGATGTGCGAAGTGTTGATGTGAAGCGGTACCACCTCGATGCCTACACGGGGCAGGCCGCAGAATGTCAAGGTGACGTCCTTGACGAAGGGAGGGTCGGAGGTGAGTTGGACGCGCGCACGTACTTTGCCAACAAAGCCCTTGATCTCGACCCAGACGGGCAACGGAAGCATGAGCAGCTTTCGTGCTCCGAGCCAGAACTTGATGAGCAGGTGCGCATTGCGATGCTTGCCACCGCCGACACCGTTGGATGTGGGTCGAGCTCGGTACACGAAACCGAGCTCGAGATTGACGTAGTGCTCGCCTTGATCCACTTCGTCTTGCACGCGCCCGTCCTGCTTGTCTGCTTCTTTTGCCTCTGACAATCTTTGGTCTCTCTTCCTGCGCATCTCTTTGACGATGCCGCTGACCTGACCATCAGGAAGGATGCGAAGACCCGTGATGCGGAGCGGTGTCGATCCTTGCGCCATGTCTTCCACCTTGACACTGTGAATGAAGCTGGGAATGGATGCCTGCATGACATCTTCGAGCGTGCCTCCGAGGGAAGAAAACAGCTCTGGGTTCATGACCGCCCACAACGCCTCGAGGATGCCGTTGAGCCACTCTGCTCCCTCTGCAATACCTTGGGGCAGCCCTTGCTCCCTCTCGTCTTGCTCAAATTCGTCGAACGACCGGGCCTTTTTCCCTCGCCGTCGCTCTCGATGCCACCTATCGTCCTCGACACGTGCCAGGAAGGTGCGCCAGCCCCACCACAGTAGCCAGGCATTGAGGGCGACACTGAGCCAAGCCGGCACGAGTCGAAGGATGGTAACGAGAGACCAGACGACAAACAGAGGCAGGAGGTGTGGGTCAATTTGAAGGACGGTCGTGGGCAGCGAAGTTGCAGGAGGGAAGGAACGCGAGGTGAGGTTGGTGTCCAGATTCGAACGCAGAACCTCCTCTCTTCCCTGCTTGTCGCCAGCTTCTGCTCGGGCCAAAGTGTGGCGGTACTCGCGCTTGCCCGTATCGTGAACCCAGGTGTCTCGCCCGGTGACAGGGTCTCTCACCTTGCGTGGTGCCCGGCTCCGTTTGTAGGCTTTGTCTGCTTGGTTGGGGCTCTGATGACCGTGATTCGCGCTTTCGTCGTCTGATTGACCTCGTTCTTCCGTAGATGTGGATTGCCTCGCGTCTCGCTGGCTGTCTTGAGAAGGGTTCGACCCCGAAAAGAGGCTCGAGAGGTGCTTCTTGCTGGATTTGTGCTGATCACGCACCGTCTCGCCCGCGGTAGCCGTAGATGTGCTGTAAAGTTCAGACGGCTGACCACCACTGCCAGGTACATGATCGGCGTCCTCTGTTCCAGCATCCGAATCCGAATCAGCTAGGTTGCGCTTTGCAATGACCTCCGAAAGACCCTTTTTGAAAAAGCGCTGAATGGACGGGATGGGCGAGCTTTCAGAGTAGTAGTCGCGGTGGGTGTGATGGATGCCATGATGAGAGTCAGGCATCTTGGAGCCATTGCTGGTGCGCCGAGCTGTAGTCTCGACGTCGTTGTTATGGTGGTGGTGGTGTTGAGGGGAGCGGGTGGAGTGAAGAAGAGAGGAAGGACTCTTCGGTTACATGGACCTCTTGGCACGTCAACGGAGCACCGAATGACAATACACCTGAAGCACAGCGACGATTCTTGAGTAGGAATGAGCCAAAGCTGTAGACCAGCTTGCATAGACTGGCTAGCTTCGCTGCTCCAGGAAGCCAAATCAGAATTGCGAACCCGAATCGTCGTCACACGGCAGGCCAGCTGACTGTGCTTCCAGCTGTGCTTCCAACTGGACCCTGAAGCGTCACTGGTACACTTTTTTGTTCCGGCTAAACAAAGTTGATCGATGTCAAAGATCCTTCTGTCTCTGGCTCCGCCGTTGTTGCTTCAATCAGGCCGTTCCTGCTAATGACCCCTGAGGCCACCGTGTGATCAACAACCAATGATCCACCTTCACTTCTCGATGGTTGCTTGTCACACTCCAATCGAGGCTCGAAAAGTGTGAGCGAGCGCCAAGTGTAAGGTGATGTCATGTAGCGCGCCGGAACTCTCTCGAATTTTTCCGCCCTTGAAATTGTTAAATCTCTCTTCCCCAGCCTTGCCGGAACTCGGCATTCCAGCATGCTTTGTCCAACTCTGAGCTCCGTGAACGCTGGTGGAGCATGGTGTTGGGCCAGAATGGCGGACGTTCTGTCGTTGGACGGTCGCAGAGCAGTTGCTGTGAAGACACTGCGGCGTACGTAGTGTGTATGTGTGCGTACCGCGGACCGCGATCGAAAAGACCAACACTAACGTAAATTACAGTATGCATAAAAAGCTCAGTCCAAGAGCAAAACCCTGCAGATCCTGGAAGCAACACCTTTCCTTCCGACCAATACCTTCCTATCGCCTTCAAGAGAGACTGGTCATCGCGCCCTCTTTATCCTACACGAGTCCACGACCGACTTATTCGGCCAGGATGTCGCACCACCACGCACACAGCGGGCCATGCGGCCACTCGCACTCGCACGATGACGACTCGCACACCAAACCGGACGAAGGTGATCAGGATCTGCTCTTCTCCTCCATCGACCTGTCCCGCATCATCGCGCTCAACGAGCTCACGCCCAACAGCGCAGCGCAGACGATCAAGCCGTGGGAGCGACGCAGCGACGCGGAGCCGCAAGTACTCTCGGACGCAGACGACCAGCTGATCATCCACGTCCCCTTCACGTCGTCCGTCAAGCTGTCCACGTTCCTGTTCCGCCCCGCATCCACGCCCGAGCTCACACCAAGCGTGATGAAGCTGTACAAGAATGTGACGGAAACCGCGGTCAACTTCGACGACCTCCCCGCCCTCTCCCCCACCACAACCCTCAACAGCATCCCCACCGTCCAAGACACCAAGCACATCATCGCCTTCCCTCTCCCCCAAGTCAAATGGGCCAACACCGACTCGATCACCATCTTCGTCGAATCCAGCCTCGGCGCCCACCAGTCCGGCATCCAGTTCCTCGGCTTCAAAGGCAAATCCTCCGGCTACACCCGAGCACCACCCACCAATATCGTCTACGAAAGCGCACCCCAGCTCAAAGACCACACCAAGGTCGGCGCCGACTCGCTCTCGTCCGCTCACGGCTTCGGCCACTGAGGCGCAGAAAAAGTTCTCTTTTAAGCAATGTAGTGTGAATATGTACAACTTGTTTTGTTGGTGTTTTCGACGCATCCATTCCCTTGTGTGCGTGTGTGTGAGAGGGGAGTCTATTGGAGCGACAGCTTGCGGCCGGTGCTGTCCGAAGCTGGGATCGAGAGGTTGGTCATCGACATGGTGCGTGTGCCTGTCGGCGAGCCGCGATTCGACTGTCCCACCGGCGGCGCGACGAGCGGCGTCATGGACGCAGCAAAGTGCTTGGGCGTCTCGGGGCGCGGCAGCGGCGTCATGGTGCCCGGCGTCGAGGGCACCGAGCGGTTGTGCTTCATGTGCGCCTGGATCAAATGCCCGGCACACAGCGCGCCCATCAGCGACAGCTCGCCCGCCATCACCGACGCAGCAATGATGCGTGCCAGCCTCTGCGCGTTGGCGCCCGGCGTCGTGGCGTGCGCTCCGGCAATGCCCATCATCTCCAACATGGATCGCTGCGGTGGCAGGACGGTTCCGCCGCCGACGGTGCCCACCTCGATGCTGGGCATCGACACGGTGATCAGCAGGTCTTGGTCGTCGTTGACCGCCTCCATGAGCGTGATGCAGTTGGACGACTCGACGTTCTGCGCAGGATCCTGACCTGTAGCAAGGTAGATCGCGGTAAGAATGTTGGCGGCGTGCGCGTTGAATCCACCGACGGAGCCGGCCATGGCGGAACCAATGAGGTTCTTCTTGGTGTTGAGGTTGACCAGGTCGCGAACGGTGCACTTGAGCACCGAGCGCACCACACTGCCGGGCACGACGGCTTCGGCGACGACGCTCTTGCCTCGGCCCTCGATCCAGTTGATCGCAGCCGGCTTCTTGTCCGTACAGTAGTTGCCGGACAGCGAGAGCACCCTCATCTCGGGGAAGTGCGATTCGGTCATCATGGCGAGCGCCTTTTCGACACCTTTCGAAATCATGTTCATACCCATGGCATCACCGGTCGACGTGGCAAATCGCACGTAGAGCGTTCGACCAGCCAGCACGCAGCGCAGCGACGAGAGACGGGCGAAGCGCGAAGTCGAGTCAAAGGCGGCCTTGATGGTCGAAGCGCCTTCCTGCGAGTCGATCCAGCGCTTGGCCTTGGCGGCCTGCACGACGCTGGGGAACTCGAGCGCGGGACCACGCGTCATTGCATCCTGTGTGAGAACCGTCGTGACTCCACCACCGGCGTTGAGCGCCTTGCATCCACGCGAAGTGGATGCCACCAGCGTACCTTCGGTGGTGGCCATGGGAATGGGCATGATCTGTCCGTCAATGTTAAGCGGGCCTGCGATACCAACAGGGATGGGCATGTATCCAACCACGTTTTCGCAACAGGCTCCCATCACCTTGCCATAGTCGTAGTCGCGGTGGGGAAGCAGCGAGGTCTCGAGCGTCTGCGTGGCCGAGGCCCGCGAGACAAGAGCTCGTCGAACACGCACAGCTCGCTCGTGATCCTGAAGCACCTTTTCCAAAGCGTAGGCTGCAATCTTGCCGTTCTGACTGAGCGTGATGACCTCTTCGTCGGTGAGGAAGAAGACACCAGCGCCACCTGCGTAGATCTCGACGAGCTCCTCGAGAGGGCGAACGACCGCTTTGCCATCGGGGCCGACGTAGGTTGCATCCTGCAGACGGATCTGCTGTCCTCGCTGGCCGGGAGTGGAGACGGCACCGTCGCCGTCCGAGCTGGGCGCGACGTCGGACTTCTTGACGGCTTCCATGGCATCGGGCTTGATGGCTTCGGCGGGCACGGCATTGGCGCCGGCGCCGCTGGTCATCGCGTCCTTGGACGCAAGCTTGTCATTGTCGCGAGTCAGCTTGGAGAGCGGAGCCGAGACGTGAGCAGCAGAGAGCTTGGCGAGTCGGTTGTGGTACTGCGAGATGCCGTCTGCGCTGTGACCACGAGTCTGGACCGCGGGTCTGACGTCGTCTCCGCGAGCGTTCCATTTGCTGCTGTGGCGTTCGGTGTGTTCCTCGATGGCCTTGGCTTCGCTGTCCAGGTGAGCGCCGATGAAGCGCGCGGCGGCGTAGGCGGCAGCACCTGCTGCGTTGCCTTCGGACAGGGCTGCGTTGCCAGTGGCGATGCCCTTGAGCAGATAAGCGTTGAGGAAGATGCTGATACCGAGGGCCAGAGACATCCACTTGCTGATGACGGGGTCGCCGACAATGACGGTCCAGCCGCTCATGAGGCTGTCGAGGACGGCGAGCGACGAGCTTGCACGGCCGACGGGGACGGGGCGCACACCGGCAGAGGTGACCTGGGCGTAGACGCCGGAAGCGTTGAGAGCGGCATTGGCGAGCGTGCTGCGCGAAGACGACACGATGTGGTTGGCCTCGAGCAGCACGAGGATGACGGGCTCCGAGATGCGGGCGACGAGGTCAATGTCGGCGGGCTGCGACTGCGAAAGCTGGGCAAGAAGAGGAGCAATGGCGGACGAAGCAGCGGGGCCAAAGATGGGCGACTGCTCGGCGACGATCTGGTAGGGCGAGGGCTCATAAGTGGCGTGGTGACGCGTGATGGCCGTCTGTCGGGTGAGCGTCGAGATCAAGTTGAACGAGTGCAGAACGAGGAACGACGCGATGAGAAGCAGCTTGAGACGACCCAGCGGGTTTTCGGATTTGCGACGCTTGTCCGAGGGTGCCGAGCCAAAGACGGCGTGAAACGCCTTCTTCCACAGAGGTCGGCTCGAAGGCGTGGGGCTCGAGTCGCGCGAGGTGGAGCTGTCCGAGACGGGGCTGGCGGGGGCCGAGTCGGGGTCGAGGCTGAGCTCTGCGCTGAGCTTGGGCTTGCGGACGCCACGCTTGACCTTGATGCGGTGCACCTCGACCATGACGGTGAGGATGGAGACGTAGAATGCAAAGAGAAAGATGCAGTCAAAGAGGAGGATGAGAGCAGCAAGCTGGCAGAACTCGCGGAGCCCGCTGACACCGCTGGTGGCGCCGACGGCCATGACGGCAATCTCGATGAGGTAGTCGCGAATGATGGGCACGCCGACGCGGTTGACGGCGGAAACGACAATCTCGTGAGCGGGCATGGGCGTGGGCTCTGCCCAGCGCAGGCTGTCCTCGCTCTTGAGGCGCTCGGTCAAGGCACGCACAAAGGACTCCTCGCGCGACATGGCGACGGCGCCGTTGGCAGTGGCGGTCGAGGACTTGCCGAGCGTTCCGATTTCGGGCTTGGCGGCGTGGTCGAGGTTGCTGAGGATGAGCTCGGAGCGCTCCCTGCTGGTGAGCGACATGGCCGAGGGCGTGATGTCGGGGTGCGTGAAGATGGCACGGGTGAGCAGGTAGGGCTTTTCGAAGCCGACGAGGATGACGAGGAAAGGCAGCGCCTCGGAGAGACAGATGGGATCGACGGTGACGCCGAGCAGGGAGGCAAAAGTGATGGCGAGGAGGAAGGCAAAGATGGACGACATGAGCACGGAAGCGCCGAGCCAAAAGTTGCTGCCAAACTTGCGCATGGAGAGGAAGAGGTTGACAAAGGTGCCGTGCATGAGGATGTAGGCCGAGAGCATGACAAAGATGTCGGCCGAGTCTGCCTTCTGGAGCAGAGCCCAGAAGCGGATGACGAGCGCCTTGACGGCGTAGGCCATCCATCGGATGCGCTGGATCTCGTCGTTGGCGTTGGGGGTGCCGCGCTTGCCCTTGAGGTTGTTGGGTGCGTACGGACTGAACTCGCCGTCGGGGACGAGGGGAACGACACGAAGGTTGTCGTAGAGCTCGTCGATCTCGGCAGCCGAGGCCTTGGCGACGGAGGCAGGTCGGGGGACAGAGGCAGCAGCCTTGGAGAGCGAGGCAGACAGAAGCGAGGGGTCGACGACCTTGGTGAGGAACTGGTTGCGCAGAAGCGCATCGTCAGCGGCAGTGGTGCTGTCCTGGCTGTCGGCAAAGGTGTTGCCAAAGACATAGGCCGAGTGCTGCGAGTCTGCGTCCTTGACGAGGGTGGCGGTAGCATCGGGGCTGACGAGGGCGGTGGCGAGGTTGTGCGAGAGCGATGGGAGGATGGCGTGCTGGATCTGAGAAGCCATGTAGGATTCGCGTGCGCTGGTCAAGAGGATGGGCTCGACGAAGAAGGACTGAGACGCAGGGGTGAGAGCTGCATCCTCGACGCCGCTCTTTGCGCCGAGCTGGCTGAGGGGCTGCCAAAGGTTGGCAGCGCCGGCCTTTCGAATGTAGACGGTGTCTGCATCGGTGGTGGCCAAGGTGAGCGTCAAAGTCGGGGCTGTTGTCGAAGCTTTCTTGTTGGCAGCGCCAGCCCACTTGAAGAGACCGGACGAGGAGCTGGAGGCCAAGCTGGTAGCTTCGATCGAGATCGGCTCGAAGAAGTTGGAGTGGGTGACGGCGTGGAGAAGCTGAAAGTAGGCGAGGGTGACGATGATAAAAATTGCGACGATGACCTCGATGGGGTTCTGAGATGCAGCTCTTGCCAAGCGTCTGAGCATGATCTTGGGCAAGGAGAGAGGCTGGGCCGAGATGCCGATGGACGAAGTGCCGCTGCTATACGAGGAAGCAGATGCGGTCGACATGGTGGCGGCGAAAAGGTTGCCAGCTGGAGACGCTTGCGAATGGATGCAGTGGCGCGCAAGAGTGGTTGAGCTTGACGAGTGGCGTTTGGTAAAGGGAGATTTACAAGGAGAGGGCGGTCAAGGAGGGTGATTGAAGATTAACGAGTCGAAAACCAAGGCATGCGTGGGAGAGAGGGGCGATCTTGCGGCAGAGGCGTGCGAGCGTAGTGGCGATGGGTTCGGATGACGGCGAGTTGAAACCGGGAAACGAAAGCTCGCTGCGGCCGTCGAAGAAAGGGAAGAAAGGACGGAGTTGAGCCGGTCCTCTTTGGTGGTGGCGAAAACGAAAGACGAAAGAAGAAGAGCAGACGGTGGCCTTGAATGATCCACACAGAGAGAGATGTGGAGAAGGCTACGAGGATGCTCGCCTGCTTGAGGGAGGCGGAGAGGTGATGGTGACGGGAGAGAGGCAGAAAGGGACCTACAATGGCAGCGGAGAGAGAGCAGAGAGAAGCAGCGGCGTGTGTGTGTGTGTGTGTGTCGAGCGTGTCGAGCGTGTGTAACAAAATTGCGGCAGAAGCACACACTTCACGCCAAGAGGCAGATGCACAGTTGAAATTGGGCGTCAAGAAGTTGGCCTGACCAAAAAAGGGCGACGACAGGCACAGAACACGCACACACGCTCATTCCCTCGCCACAAGGAGCGACACAGAAGGGAGAGAGCGCAAAACCCAAGGATCGTCGTGCGGCAGCGGTTTGCTTGGTATCGGATTGGCCCACGCTCTTCTGCGATTTTTTGGGAAGGAGCCAGGTCTTCTCGTTCAGTCAAAGTTTGAGTGGCTCGCGTGCCTGTGTGCTGTGCTCTCTTCTTGAGAACCCTTTTTTTCCCCTTTTCCCCATTTTCTCAGCAGGGCAGCGTCTCGTCTCATCTCGTCTCGATCTCACGACGTGTCGAGCAGAGACGGAAGGAGCGCGTTCGCGTGGGAATCGAGTCTATCAAGCAAGAAAGTGGGGCCATTTTCGAACCAAAAAAAAAAGGAACCAAAAATGCTTGAAAATTCAAAGCTTGGAAATCGACGGCCAGCCGGCAGGGTTTGTATGGCTGCTGTGCCGTGCTGTGTTGTTGAATTGCCCAAAATTTCGCTCGACTCGCTTGGACCAGAGAAGCTGCAAGTTGCGCACCGCAGCAGCACACAGCGACCGTCGCTCACCAAAGCAACTTTGACGATCCGCAAACACCGTCGCAAGGCGCTGCTGTACAGCTTCTTCATGCAAAGCCTATCTCTCTCTTTGCAGAGCGCATACGCGAGGCTCGTCTTGCGATTCGCAATTGTGTTCAGCTTCAGCATGGCCGGCTATCGCCTTGCTGAAGAACATGTGACGCTGTTCGACTCGATGCGACCGAGTCTGCCATTGGCCTAACCGGGCAGAGGCGGAGCGGCAAAGGTCGTGACGTAGCATCGTCACTGCCATACCATCGCTATTTCGGCGTATCGCCGAGCCAGACGAAAGCAAAGCTAAGCGAGCCATCCTGTGATCTGTCCGCCTTTGTCAGATCGCGTCGTAAGTTAAGGCTGTGTGCGCTCCTCGCTCTTCTCGCTCTCCAGCCGAGCTTGTGGTGTGACTTTTCTCTGTTGCTTGCTGCTCGCCAACAGCCAACTTTGAGTGTCACGCCACTTGATATGACAATCATTTACCCCACACGTCGATCCCCCACACTACCCTCATCGAAGGATCGCACTCTCGCTGATCGAGCCACCAGCTCTCGCTTTGTTCGCATCAGCACTGCCTCGAGTATCTCGACCCTTGTTCACAATCACATGTGAAATGGGAAAAAAAGAGGTGGTGCGATTTCTTTTGACTAGACGCGAACAACAATAGGTTCCGTCCTATCTTTTTGGTGGTGGTTGATGCCATACTTGTTTTGGGGTGTGCTGTGTGAATGTATCGCCAAGATCACTTGCGACCGGCCTTGCTCTTGCTCTTCTTGGCAGACGTGCCGTTCGAGCCGCCCTGGATGAAGCGCACCATCTCGTCGAGCGACTTGTCGGCGTTGGCGTTGGCATTGGCGCTAGCAGTCGACGCCACACCAGGAGCAACACCAGCAACACCAGCAGCGCCGTTGCCGCGACGAGCCGATGGCAGTCCAAGCGCACCCTGGCGCGCCTGGCGAGCGCTCGCCTCCTTCTCCAGCTTGGCCATGCGCACCGCCGAAGCGGCCAGGCTCGAGCAGAACGCCTCGCTCTCCTTGGTCTGCGCATCCTCCTTGCCCAGACGCTCCTCAAACACGCGCCACGCCTCCTTCTCCACCGCCAGCGCCGTCTTGAGGTCGCCCGCCAGCGTGTACGCCTGGCTCAGCTCGTGCGCCACGTTGGCCGTGTGGATGCTGTCCGCTCCGAACAGCGCCAGCGCCAGCTCGTGCGTAGACTTGTACACGCGCAGACTCGGCTCGAACAACCGCGCGTTCTGCAGCGTCAGCGCCACGTTGGACAGCGCATTGATGCAGTCCGGGTGCTGCTTGCCGTACAGCAGGCTCCACAGCTCGAGCACCCGGCGCTGGCACAGCAGCGACTCGCGCGTGTTGCCCGCCGAGCGCTCCAGCACTGCCAGGTTCATGTACTGGTTGAGTGTCTCCGGGTGGTCCAGCCCGAGCGTGCGCTCCGACACGGTCACCGCCTGCCTCTGGTAGCGAACAGCGTTGGCCATGCTCACGTGCTCGTTGACCGCCGGCAGATCCGCCTCGCTGATCTCCGTGTTCTCCGACTTGGCCTGGTTGATCAGCTCGGCACGCTCCATGGCCATCACACCGGCGAGGTGGTGAACAATGGTGGCGAACAGCGCGTAGCATCGTGCCACCTCGGGGTGGACAAGGCCGTAGACTTGCTCGTGGAAGCTGACGCCCTCGAGCAGCAGCTCGAGCCCCAAATCGCAGTCACCGCGGCTGATCGAGATCCTGCCGGCCTCGAATGCCTCCTCAGCCAGCGTGCTCTTGGGCGTCGAGTCCTTGATCACGGGCACCAGGTTGAGCACATCCTCGGGCTCGAAGCTCGTAACTCGCACCGCCTTGACGGGCTTCTTGTCTGCGGCGGCGGCGCCAGCACCGTTGGCCTTCTTGGCGCCGTTCTGCTGCTCGTTGCCGCCCTTCTTCTTGCCCTTGCTCTTCTTGCCAGCAGCAGAGTGACCGTTGGGCTGCGACTCACCGTGCGAGTCGTCCGACACGCTGCCATCGGCATCGGCCAGCTTGCCATCCAGGATGTAATCCTGCAGCTTGAGCTGGATACCCGTGCGCAAGGCCACCTCGCGAAGCAGCTGAGCGCGTCGCAGCTCCTGGTCAAAGAAGGAGGCGGGCAGCTCGAAGCGGAAGCGTTTGCGGATCTCGGCCTTGATCTGGTCCTTGAGCGACTCGGGAGTGAGCTTGGTCCACTCTGCCTCCGTGGCATCAGACAGCGGCGAGCAAGTGGGGCGAGCTTCGGGAGCTGCATTGACCTTGTCGCCGATGAGACAGTTGAGGAAGTGCGAGACACAAGCAGCGACGTTGACCTGCTCGACGTCGCGGATGAGTCCGCGCAGGATGCGCTTGCTGGCTCGCAGCACCATCTCCTGCAGCACCGTCAGTCGGAAAGCGTTGAGGAAGCCCTCGTGGCCCGGACCGGCCTTGTTGAGGAGCTCCTGGTCCAGCTCCTGCTTGGCCTCGGGCGTGCACAGACGGGCGACGTAGCCGAGGTATCGAATGTTGATACCGCGCGCGTGCATCTGTCGGCTGAGAGCACCACCGTCGGCCGCAGTGAAGAGGCCAGCAGCGACATCAGTGACAAAGCGAGGGATGGCCACCTTGCGCAAAAAGTCGCAAGCCTGTCGCACGGCTGCGACGCTGGCATCCGACTCGTCCGTGATGGGAGTGATGACCTTGGAGCCGTCCTCGACCGAGGCGTCAGCGACCTTGAACTCGACAAAGGCGTCAGGGTTGAAGGTCAGCTTGAACTCGGACGAGTCGAGGCGTTCGGGCTCCTGCTCTTGCTCCGCCTCGGCATTGTCGGCGTGCTCGCCGTCTTGCTTGGAGGCAGCCTCCTTGGTCTCAGCGTCCTTGGCCGCCTTGGCCTCCTGGCGGGCAGCGAGCTGGGCACGAGCCCACTTGCGGAACTCGCTGTCCCAGTAGATCTCGAGCAGCTCGGGTCGGAGCAGCGTCATGCGGTGAGGGTAGCGCGCCTCTTGGCTCGAAGCGGATGCGTCGCCGTGGACGGCACCGGCAATGTCGTTCTCGAGCCAGTTGATGTCGACCGGGTTGAGTCGTGCAAGGTCGAGCACGTATCGGCGGCCATCGGCGCCACGGAGACCCTTGGAGTCGACACTGAGCCAGAGCGGGTGCTTGTTGCCGTTGGCATCCTCGACGTCGTGCTCATTGAGGTGAAGGGTCTGGGCGACCTGGTGGAAGAGCTTGTGGAAGGCGGCATTGTCACGGATCACTTCTGGGCCCTCGACACCGCCGTAGACGACCTGAGTGTCGTCGTTGAGGTCAGCCTTGGCCGGCTTGCCATCCTTGGTTTCGGCAGTCTTGTTGGCCACAGCGGTCTCGGCAGCTTTGTCAGCCTTGTCGGCCGCCTCGTCCAGCTCGTCGATCTCGTCCCGCCTGCGGAAGAGGCCGGGGACGACGCTCTGTGCAACCCATCGCTCGCCCTTCCAGTCGACGACGATGGTGCCGAGAAGGCAAAGACCGGCTACATCGAGGCTGTTGAGCGTCTTGACACCTTGAATGTCCTTTCCGACAGCTACATGTGCAGCCTCGTCGCCGCCCATGTGGGGGTAGAGGTCGACACCGTCGGCGCCCTTGGAGATGAAGAGGTTGTTGACGATGAACATCTGGGCATCTCGCTTGTCCATGGGGTTCATGGCCTGGACCTCGCCGGCAGCGACCTTGGGGATGGCACGTGCGGCAGCCTGGGTGAACTCGGAGTAGATGCGGTTGAGCACGCGGTCGCGCATGAGACGCTCTGGCAGCGTGGTGCGGGGCAGCTCTCGGGCGGACTGCAGCTCGTCGTTCCAGTCCCTGGTCCCCTCCAAGGTGTCGGCCGAGGTGGCGCCTGTGAGGAGGAAAGCGGCCTGCGAACGGAGCGGGTCTGCGGTGTGCGCGTGGTTGCGTGCGAGCCAGGGGAAGGCAGGCAATGTGTTGGTGACGGGAACGGCGGAAAAGTAGTCTCGGGACGAGAGAGGGTCGTTGAAGAGCTTTGCAAATGCAGCAAGGAAGAGCGGAGAGAAGCCGCAGAGCAGATCGAAGAGCGAGCAAGAGGCAAAGTCCTGGCCAGCGGGGCGGGGAGAAGGGTCGAATCGGGCACCGGAAGAGCGGTTGACGTAGAAGCCGTGGGTGGATGCAGTGACGACGATGACCTCGCCCTCGAGGGTGGCGACCTGAAGGTAAAGGAGGTGGCCGTTGAGCTTGTAGTGTTGCGGCGGAGGGTTCCAGGAAGCGAGGGAGAGCTGACGAAGGCAGACAGGCAGCGGACGAGGGCGACGAGCTACGGAAGGGATGAGGTCGATGGCGGTGACAGCGGGCCAGCCAGCCCAGTCGACAAGAGGAAGCTGCGACTCGGCCTGCTCTTCGCTGGAGCCGTTCTTGCTGGCAGCGCGGCCGTTTGCGTTGTGACGGGCCGAGTCGTGCTGCCACTCTTGTGGGTTCCTGACGGCATCCTGAACGCTGATGGCAGCATCGACGCCGATGGCACTGGGATCGGCAGCACCGCCGCTGAGCAGGTCACGCAGACGCTGGACATGTGCGCGGGCATCGGCCTCGTTGAAGGCGACGTGGGTGACGTGAAGCTCTCGCTTGTCCAAGGGGATGCCGTCAAAGATCTCGCGAAGCTCTGTCCATTCCGGCACGCGTTCACCGAGCTGCACCTTGGCGCCCTTGGTAGCGGGAGCAGCACCAGCGACGGGCTTGCGGAAGCAGAATGCGCCGAGCCAGTAGCCCTCTGGACTGTCTGTGATGGTGATGCGGAGGTCGTTGAGCGTCTCTTGCGGTGTGACGGCAACCTTGAGGGGAGAAGGGGTCTCGGGAAGACCACTTGCGGAAGCGGCAGCCGAAGGGATGAGAGGACGCTTGGGGAGGTAGAGGTTGATCTCGAAAGGCTGAAGCGACTCGTCGATCTCGGGTACCTCGACGGCTGCCGCTGCGGGCGCCTCGAGATTGTTCTCGTGTGCCATTGTGATGCTAGCAGATGAGACTCTGGTCTCGATCCACGAAGAAAAGTGCCCCTTGTATCCGTGCGTCCACCGATGGTATGCCGAGGCGTGTGGTCGATGGGCTGGGAAGAAGAGGATTCTCTCGAAGCGGAATGAGCTGGAAGAGAAGAGAAGAGAAGAGAAGAGAAGTGGTGGGTGCGGGACAGGAAGAACAACACAAAGCCAAAAGCTCAGTTGCGGAGAGAGAACAGCTCGGAAGAAGTCCTCCTCCTCAAAAAAAAAAAAATGTGCCAGAAAATGAGGACAAAGCGGATTGGTCAGACGAGACGTCGGCCCGGCTTTTTTTTCCACACACAAGAGGGGTTGTTCCAGCCAGGAAAGAGGGACGAGGATGGCTTTCTTCTTCTCAAGAGGCTTGAGGCAGCGGA
>LT795060.1:552936-583011 GCA_900162835.1 Sporisorium reilianum f. sp. reilianum | reverse complement strand
CCTTTTTTTTTTTCGGCTTTTCTTCTTGTTCGAGCTCGATTTTCGTGACTCCGTTTTTCTTCTTGATTTTTATTATTTTATTTTTTTGGTCGTCTCTCTTCGAGTCTGTGCTCGCTCAGTCCGGAAGATTCACTCTCACCGCAGACAGACACGATGATTTAACCTTATTGCTTCAAATCGAGAGTCGAGATGCCGTATCCAGACACTGCTGAGGTGCAAGAAGGCACAGCTGGAGCAAGAAGTGTCCCCCAGTCGACGGGCCCTTTATGAAATGTGAAATGAAATTGCAAACGCCAGCCGGCGCCTTCCGAATGTGGCTGGCTGGCTGATTAATGGCCGCGCGGATGAGCCTTTTCCACTCGGACCCGTTCGAGGATTTTGCGAAAATGTTAGACCGTCGAAGCATTCTTCTTCTCGCACGGGCCGCGCAGCTGTTCCGGCATTTGGCTTGGCTGTGGAGGAAGCAACGCCAAAAGGACCCTGAAACGACATCGAAAGTCAGCTCTCTGTTCGACGTTCTGTCGACCACCATTCTTGACACCGCGCCGCCAGTCGCCCACTCGCATGGCATGACATGGATCGCTTCAAGCAGATCGATGCCAGCAACTCGTCCATCGGCGCACTCCTCTTTCACGATGAAGAGGTCGTCAGTTTGCAGGAAAGCATCGGTCTCTACGACGGCAAGGACAAGGTCCTCCATCAGAACAACGGCACCGTCTACCTCACTTCGCATCGTCTGCTCTACGTAGACGATCTCGAACCACATCGCTACTCGTGCAGCTTGGCTCTAGAGCTTGTCAAACAGAGCGAGTACTACGCTGGCTTTCTCAAGAGCAGCCCCAAGATCACCCTCACCCTCGCAAAGCTAGAACGAGACGATAACGTTGCTATCGACCAACAACAGCAGCAGTCTAGCTCAAGCTCGCTTTCTCCACACACCAACTCGGCACCACTCAGCAAGACACCCAGCAGGGACTGGAGGGTCAACGCCTCGGCAGCCGACTCGACTCCTTCCGATGCTGCCGCTTCCAATTGGATCTGTGCCATCTGCGGCTTCAGCAATGCTGCCCATCGTTCCGACTGCGAGCTCTGCGGCGTCACAAAGGAACCTGCTCGCCCCACTCCAAAACGAACTGCCCACGATTCATCACGATCCGATCCCTTCTCCAGCCCAACCAAGCCGCCATCAATAGCACCGCCTTCAGATCCTGCCGCCAATCCGCCAGCAACGAAGCAGAATGACGGCCTCGCCTGCGACGTATGCACCTTTCTCAACCACCCTTCCATGACCAAGTGCGAAATATGCGGCTCACAACTTGGTCGCAGCTGGCAACACGACCAAGCCTCCGCCGCAGCATCCACCACCTCGCTCACAGCCCCAAGCACACCCTTACGCAAGAGCACAGAAGCAGACGCTCTCTCCTTCCGCTCCAGTACCGCTCCTAGCAGAGCTTCCACTCTAGCCTCATCTTCCTTGCCCCCAGCCACCGACTCGGTCAAGCTCAGCTTCCGTAAAGGCGGTGACAAGGCCTTTTACAACTTGCTCAGATCTACACTTCGAGCCAAAGCTTGGGCGAGCGGTACAAAAGCTTCAGGGTCAGGCGGGTCGAATGCTTCTGCAGGTAGCGATGCTCGAGCCATGCGTGTCGCAGCGGGCATGGTCGATCTCGATGGCAGGTCAGCTGCGCTCAAAAGGGTCGGCATCGACGGCATTCTTTCCTCCGTCGACTCTACCAGTCGCGCTCAGAACGACGACATGCACGGCGCACTCAAGGACCTCGAAGCGCTCATGCGAAAGGCCAAGCAGATGGTCGAGTTTGCAGAGTCGCTCAATGCAAAGCTCACAAAGCAAGAGCAAGCTGCTGCTGCGGCCAAAGCGGCTGGTCTGCCGGATACCGCACCACAGCCGGACCAAGAAGCTGCTACACTCATCCGCTCTTCGCTTGTACAGCTCGGCCTGCCCGCACCTGCGGTCACCGAGGACATGGCGAGGGACCAAGACGAGTATCACCGAGAACTGGCCCGTGAGCTCGCTGGACTGCTGCTCGGCAATCCCTCTGGCGGTCAGAGGACGGGCTTAATGGGCGCAGGCAAGATCGCGGCCAAGGGTAAAACCACCGAATCGCTGCCTCGCGTCTCGGACCACGAGCTGCAAGGTCGAGGCTTGGTCGGCCTCGACGAGGTCTGGTGCGTGTGGAACAGGGCACGAGGTGTCGCCTTGATCCCTCCGCAAGCGCTTCGTTCCGCTGCCGCCTTCCTGCCCGACATCACCTCGCCCTCTGTGCGCATCAAGACGTTCCGATCCGGCCTCTCGGTGCTCCACACGCCCAAGTACAGCGACGACGCCTTCGCCTCGCGCATCCTGCATTATCTCGATACGCTCGAGTGGGAACACAAGATGAAGCGCATCGAACAGGCACAGGCGCTCCGCATCTCGGACGGCAATCCCGTCGTCTCAACAGCTTCGCCGGAAGAGGCGAGCTATGGCGACAATCTCTCGCCCTGGGGTTCGGGCGCGTCGATCTTGGAGATTGCTGAGAAGGAGGACGTGCCTATTTTGCTGATCAACGAGATGATGGACCTGATCGAGACCAAGACGGGCATGGTGGTCAGGGACGATGGCGGACCCAATGGGACCAGGTGGTTTGTCAATCACTTTTCCAGGGTGTAGTCTCCTTGCGGTTTTGGGAACATGCAAACACTTTGATGCTGTAAGCTCACAGATGCCGGACCGCTTCCTGTGCCCTCGAGTGTGAGCAATGTGGCGATGAAGCACACTTTTCAATGTCGTCATCGCTCGTCCGGGGTCTGAGCTCGCATCTCGAGACGACAACGAGGTCCGAACATCAACCGATGACTCGGCCAAGCGTCGGTGCTGAGCCAATCGGACCGGCACAAGCGTTGTCACTCCTTCTCTGTCGTTCCCCGTGGGTTCCTGTCCGTGGGCGAGCTACGCATGGAGAGATTGCCGACTCGAGTGAGCAACCACCGACAGAGTCCGATCAGTCTGGATACAATCTCGGAAATCTCTCAAGAAAGGAGCAGCACGTATGAAACGGGCGTTGCTCTAACTCAATCTGGCCGCGTGCTGTCCTTGCTCGCGATTCAAAAGAATGTTGGGGAGGCTGCAGCGTTGCCATTGTCGATCGACTCCGGACCGATGGGTCCGCAGTGTGCAGATGAAGCATGTCTTGGCAAGGCGGGCCTCGCTTTTGCCATCGTAAAATCCATCACCGTCGTAAAGCCGTAGCACATTGACGGGATTGGATCAAGGTTGCGACACGGCCTTTGCACCTTGAACGCAAACTCTAAGCTAGAGGCTGTGCTTGAGCTTGTAGTGGATCGCGAGCCACGACCGAAAGCACGACGAGCTGCTGAGCCGGCTGTGTGTACCATCTCGAATGCCGGTAGCCCGAGCCGTCAAGGGAAAAGGGGCCTCGTCCAAAGCGAATGGGTCTGCCTTGTGGAGAGACAATGGCAGGCGTGTCGTGGCCGCTAAAAGTGCCGTTCGGGCCGATCAATTGCCCGACCCCGCCTCGGTTTTTCAAGGTTACACGTATCGACTGCTCGACGGCGCTGCAGGCGTTGCTCAGTGGGTGCGCACTAGCGCCAGGTCACACCACCCTCGCATCGCCAAGGAGCCCACTGAGGGGCAAGACAATAGTACGATGTTCAGGCACCTGCAGATAAGCCGCTTTCAAGTGGGTCCTTGAAAGACATTGCTCCATAACGACTTGGCATCACGTCTTCAGCCTCGCTTGCGCGCATCAACCGCAATCCGCTCTCGAGAATGGGAAACGCAAAGATGAGCGGCCTCGTTCCGGCTCAGCCTGACTGTGCCTTCGTGATCGAATCCTAACCAAAAAGAAGCAGAGCTTGAAAGCAAAAGAAAGAGACGGACCGCCGACTTCATCTCACCTTTGTCCCTCTCTGGTAGAGAGTTCCCACCCTCACGCTTGTCACGTGTCGCCGCCCGTCGGAAGCCATTGTGGTGCACTCTCGCCCTCTCCTCCCAGCCCCGCAATTTATGTGGGATGTTGCGCGATAAGCTAGCCAGCCCACCGCACTGTTCCTGCACACTCGAGTGAGGTGGCCCCTGCCGGCTATTCCTTTGGAGCGGGTTATCTCTCTGCTCCTGCTGCCAAGAACAAGGTTACCTGGCTGAATCGCTGCGAATCCCCACTTTTCGCGGCTGGTAGGCTTTGGGACAGGGTATTTACGCTGTACTGCAGCTGCGCAGGCGGGCGACTGTGTGTGGGGAAAGGTAGGAGGATGTGCGTGACAACGTCTGCAACGGCGCTCCCTTGGCAAGCGCATCGAGAAGCAGGATAGGTGGGCAGCGTGAAAGGTACATATACAGGCGTCATTTCGATGGTTCAGCCCGTTCATCTCCCCAGACACATCCTCTACTACTTCTCTCTCCGCACACATCCATCCTCGAACTCGCCTGTCCTCTTTCGCTGTCTTACATCAAGTATACCAACGCTCCATCTGATACCTCTCGCTGCCACAGTCAAGCCAATCTGCATCGTCGTGCTCGTTTTATACCATCGGAACCCAGCTTCAAGCCTGCCTCTCAACGTGCTGGACACGTCGCGTCGATACCCCCTTTCTCGAGTTTCTCCCAAGGCACGTCCATTGAAACTTCATTTGCCCTCGATCCCCACATTGCAACCCCCCACCGACCACAGAAATGAAGTGCTACCTCGTCGTTGTCGTCGCTGCACTCTGCACTTTGGTGGCGCAGGGAAGTGTGGGTGCGCCCATTCCGAAGCCGAACCCGATCGAAGACATTTACGCGAGCCAGTTGCCGGATCCGGGCACGACGGCCCAGATGGCCGCGGGCGACAGCGCGTACCCGCTGACGCTGCTTGCGAGCTTTGATCCGAACGACACTTCGGCTCTCCACTGAGTCGGACGCTGTGCGATTAACCGACCTGGTCGCCGAGGTGCTGAGCTCCGATCGAAGGAGCTCGGTGATTTCGTCACGCAAGCCTTGACGAGCGATGATCTAGGAAACGATATCCGAGACGATGCAACGAGCAGATCAAGTCTGCAGTCTTCACACGTAGCTGTAGCGTCACTCTTGATGAGGACCTCATCCTGAAATAGCAATTGTCATTGCGGAAACGACGCTTTTACAGAACTGTGCAGCCACTCCTATTCCTGCTTTCGCTAATGCCATCTTTCCCGCTGCTGTTATCAAAGACCTTTTCGCCCGTGAGCCAAGTCTGCAAGATCTTGGTCTTCAATATCGTCTGTTCCTTGTCCCCAGTTCCGTGTTCCTTGAACAAATCCGTATCCAGTACAACAAAGTCGGCGCTCTTGCCCTCCTCCAGGGTGCCGGACCAGCTCTCCGCCTTGCAGCTGTGTGCAGCGCCGCACGTGGCCGCTGCCATGGCCGTTGCGAGCGGAAGAGCGAACTGCGGCGTTGTCCTGCTCGTCAGCTCTGGCTCTCGTCCCGAACGCCGCGTGACAGCCGTGTACAGGTTGGGCAGGATCCAGTGGTGGGCCGTGGGCGCGTCCGAGCCGAGTGCGATCGGTGCACCTGCTTCGAAAAACTCGCGAAAGGCAAAGGCTCGCGCACAGCGGCCCTCGTTCGGTTTGTCGCCCAGCATCCGGCACCAGTTTTCCATGATGCTCGGGTCGCAGTGCACGCCCTGGATGCTGGCGGTGATGCCGAGGCGACCGAGCTTCTCGACGTCCTTCGGATCGGTGAGCTCGAGATGCTCGATGCGGTGTCTACGGTCGCGAATCGACCGACCTTGCCCTGCCAGCTTCTCGCCCAGCGTTGCGATGGCTTCGACGGCGGTATGCACAGCCAAGTCGCCAATGGCGTGGATGGCGACTTGCAGGTCGAGCGAGTCAGCGCACTGGACCACCGCCGAGAGCAGGGGCAAGGGCCACATGAGCTCGGCATTGGTCTTGTTGTAGTAGGGCTCCTTGAGCGCGGCTGTGCAGCTGTCGATGACTCCGTCGCACACGAGCTTGATGCCGACGATGCGGAACCATTCGTCGCTGTGTTTCTGGCTCAGCTCGTGGGCGTGCTTGACCTGGGCGATGCAGGCGTCGATGTCGGGGTCGGGACGGACGAGCCAGTGCGCTGCTACGCGGATGGGCAGTTTGCCTTTCATCTTGGCCTTGACGCGCAGGATACAGTCGAGCGATAAGGGGTCCATGGCCATGTCGATGCCTCCAGTGAACCCGCTTTGGTGGTACGAGTCGCAGGCCCGCATGAAGCTCGCCTCCTGTTCCTCCTTCGTCGCCAAGTTAGCCAGCTTGGGCCAGACAAACAGGATGTTGGCCATCTCGAGCAGCAGACCGGACGCTTTGCCCGTGGCTGACTCACGGACGATCTCTCCACCCTCCGGCTCGGGCGTGTCGTCGGTGATACCGAGCTCGTTGAGTGCAGCCATATTGCACCAGTGCGAATGCAGATCAAACGATTCGATGTAGACGGGTCGATCGGGGACCACCTCGTCGATCCAAGACGCTAGCGCCTTGCCATCGGTGCTGTTCTGCATCCACACGGAAGCGAGGATCCGCGGTGCGTCGGGTTTCGCCTCAGCCGCCTCCTTGATCTTCTGCTGGATCTGCTCGAGGTTCTTGCACTTGCCGACATCGACCTTGTCGAGAGACTGGCCAAAGTTGAGCAGGTGCGTGTGGCCGTCGATGAAGCCGGGCACGACGAGCTTGTCGCCGCACAGGTCGACTTGTTCTGCTTTGTGCTTGAGCTCCGGCGGGGTGTTTGCTAGATTGCCTACGTAGGCGAGCTTGCCACGCTGCACCACGATGCATTCTGCGAAGCGGTTGGCGATCGCATCAGCGTCGATGTAGTTCTGCTTGAGCAAGGAGGCGGGCTCGAGCTCTTGGGCTTGGGCGGTGAAGAAGAGGGCGTTCTTGAACAGCTTGGTTGTCATCGTCGAGTCAGAGTGTCAGTTCGTGGGGCGGAGACACCGACGACGAGGGGGGTTGTGGAGCGGTGATGGGAAGGAGGAAAAAGCACACGCTCTGTTGGGAAGGTATCAACCACTTATGTCCACTTCTGAGCAACCTCCTCCATAAGACACCGAGATCAATGGCATTCTCGATGCATCATGGCCAAGGCAGCGGAGCGTGCAGCTTAGGCGCCCTTGCCGCCCCCCTCTGTTTTGGCCACGTGAGAAGAGTGGCTTGGGAGGCACACGGCACACGACATCGTGGGGCACCAATCTCTCTCTCTGCGTGGGCATCGTTTAGGGCTTCTTACGGACAAAAGGGTCCAATCGAGGTTTGATTGCATTGCTCGTCTAGAACTTCTTGTCGAGCATGTCCACCTGCTGCAGCAGCTGTCGGCGTCATACGACACGCTTGGCGGCTGCCGCTCTTCAGCACAGCGTCTCGCGGCGCCAAGCGCGGCTAATCTGCTATCTTTGACGCGCGATTTTTTGGATGATGTTACGCCGTCGAAGCTGTCGGGTATTGGGTTTTTTCGAGAAAAGTCTTTCGGCATGCAGCGCCGGCAAGGCCAGGCTGGAAAGCTGCAGGTCGTGTGTCACCCTGTCACAGCACGGCCAACGGACGAGCCAAGTCGAGCACAGCCCAAAAATCCACAGGCAGGCAGGCCGGCCTTGGACCCCTTTTGGACGTCCTGGTGGATTTCCTGATCGGACGCTTCATCTTCATCAAGACGCCTTTTCATCTTTCCACGTTGCCACCAACCCCACTCCCTCCAAGTCACCGTCGACGCCTTTGATAGCTCTGCAGCGCGACTCTCTCGAGGCAACTTGCCACCACCGCACCATCACTGCCTGGACGACACACCGCAGCAGTTCGACATGCCGACACGAGATCAGCAAGTGCCGGAGCTCTCCTACCTCCCGACCTATACACAGACCAGACCACCGCCTCCAGCCGGCCCACCGCCTGCCTACGCCAATGTCATCGGCAAGGTGTATCCGTACTCGCTCCGACCGGTGCTGCTCGTGACGACGTTCTGCACGTTCCTCTACCTCTTGCTCGTGGCCATCTCGAACTTCAAAGATGTGGGCCACTCTGGCAACAACGGCACCATGAACCTGTTCGACATTCTCACCGGTGCGCTCGTCATGGCTGTTGCGCTCGTTGAGGTGGTCGGCTTTGTCGGTGCGCTCAAGATTAACCTCAAGCTGGCGACGCTCTACTCGAAGCTCACCGTCCCCGGCTTCGTGCTCGTGATTGCCTGCGAGGTGCTCAACATCGCCGGCCACTACATGTTCAAGACACGCATCATCAACGACTGCATCGCTCGCAACACGGGCGCCGTCGCTCCTTCCTCGAGCTTTGGCTGGTTTGGCCAGTCGAGCAGCAACACGGTCATGTCGTCGCAGGACGCCACCAACTACTGCAACAGCCAATGGAGGTACGACTCCATCTGGGAGATCGTGTGGCTCGTCGTGACCATTGTGCTTGGCGTGCCGTTCGTCATGTTCAGCTTCGCCTTTGTGCGTCAGCTGCGCGATCCCAACTCGGTGCGCGTGCGCGAGTCCAACTTTGGCTGGTGGCAGCGTCGCAACCAGCAGCCTCCCAGCGCGCAGTATGGCAACAGGTATGGCTCGGGGCCGTACGATCCGCAGTCGCAGGCGTATTCGTACCCTCCGGCTCCGTATGGCGCGGGTGCGTATGCTCCGCCTGCCGGACCGCCGCCGGGTGCATTTGGCGGGGAGGGCCAGCGCGATCTACCGGGTTACGAGCGGGGCGATGTGCAGGGCGACTTTGATGATGACCGCAAGAGCCCTGTCACTAGCCCGACGTCGTATGGGTACAGCGGGGCCGGTCGCCCGAGCACCAGCAGGGACCGCGACGAGAGGCAGAACGATGCGGCGAAGGACTCGCAGGTGACAATTAGGCTCGATGATGACGCCGCCGCCGACACCAAGAGCAAGTCTTTCGGTCGCGACTCGCATGACGACGATACGCCCAGGATCTGATGTGGTTCTCTACGATGGTTTCGGACTGTAGGACACTGTTAGTTGATGTTTTGTTTTCGGTCGGCTCTGTGTCGACGTTGCGACTGTATTGTGCTTTCGTATTTTGTAACCGACCTTGGCATCTATGGCAAACAGACTGTTTCGTATACGCTCGAGGCCAGGTTGTTCCCTGGGACGGCAATACTTCGCTTGGCTGCTCTTGTGTTTGAGGTCGTAGATGGTCACACGAACAAGGTCGCCAGCTGTGAGAGGTGGAGGAAAAATCGACAAGCGAAATGCAGCTCTTTCGTCAGGGTTCGAATGCGAAATTTGGCGCACGAGCGTTTGCCTTGCTCCCTGGTCACGCTGCGAGGATTTGCTAAGACAAACCGCTGCAAGCCTCTTTGACTTCATTCGACCACCTCCATCCCCTCGACTCAACTCGACGTCGACTCTCGCACCATCGCAGCGCAGCACCACACACAGTCGATGCTGTCTACAGCCACACGAACGGTTCGACCTCGATTGCTGCCCGCTTCCCAGCTCGTTGCTGCGCGCTTCTTTTCGCTCTCGCTTCCTCTGCACACTCCTTCATCGTCCGGCGTCAAGATGGACGCAAACGTGTCAGGCGATGCGAGCAAGGCCGCCATCACGTCGCACAACCAGTACAAGACGAGCGGGCTGGAGCGCGATGAGCTGTCGCCGAGCCCCATCGTGCAGTTCAACACGTGGTTCAAGCACGCCAGCGAGAACGGCGTGCCGGAGCCGGAGGCCATGACGATCTCCACGGTCGCACTCGACAGCGGTGTGCCGCGGCCGTCGTCGCGCGTGGTGCTGCTCAAGCAGGTCGACGCGCAGGGGTTCCTGTTCTTCTCCAACTACAGCTCGCGCAAGGGGCGCGAGTTGGAAGCGAACCCGTACGCATCGCTTGCGTTCTACTGGAAGGAGCTCTCGCGCTCCGTGCGTGTGTGCGGGCGCGTCGAGAAGCTCAGCGCGCACGAGTCGAAGCAGTACTACGACTCGCGCCCGCTCGGCAGCCGCATCGGCGCATGGGCCAGCCCGCAGTCCACGACCATCGGCTCGCGCCACGAGCTGGAGGCCAAGGTCCGCGCGGTAGAGGACAGGTTCGGCGTCCCCGGCGCAGCAGGTTTGGACGAGAACACCAAGTGGCAGGGAGACGAGAAGGCGGTCGATGTCCCGCTGCCGGACTTCTGGGGCGGGTATAGAATCGTGCCGGACGAGGTGGAGTTCTGGTGTGGCAGGCCGAACCGGCTTCATGATAGATTCAGGTACACGAGGAGCATCGATAGCAAGGTCGCTGCTACCGAGGATACGTGGACGATCGACAGGCTGGCTCCATGAACGCCCTGGCTCCTCTCACAACCAATGCTCAGTCTGACGTGCACGAAAGCCAGCTCTCTCGAGTGGGCCGGCGTGAGAATATTGCACCGTTTACATTTCTTGATGCCCGGGTCAGTGAGACATGCTACGACTGCACCACCTTGCCGACAATGTTGTATCGCTTGGTGTAGTATGCGTGCTGTGTGAGCCAAGACGGTGAAGCGGTCAGTATCGCCAGTCTCGTTCCGATGGCGCTGTGCAAGGCCGGCACTCACCCAGTCGTTGAGCACCTTGAGCTGCTTGTCGTCGAGCGTGCTGTAGTCCGACACGGCATCTTCCGGTTTGAGCGACGACATGCCTAGACCGCGCGAGCCGTCCTTGCCTGCGAAAATGTGGTAGCCTTTGCCGGGAGCTGCGCGAGACCGAGCGAAGCAATGAAAGAAAAAGACGTCAGTATCGAGACCAAGGCTGAGTCGAGGCTGCGCTGAAACGTACCGTACATCTCGCGCTTGGGCGAGACGTCAAAGATGTCGCCCTTGACAGCGACGTAGACGGGCTTGGACTCGTCCGAGCCGTCGAACTGCTTCAGGTCGTCGACTGAGATCGGGCCGTCCTTGGGTGGGCTGGGCGAGGAAACAGAATCCACCACAGTTGTGGAGATGAACAGAATGGTCAGTCATCGTTTCGATCCAAAACTCGGCCAGCGAGAGTGGACTTACTGAGTGGGCTTGGTGGTGGGCTCCATCATCTTTGCGTGTTCTGCTGTGGATGAGACGGTGATGGTGGCGAGCAAGCAAGCGAGATAGAAGAGGGTCCTTTGGCATCTCGTTGGCTCAAGCGCCGTCTTGTCTCCACTTTCCTGGCTATGAAAGCGGCGCTGCGCTGAATTTCCCCGGATTGTGACCAATCACGGAATCGCACATTCAATCGAAATTTGGGGAGATGTTAGGCTTGCTCGTGTGACATCGCACGGATGAAAAATTCCAGCAGCTCAGCAGCTGCGCGAGTGGACGTCATTTCACTTATAGAAAATTTGTCGTGCGGAAGCGTCCACGCAATTTTTTTCGCACTGCTCAACCGCCATTTTTGCTGGTTGCCTCCTTCTTTTTACTCTCCTCCTCCTCCTCATCTTACTCAAACAACAGCAGCAGCCATACCATCACCCTCTGCTGGCTTCCCTACTACATCACCACTGCGCATCGGCACACGCATATACCAACTCCACATTCGGACACACGCAACGACTCGTCTGCGAGGCAAACCAGCGAAAAGCGCAGCTCCCTTCCGCAAAACACAACGGAGCCGGACACGAATCCGCGCAACCCTCGCCAACCATGACGACGGTGCAAAAGATCAAGGAGATCGAAGATGAGATGAACAAGACGCAGAAGAACAAGGCGACGTCGTACCACTTGGGCCAGCTGCGTGCCAAGCTGGCCAAGTTGAAACGCGAGCTCATCACGCCCTCGGGCGGCGGAGGCGGTGGGCCGGGCATTGGGTTTGATGTGGCCAAGACCGGTGTTGCGTCCGTAGGGTTCGTCGGGTTCCCGTCCGTGGGCAAGTCGACGTTGATGTCGGGGTTGACGGGGACAACGTCCGAGGCGGCAGCGTACGAGTTTACGACGCTGACGTCGGTGCCGGGTACGATGAAGGTGCACGGTGCGCCGATCCAGATCATCGACTTGCCCGGAATCATCGAGGGTGCCAAGGATGGCAAGGGTCGTGGTAGGCAGGTGATTGCGGTGGCGCGAACGTGCAACTTGATCTTCATCGTGCTCGACGTCGGCAAGCCGCTCAAGGACAAGGCGATCATCGAAAACGAACTCGAAGGCTTCGGCATCCGTCTCAACAAGAAGCCGCCCAACATTGTGGTGTGCAAAAAGGAAAAGGGCGGCATCGCCATCACCAACACGGTGCCGCTCACCAAGCTCGACCACGACGAGGTCAAGGCGGTGCTGAGCGAGTACCGCATCAGCAACGCCGACGTCTCCTTCCGCCAGGACGCCAACATCGAGGAGCTCATCGACGTCATCGAGGGCAACCGCATCTACGTGCCCGCGATCTACGTGCTCAACAAGATCGACTCGATCAGCATCGAAGAGCTCGACCTCCTGTACAAGATCCCCAACTCGGTGCCCATCTCGTCGCAGCACTGGTGGAACGTCGACGACGAGCTTGTCGAGAAGATGTGGCAGGAGCTGTCGCTCGTGCGCGTCTACACCAAGCCGCGCAAGGACGCGCCGGACTACTCGTCGCCCGTGGTGCTCAAGACGGGCAGGAGCACCGTCGAGGACTTCTGCAACGCCATCCACAAGGAGATCATCAAGCAGTTCAAGTTCGCCATGGTCTGGGGCCAGAGCGCCAAGCATCCCAGAGGGCAGCGCGTCGGCCTAGATCACGTCTTGCTTGACGAAGATGTAGTCACCATCTTCAAACGCTGACCGAGGGTGTCCGCTGGAATGGCAAGCTTGGGTCAAACACGTTGTCTTGGGTGTGTTGGCCGATCGTTCAAGTGCTGAACTGGCCAGGATTGTAACCTTTTCACGCAATGTCACGCATTTGCAGAAGCCTTGTGGAGGCTGAGTGCGAGTCCAGCTCAGTCTGTCCATTTCTCGTGACTGAGCTGCCGTTGTACTTCATTTTCACACAATGCATCGGTACCACTCACGCGTCGGGGACTGTTCATAAAACGTCATGCTTCCATTTCATGTGGAGACTCTCGCTGCAATACATTCAGAAAGCCACGGTCTGCATCATGTTCTCGGCGTACCTGGTGCCCGAGACCTTGAAGCTGTTGATGACGGCGTCGATCTCGTGCATCTCGTGTGGTGAGAGCTGGATGTGCGCGGCCTTGTTGTTCTCCTCGAGGTACTTTTCCTTTTTCGTTCCGGGGATGGGGATGATGATGGGCGATTTCTGGAGGATCCAGGCGAGGGCGATCTGGCCGGGGGTGGTGCCCTTTTTGGCGGCGATCTTCTGGATGTCGTTGACGAGCTCGAGGTTCTTGTTGAAGTTTTCGCCCTGGAAGCGCGGGTTGAAGCGGCGGAAGTCGTCCTCTTCAAAGTCGTCGACGGACTTGTAGCTTCCTGTCAGAAAACCGCGGCCGAGTGGGCTGTAGGCGACGAGCGCGATGTTGTGCTTGAGCGCAAAGTCGAGGATGCCGTTGGTGAGCACCTCGGGGGTCCAGGGCGAGATCTGGATCTGGATCGCGTCGATGTGCACCACCTTGATGGCCGCCTCGAGCAGCTGCAGGTTGTACTCCGAGACACCGATGTAGCGGATCTTGCCCTGCTGCTGCAGCTCCTTCATCGCCTGCACGGTCTCGGTGACGTCCACGTTGGGATCGGGGCGGTGCGCGTAGTACAGGTCGATCCGGTCGACGCCCAGCCGACGCAATGACGCCTCGCATGCCTTGTGGCAGTTGTCGCGCGATCCATCCATGGTGCGCTCGCCCGTCTCGGTGATGCGCATGATGAACTTGGTCGCGAGCAACACTTTTTGGCGTGCGTCAGGGCGCGACTTGAAGTACGCGCCAATCTGCTCTTCGTTGTAGCCCAGCTTGCCAGACTTGATGGGAGAATACATGTCGGCTGTGTCCCAGAAGTTGACACCGTCTGCGAGACACCGGTCGAAGATGGCGTCGACCGTCGACTGCGGCGCAGGCTCGCCGTAGAACGCAGCGAGGCCCATGGCGCCGTAGCCGATGCAGCCGACTTTCTCGCCCGTCTTGCCGAATTCGCGTGTGGGGATGGTCATGTTGGAAGGGAAGTACCTTGGAAAGTTGGGTGAGGGTGGGATGGTTGCGACGACCATGGTTGAACAAGCCACTTGTTATATCTTGCTCGCCGATATCAAGCTTGCCATACATGACAGCCGCAGCACCGCAGGCACGGTCCCAGACCACGCATCTCGGTTCCAGCAACCCCTCCACGGCTTTGCGCGCACGCCGGCTCAACACTCAAGCACCGAGTCGAGCACCACCGCCAGAAAGAGTTGGCGTGCGAGCAAGCGGAGAATGGTTTGTGCTAAATCGAGATGGTCTTCGTGCGCACGCCAACGGAGGTGGAGGCGCTTGTGTGCTGTGGAGGTGGAGCGGCGGGGAAAAAAGCGCAATACCCGCGGAGCAAGCTGTTCCGCGCGAGAGGGCGGTTACCGCTTTCAACGTCTATGGCAGCTTGCCGGGCCGTTTGGACAGGTTTGGTTGATCGAGACGAGACGGGACGCAACGAGATTGCTTCTGCCTCGCCCTCAATGCATGTCGCTGCTTTCTAGCCCAGCACAACAAGTGCCTATCGGCTCGTGGGCTTGGTTCTGGAAACACTGTGCCCGAACAGGAAGCCATCATGTTGATCCCACACACAGCAGACCGTGAATCTTGCTGGGTGTCGAGCAGCTAACACCTAGCACTTGGTCGAGTCGAGATGCTTGTACCGTTTATGCGGTACCGACTCGACGAAGCTGTTCTTGTTCGTCGAGTAGCCGTCAGAACAGTTCCGACGGCTTTTCAAGCCGCACACGAGCTCGAGAGCTTCGAAATGCAGCAGTCGCGATGTGGCCAACACAGTAGTCGTGTAGACGGCCATCACGTTGATCCCACACAGAGCAGCCCTTACTCATCACTCGCACACTCGCACACAGCCAGACGCGCTGCCAAGCCGAGACAAAGGCGTCATATTAAGCTACAAGCATCAAGGATTGTATTGGTGCAAATACAGAGGAGCACGTGCTTTAGAGCTTGGCCTTCTGGGCCTTGAGCACGCCGTCGAGCTTGGTGGCGAGCATAATGTTGCCCTTGACCTTGAGCTTGCCGGACATGAAGGCCTTCTGGCCGTTGACCTTGCCGTCGGCGAGGTCGATGAACGTGTCGTCCGAGAGGTTGATGGTGACGTCGGCCTTGCCCTTGGCCTTGCCCTCGTAAGCCTCGGCGTTCTGTGAGGAGAGAAGAAGGAGGAAGTGTCAGCAAAAGGTTCAGATGCGGCTGTCCACGACTAGCACCGCCGATCACAAAGCCAACAGCATCCTGACTGGAAGGCGAAACGTCTCTTCCGGCCTTGATAGCTGTACAGGCTTCCTGTTGCCGACGGTGATAGCGAGCGCGAGCGACAGTGCGACAGCCAGTTCTGAGCATGTCACAATTGTCCATCGTAGCATCGGCTTGCTCTCTGTGTCGACAAGAGCAGGCTTGTGCGAGGTTGTTGACATACCTTTTTGAGGTCGATGGTCCAGACGAGCTCCTCGCCCTTGGGGTTCTTGACGTGCATCTCAAAGACACCGTTGGTCTGTTGTTCGTACAAGGTTGTGGATCGTGTGACAAGAGTCGGTCGGGGCGTTGGTCAACACAGCGAGCATGACAAGGGGTCGAGAAAGAAGACGGATTGAGAGAAGAGGTCAGCGGTCGATTCTACAGGGTCGCGCTAGGCATCAACCAAGAACACACGATCGCAAGCTCGTCATGAGCGCTGCTGTGCGTTCTCGACAGCAACATACCTTCTTCTGGATGTCCTTCTTCTCCTTCTCATCCATGCCCTTGAGGCCGTCGGTGATCTGCTGGAAGAGATCCTTGGACTTGAAGTCAGCCATTGTGAATTTGTTGGTAGAGGTGTTGATGTGGGAGAAAGGGAGAAAGGTTTTCGTGCGTCGATGAGACAGATGTGGTGATGAAGGAAGACTGGTTAGTGAGAATGCGGGGATTGTATATGTAGCTGGCGGCGTCACAAGATGGGCGTGAATGCTTGCTGTCTTTCAGTGTCGCCGCGTGACTTGCTCGAGTTGATCGCCTTGGGGACGAGGAGCAGCAGACGGCGGGAAATCACACAGAGTCGAACGGGGCCATCGAGGCAGCGGACAAGCCAGATCGAAGGCGCTTGGACAGTCTATAGGCGAGCGAGGGGAAAGAAAGGATCGCGTGAATGGCGCTGCAGCATCCATCCTCTTTTGGAAAAAGCGACAAGTGACGTCTCAACTCGCCTGCTGCCTTTGAATTTTGCTGCAATTTCACCTTCCGAAAGCAGCGTGAAAGAGGCTTCTCTCGAGTGTCTGAAATCACCGCCAACGCCAACGCTCTTTTTTTTTTTCTCCACTTTTCTCGCTCGAGCTAAGGCCGGCCGCTTGTCGTTGTATCGCTTGAATACAAGCCTGCCCTCTCAAGATTGAATCGCAGAATACAACTCGTGGAAATGCAGAGGATCCCTCTCTCGCTCAGCGCCCTTTCGCCTTGTGTTGCTTCAGCTCGATGCTCCGATCCAACGTCGATCGATGCTCTCTCTTCTGTGTCGTGATGAATTCATGCTGCGTCTATCTGCCTGGGGTTGCTCCTTTTGGAGCGTGAAATGCACAGCTCGCCTGCTCTTCCCCAGACTCTCTCTCCCAATTTGCACCGGCAGTCTGGATCGATGTACTCCTCAATGCTGCGAAGAAGCGCCGTTGCGGTCGACGCCATTGCAGATCCCGCCCTTGATCCACACTCTGTTTCTGGAACGCATCGAACGCCGTCTGCACACAACGTTTCCAGCCTTTCTGTGTCTTGAGCAAAGCTACAGCTTCTGGCGGTTAGAGACGAGCTTGAGCTGAAAAATGTCATTGGAAATGAGTACAGAGCAGACATGCGAACCTGCAGGTCAAGCGAGCAAGATCAAGCGAGGGCCCCACACCTCTGTCTTTCGGCTTCACCTCGCTGCAGTCGGTGCCCGCTCAACAAAAAAGAAGCCGGTTCGCTTCCCTACCCTGCAATTCTTTCCGTGCGAGACCCGTTCGTTTCCATCGAGGTTACCGTCGCCAGCTCTATCTTGTCAATCAGTGTCAATCTGGTTGTACGCTCAGAGACAAACACCCTGCGTCGGCAAGTGGCCACCGAGCCGGCAAGGAGACGTTCTTCGTATCGCCGATGTGTGACATGGTGTGTGCTTTCCAGAGCCGGTTCCTAGCTGGCACTTGCCTTTGCGAAGATGCTTCTCCGAGTTGCGTTCTCTCCTCAGCCCAGAATCAAGAAAGCTCATCTGCGATCCCGACCTTCACGGCCTGCACGGAGCACGAAAAACGATTGCTGGAATGCTAGTGTACAAAGATGGTCGGGAACGGTCGTTGAGCGAAAGGAGACTTGATCGAATGCAGAAGGCAGCTACCCTGATCTGCTGCCGATCCTCGCCAATGACTGATGCAAGCAAGTTGGAGAAAGGTCAGCACCACAATCCATCATGGCCGCACACATGCGTGAATACTTACATCTTCCGACTGTTCTGCCTCCTCGATGGCATCGCTCTGGCTGACAGTACGCAACACCGACTTTTTGGACGACTCTTGCATCTCGCCCGCAATGATGAGCTCGTCCAGGATCTGCATCGACCAACAAGCAAAATCGAAGTTCAGTACACTCGTTCCCTCACCCCATCCCACCTGCCCAACACCTACCGCATAAGCCTTCTGAAAGTTAAAGATGAGATCGAGCTCGCACACGTTCCCGAAATACCGGTCGAGCACCTCGACGTATCGGTGGATGATCTCGAGCGTCACCAGCTCGTTGTCGCCCTGGCTGATGCCCGTGACGAAGAAGAGCGATGCGTAGCGTCGGTACACCACCTTGCTGTCCTTGTACTCGAGAAAGTTGCACATGCGCGTGCGGCGTGCGAGCACGAGCTGCGTCACGTCCTTGGTGATCTTGAGCTTGGCTTTGGGCGACATGGTGGTGAACCATTTCGCGAGGCGCACTTTGCCTTGGCGGCTGATGAGCAGGATCCAGTTGATCTGTTGCGTAACGAAAAGAGTCAGTTTGATGGGCGAGTGGGGGATCTTGAAGGTGACGCGTGTACTTACCGCCATGTTGAGTGGCTGCAGGCGAGATGGGCAGGAAGCGGTGGGTGGTGACGAGGAGCAACGTTGGTGTTGATCTCGAGCATTTGGTGCAGAGTGTGTCCCGAGCGCGAATTCTTGCGAGTAACGCGTCACGCTGACTAAGCGACTCCAAAGAGACCAACACTTTCCCGAAGGGTCGTGCGTGCGCGCAGCTCCAACTCGCACACGCGAGTCCAAAGTGTCACTCTCACCATCCTGCCCTACGCCCGAGCTCTCTTCGACACGACTCACAAATGCAGCGCATCGCTCATCGCTCCAGCTGAAAAGCAACGCAAGGGCATGCTCCCGACACACTTTGTCAGCCCTGCCTCCATCTCGCAGCAGCATGCCGATAGAGACCACCACGACGACATGACCGCTGCCGCCCCCAACCAGCGCCACAACGGCAGCACGACCTATCCACCTTCGACTGCACCGGGAAGCGCACCATCAAACCCTACCGTCACGAAGCTGCTTGGATCGCGCGGCATTGCTTCGCTCACCATCGATACTGGACCGTTGTCCGGCCAGACGGCAAAGAAGAACGCGTCGGCGACAGAGCCTTCCCCGACAATATCCACCCAGGCGTCCGCGCGGACGAAGAGGGGACGATGGCATACGCTCGAGTTCAGGCTATACTTCCTCGTGTTCGCCGTCATGGTGCCGCTGATGGTGTACGTACCTGTGCGCCTCAGTACGCCGTCGAATCCAAACTACTGGTCGTACACGGACCATCTCAAGCCGGGGTGGATCGCAGGCAGACTGCGAGATGATAGCGACTTTCAGTATCGCTCCTTCCGCGACTACGTGCCTGCCCTGGTCGGGATCATGGGCGTCTACCTCGTGCTGTCCAAGCTGTTCACCCTGCTGCCCTCCTCAACAGCGAAATATACCCGCATCGACGGCAGCAGCAGCAGCGCTAACTCTGCGACAGTCAGACCGAACAGGATCGCATTCCTCAGCGTGTTCACCATCCTCTTCATCTTTGCGCTGCACGGCTTCAACTCGCTCAAGCTGCTCCTGATCCTCGTGACCAACTACGGCCTGACGAAGGCGCTGGGCGGGATGAAGGTCGCACCGGTTGTGGCGTTCGCTTTCAATATCGGCGCGCTGTTCGCAGTGCACTGGAACGACGGATTCGAGTACAGCCGCATCTCGCCTGCGTTGGGGTTCCTCGAGGTGTTCAAGGGGCTGCTGCCGCGCTGGCAGATCAACTTTAACATTACGATGCTGCGGCTCGTGTCGTTTGCGATGGACTACCACTGGGCCAAGTGCGAGGCGGATGCGGGTGGGCAGGCGGGTCGAGCGATGGGCGAAGTGGAGCGCCAAGGGACCGAACCGACGTACCAGCAACGCACACGGCTCACGCAGCACTTGGAAGAGTACAGCCTGTCCAACTACTTGCTGTACGCGCTCTACCCGCCGCTGTTCATCGCGGGCCCGATCATGACGTTCAACGACTTTGCGTCGCAGCTGCGGCGGCCGTGCCGCATCTCGACGCGCACGGTGGTGCGGTACGCGGTGCGCTTCGTTGTCTCGCTGCTGACGATGGAGCTGATCCTGCACTTTGTCTATGTCAACGCGATCAAGGACGCCAAGGCGTGGGTGGGCGCGACGCCGCTCGAGCTGTCCATGATCGGCTTCTGGAACCTGATCGTGGTGTGGCTCAAGCTGCTCATCCCGTGGCGCTTCTTCCGGCTGTGGGCGATGGTCGACGGCGTCGAGGCGCCCGAGAACATGGTGCGCTGCATGGCCAACAACTACTCGACGCTCGGCTTCTGGCGCTCGTGGCACCGCTCGTACAACCTGTGGATCGTGCGCTACATCTACGTGCCGCTCGGCGGCAGCCGCAACCAGATCCCCTCGACACTGCTCGTGTTTACGTTTGTCGCGCTGTGGCACGACCTGAGCCTCAAGCTGCTCGCGTGGGGGTGGCTGATTACGTTTTTCATTGTCCCGGAGGTGGTGGCGCGCCGGGTGGTGCCGTACAGCGTGTGGGGCGAGCGGTGGTGGTTTAGGCACGTGGCGGCGGTGGGGGGTGTGGGGAATGTGCTCATGATGATGACGGGCAACCTGGTCGGGTTTGCGATCGGCACCGATGGCATGCGGTATATGATCCAGCAGCTGCTCGGGAGTGTCGAGGGCGTGCGGTTCATGGTCGGCGCATGCGCGACGCTGTTCGTCGGCGTGCAGGTCATGTTCGAGTACAGGGAGGAGGAGTTACGGCGTGGCATTGACCGCAAGTGCTGAGTGCGGTGGCAGCTGGTTGCAATAGAAAGGTCCTTACACCAGCATCGCTGCAAGGCATGGTGTTGCTCGACGGAAAGCGCTGTGACCGCTGGATGAACCTGGATGTTAAGTCATCGTTTGTACGCTGATGGCACACGATCAGACGAGCTTTGGCGCGATGCGAGCTGCTGCAGCCTGAAATCTCATTCAGCCGTGGTTGCAACTCCGCGCCAACCTGTGAATGCGTGCGGGGACACTTTTTTTCCTCCCTCTTCAGCTGCCGGCATTTGTGTCGAGTTTTGTTTGTGCTGCAACGGCGCATTTTTGCTTTAAAAAAAGCCCCGCATCGGGGGTGAGACTGCTTTTGTGCCTGCTGCCTTTTCAGAGTGCGGGAAAATCGATGATCAACGTCGCGCATCTTCACGGCTTGCCGCCTTCGACGCCATTGCCTCGCCCCTCTCTCCGCTCCTGGCAAGCATGGCGTTGGTGGTGAGTGTGGGCATGGAGGCTGTTCTGGAGGTGTGGGTGGGGAAGTGTGGATCTGGTGGGCGTTGGATGCTCGGCTGGGGCTGGTTGCTGGGCGGCTGCTGCAAGTGTCTGTGATAGACCTCGGCTAGACGGTGTGTTCCTTGGCCCTCTGCTGGGTTTCCCCATGCGTGTGTTTGCTTGGTGGGCAGAGCGGGGATCGCCTTGCACAAGAGGCTGGGGCGACTCTTTGGCCTCGACCGTCTCTCTCCTCTTGCTTTTGCCGTTACCACTACCATCTCCATCCACGCGTCAAACGCATTCGAAAGCGTCTCGACCACACAGTCATTCCATCTACTCCACCAGTACACTTGACCGCGAGACTTGGTTGGTACGAAAAATGGCACCGCCGCACTCGCGCCCGCCCGTGGCGCCGCAGGTGCTCGAGATCCCGCTGCAGCTCGCCATCGTTGCGTTTTCCATCACGCTGCTCGGGCTGACGGGCTGGGACTATGCGCGCTGGCAGACGCTGCGCGACCGCTCGCGCATCAACAACTTTGTCGAGATCCAGGACAACGGCATGCTCACCGTCGTGCTCGCCGCCATGATCGTCTCGGCCGTCGGGTTTGCGTTCGGTAATTTGGCCGCGTTCTTGGCGTGTGTGCAGTTCCCCAAGCGCAGGGGCGAGCGCACGGGCAAGGGTACCTATGGATATATCCTGGTCGGGTTGGTCGAGCTCGTGCTCTGCGGTGCGTACCTGGGCATCGCCGCCGCGTTGACGGCGTTTGCGGTCCAGAAGCACCCGACTTTCTCGAGGGGCCCTCAGTACTCCGAGCCGTTCACCACCAACCAGAAGGTGTTCCTCCGCTCCATCTACCAGATGTTCGCTGCGGGCCAGAACACCAATCCGGCAACAAGCACCACCCAGAGCCCAGGCGCCCTTGGTGTGTGGGCCAACATCAACACGATCGAACAGGCGAATGCCTTCTTGGCACAGAACAGGTACCTGAACTACAAGCACTACAGGGTCACCGTGGCGATTGCCTGGGTCACGCTCGCGACGACGTTCTTCGTCATGGCGGTCCACTTTGCGCTGCCGCTGGTGCTCAAGGCGCTCGGCATGACCAGGCCGCCCAAGGGGCAGGCGAGGCCGGCTAGAGGGCCGGTCGGGTACGGCGAGAAGAGGAACAGGGCGGCTGGGTACAGGAGGGACGAGCTCGACGAGTATTGATCTCGACGCGCACTGCACCCTATCACACGCTCTTTTCTCTCGCCCGTTCCGTCGTGGTCTACTCTGTTCTTCTGTATGGATATCGCTTGCTGTCCCTGCTTTTCGTCTTTCTTTGCTTCGTGTTTAATGGAAGCTTGTGTTTGTCGGCTTTTCTCGTTTGCTGTGCTGGTGTCCTACGATCATGAACTGAGCTCATGGATGTGGCGGCCGCTGATCCATTCTGGCATGCTCGGGATGAGCGGTGGGTTCGTCAAATTGCGTCATGAAAGGTGGGTATCGATGAATATGCATGGTGTTTCTAGAAGGCGACGAAGATGCTCAGCAGGCGTCGAATGAATACGGCGGGCATGCGTAGGATGTCCTGCAGCCAGTTGGATACGAAGTATGAGACATGTGCGTCTTGAGTGCGTGTCTGCACGCTTTGCGACGAGAACGAGTCGGCCCAGTACGAGCGTGCTTGGGCCAGGTCGTCGGGCTCGCTTAGAGTTTCTGCGGATGGCAACGCTTGGGTTTGATGGAGCTCGTCGTCGCCCGGCAGCGTTGGTTCTTGGTCATTTGACGGAGGAGGTGCTGCTGGGATGACGGGCTCGAACACGTCCGGTGCTGGAGAGTTCTGAACGGCAGAATAGAATGCGGCAGGATCGGCTCTCGTCGCAGCCTCGACGAGGCGAGAGAGCTCGTCCAGTTTGGCGGACAAGGCACGGTTGGCCGTCTGACCTGCGTTGAAGAGCATGAAGATCAGGGCGGTCAAGAACAGCGTCCATAGCAGATGCGACGCACGCAGGACCCAGTTGATTCCGCTGTCACGCGCTCCCTGTGCCAAATAGCCGTCTTGCCGTGCCAGAGCATTAACATCGCGGTGACCGGTAGACAGCGACTCTTTGTGTGCTGCGATGATCGCTAGCGCTTGCCGCAGAAGCTCGTCAGTGTTTGCGCCGCTGAGCGTGTCCGTCTTGGAGCCTTGCAGCGTCAGCCGACTTTTCTCCTGCTCTTGGAACTGCTGCACGGTCTCGCGCGAGTCGTCCAGCGACTCTAGACGCAGAGGGCCGGCTTCCGATTGATCCTGCATAGGATCGATGGCAGCCAAACGGACCTGTTCGTAGACGTGATTATGGGCGGCGGGCGTGAACAAGCCGCGAGGAAGGTGGGTTACATCGCCGCTCTGCACTGCGCGGGACACATTTTCGTTCATGGTCATGCTACCTCGGATGCAGAGGGAGACAGGATCTTTGCTCTGCAGCAGAGGGAGTAAGCTGAACGTGACCACGAGCATGTGCTCCGAGGCGGTCGTTGCGTCCGATGGCTCCGACGGTGGCACAGACGGAACGCCTTTGGCACTGCCCGACGATTGCAGCGAGAATCGCCTCCGTTTTGTGGATGGAGCTGCGGCATTGTCCAGGGAAAAATCCAAGTCGGCGTCGTTGATGCCCTTGGGTGGAGCGACGCTGAGGAGGTCCTCTTCGTCGGCTGAATGCTGATTTGGATCGGGAAGGACGACCAGGTCTCCTATTTCGAACGTCGGTGATGCGCTCAACATGCCTTGCGCTGAGGTGCTGGGTAGCTGACTTGGAGAGGAGGCTGAGGTTGCAATTAGACCAAAGGACCAGCTGACGATGCCTCTGGAAGCGTCGACGGTTTCTGGGCGCCATTCGAGTATAGATGCATTGGATTCAAGCTGAGCGTACAGCTGCACTTCCCGATCAAGGCCAGGGAAGAAAGGATCGAAAAGATCGAGTGACGCCTCAAAGGCGACTTCGGAGCTGTTTTGCACGGCTTCTTGGTGCGACCCCAAGCCTCGAGGTGCGCGAGGTTGGTACGTGATAGAGCCGATCGCTTTCTTGGTCCGCAGCGCATTCGGCAAGATGCGCAGTGGATGATCGGCAGGAACCAAGTCGCTAGCTTGCTGTGCAGCGATGCGGATGACTAGGGCGTCGCATGCGTGGAAAGGGCCCACGATGGCGGTATCGTCCTGCTCGAGATCGGAATCGTCGACCGAGTTGGAGCCGAGCAGCGTGACGTCGGCTTCATCGTCGGAGAAGGAGGCGATGCTGGGAGGTCGATGAGACGAGGCTGCTGAGGAGCGCCTTCGAAGTGGTTTGCGTTGGCTGGACACGGGCAGGATGGGAGGATCGACCTCGACAGCCATGCCGCGCAGACCAAAGTCGCTGTCCATCGACTCGTCGACGGTGAAGCGCATGAAGTTGTTGAGGCAGACGGGCACTGCCAGCCTGACAGAGAAGGGCGCCAGTGGGGGCTTGGAAAGGGGCTTGGCAAACAGATGAAGTGTGACCATGTACGAAGCGAAAGAAGGCTGCGAGGCCATGGCACGCTTTGATCGTGGGCTAGAGCGGGACGAGGTGCGGAGCGTGATCTTGCCATCGTCGCCTCGGATTACAGTGGGAAGATGGGAAGCGTCGTTGGTCTGTCCTGTCGACGTGCTCGACTTGGCTGTCTGCCTGGGCTCATGGTCGATGAAGCTGTCGTTCAATTCATGGTCAATCGAAAGCGGAATGCCTAGCGAGTTGGCGGCGGTCGCGGCGGAGGTGGACAGTGCGGGAGCGGCACCAGCATCGTCGAGGCGGTGAAGGATGGCATCTTGCAGCTCGACAGCGGGATCGGCGAAGAGGAGATACGACTCGTTTGACTCGGTATTGGGCACCTGGACTTTCAAAAAGAGCGTGTAGGATGCACCCGAGCTCGATGCGTGGCCCTTGATGACGAGCTTCTTGCAGATCCTCGACCTCGCAGAAGAGCTGCTAGAGCCTGAGCCCGGAGTGGCAGGTGCCGAGTGCGACATGCCGACGATGTGGATCGGACGATGTGGCTGTTCCTTCAGATGGTTGGACAGGTTAGCATGGTCGTGGTTTTCAGCAAAGGTGCGGGAGCGGCAGTGGTGGCTATTGAGGGAAAACACAATGCGATCAGTCTGGTAAAGAGCAAGGCGAGTCGAGCAGCGCGCGCAATGTATGGACGATGAGAAGCTGAGCAAAGCTGAGTCGCAAGTGCCATTGACCCAATCAAGGTGAGGTCGAGTGGCGAAATGTGACAGCTTGAAAGGGAAGAGCGAGAAGAGTGACTTTTGGAAAGTAACACACACTCGGCCCCACAGCGAACTCAGCAGCAGCAGCAGCAAAACAGCAGCGAACAGCATTTCTTCCAAAATGTCACCTTTTTGGTCGGAACCGAACGGCTGGGCTGCTCTACCGCACGTGAGATTTTTCGTTGGGGCTTCAAGCTGTGATTTTTGGAAGAAATTGTTTTTCCTTTCCTTTCTTCTCGACAGGCTCGTCTGACATTGTGCAGCGACACACACTTGTCCCGATCATTCACTCCACCACGCACACTCACACCTCCATCACCCTCACAATGGCGTTCGCATCCAGATCAGCATCGCTCTCAGCGCTACGCCAACTCGGCTCTGGCCCGGCCGTGGCTTCCAGCTCGCGCAGTGTTGCCGCAGCAGCCTTCTCCACCACAGCCTCGCCATCCTATGCCGCACCCACATCAGAAGATGCGACGGCACGCAGGGCACCCTTCTCGGCCGCAGCCGAGGCATCCAGATCGTCAACAGAGCCCAGCGTCGTCGGACGAGGACGCAAGTCGGCAGGTCGAGGCCAACCCAAGATGCTCTCTTCCTTTGACGAGTGGATCCAGTCCGACGCACGCGCCTACAAGCAGCCCAAACCGGGCATGGGTCCCAACTGGATCGGCGACACTCCCTTCCCGCTCAACCCCTCTTTCAATCCACCCGCGCCCGTGCGTCAGAGCACCAAGACCGAGATCTGGCGACTGCACGAGAGCGATCCCAAGCAGTGGACCATCCGTGCCCTCTCCGAAAAGTTTTCCATCGGTCTGCAGAGGACCGAGGCCATCCTGCGGTTGAAGGCGCTCGAAGTTGAATGGGCATCACAGGTAAGTTCGACGTAAAGCTCAGCATGCTCTCGATGTTGCTCCCAAAGTGATGAGTCAACAAATTCATTCGATTAGTCTTGAAGACATCTACATGGTTACCAAAATTTTTACAATCCTTACTATACTGATCTTGCACATCGAGAGCTGCCCACTCGCTGGCACATGGATGCACACGAGCTCTATTGCTGACCATCATGCTCCTTCGCATCCATCGTCCCACAGAGCAAACCACTGCAGAGCGAGTTCCAGTCCAACATGGACCGCCTGCTCGGTGCGCAGGACCGCACGCGCATGCCCGAGCCCGAACCGTCGGTGCAGTCCACGGACAAGTCGGTGCGTGGCACGCAGCACGAAGAGTTCTCGGAATCCGATCCGTTGGATGCACCTTCCGTCATCGCACCCGCCCTCGCCCAAGAAGGGCTCAAGCGATCCAGCATGATTGCCGCCTTGCCCAGCGGCGGCCCCGACGCAGACGCCAAGAGCTCGAGCAAGGTGGTGCAGACCAAGCGGGCACCTCTGTCCATCACCAACGTCTCGGGTGATTCCTACAAGGGCGCCGGCCGTGTCGAGCGAAACGTGCGTCGCGCCGAGAAGAGGAAGGGACCGCAGGCGAAGACGCGCGCCAACAAGTAGAAAAATCGCATCCCAACCACAAACCTGTACAACACTTTTTGCAGCCAATGCCACGCCACGCTGGATACCACAGTCTGTCGTAAGAAAAAAAATAATTGAAGAGATGCCCATCCTGGAGTGCAAATGATATCTAGGCGTAGAGGGCGAGCACACGGTCCTCGATGCCGTCGCCGATCCAGCGAATGCTCGAGTCTTCCAGCCCGACGAGCTCGAGGTTGTCGCGTTCGGCCAGGTGGAGCTTCTCAAAGTCGGGCGACTGTCCCGGTGCGGCTGGATTCATCGCCTGCATCGGAGCCGCTGCGCCGGACATGGCCGCCATATCGCGTGTGCCGTCCGCGGCGTTGTCGTCGCCCAGAACCAGCCGGTACACCGCATTGAGGCCGAACAGCGTCAGAAAGTACCAGCTGAGCGACGACACCCACGTGACGTCCAGATCGGGCGTCTGGATGTCGCGCTGCAGCATCACCTTGAAGCGCACCGTCAGCGGGAAGGGCAGCTTGAGCAGCACGAACCCGGAGAAGAAGAAGTTGATCCAGCCCATGATGACGGTCTGTGGGATCATCATGACCATCTGCTTCTTCATGCCGTCCATCATGCCGTCCATGCCACCGGCAGGGTCGAAGGGGTTCTTGGGTCCCTCTTGCTCGTCTTTGTCCTTGGGTTGCAGGTACGAGCCGTTCGAGAGCGCTTCAGAAAGGAAGGCCTTGCGCGATGCGAACGAGGTCGGTGGAAGCTGGAAGTAGTTTTGGCGCAACGCACCTGCTCTTGCCATGACTCGTCTGTAAGAAAAGCAAGACACGATGAGTTCAGCGAATGCATCCTATATCTGCAGATGTCTTGGATGTCGATGACTTACTGCTCTCGAAGTGCAGGGGCAGCGATGCTCTTTGGCGCCGAGTTGAGCAGCGAGATGACATTGTGTCGCAGCACACCCACCAAGATCATCACCACCAGAATCGGGATGAGCACCCAGTCGCGAATCGCGCTGTCCAGGAACAGCGATTGTTCGAGCGCCATCGTGTCCGTTGTTGCTGTGGCAGGAGGGTGCGAAGACCTTGTGATGGTGTCGACGACGCAAGAGCGAGACCGAGTTGGCCAAAGTGCGTCGTGTGTGTCCGTGCTTTTTTCGTTCTTCGGACGTGCGCGTGGCGGAAAATCGAGTCTGTTGAGAGCAGTAGCCTAACAAATTAGGGATGACCAAAAATCGATTTCGCAGCGCACGAGCTTATCACGGCTTTCGGGTTTGCCTTTCTTCTCCACACGCTGTGCTCGGACTGAATGCGCTTCCACCAAGCTTCTCCCGCTCTTTGCCCCACTGTTCTTCTCTAGACTACCATTCTCTCGCGGCTGCGCATACATGCCGCTTTCTCGACCATGACCATCTCTCGCGATGCTGCGCTATTGAAACAACCACCAACCTAGGTTCGCCTCGATCCTTCTTTCACCTGCCAGCAAGGCGGTCGAGCAGCTTGTCTCGCCCCCCACCGTCAACATGTCCGAGCCGCTGCTCGGCGTCATCCTCGCCACCTCGTCCTCGCGCGGCGACCACATCGTCTTCCGATGGCCCAACAACCCCAAACTCTTCAAACGCTACTCCAAGGTCAAATACTACACCGAATCGCGTCCGCTCCACCGTGCCCACCTCGACGACGAGCTCGACCCCGTGCGCCAAAAGGCCAAGTGGGATCGTCACGACGAAGACGACGACCACCACGCCGATGCCGACTCGGACGACGGCTGTCAGAGCGACACGCCTTCGTCGTCCGACTTTGAAGACTCGGACGGCACTTTGGCCGACGACGACGAGAACCGCTCGGTGCGCGACCGTGCCGACACTGTTATCTCGCATGGCAGATCCAAGACGGGTGCCGCTGCATCGGCGGCTCGTAGCAAAAGCAAGGCGAGACGGCCCTTGCTGGGCATGGAAGAGGCGAGCGCCAGCGTCAGGTCGGCCGATCGTCATGCTTCGGCACACAAGGACGCCAACGACGCACACGACAGAGCCCCGGAGTCCGACGCGGGCACGTCCAAGGAGCTGTCTCCCGAGGAAAAGGCCAGGCGCGAAGAGAGGGCGACCAGAGCATACAAGACTTATCTCGGCTACGACATTGAGATCCTGGCCAGCATTCTCAACCCTCGACCCGAGCTGGCGCACCAGAAGTTCGAGCTCGTCGTCGACGACCTGGCCTTCCTTGGCCATCCCGTGGCCGCCACCAAGGGTGGCACTTGGAGTGATGAGAGCGATGAGGGCAAAGACAATGACAAGGACGGTCACGGCTCCAACGACAAGGCTGCCGCTCAGGCCCAGCAACGTGGTCGGTCGGGGCTTCGCAAGGAGATTCGACCGTATGATCTTCCGGACGGCAGCGACAACCTCGACAAGGCGCCAGCAGCATCCGACAAGCAAGCTGCCAACAAAGACACCATTCCATCTGCCAAGTCGAGAAACGTGTCGCAGACTCGCATGGAACCGACCCACGACGCGCTCCCCTCATCCCGTTCGCAGGCACCTCTAACCCAATTCCACCTCGTCCTCGTCCTGGACCGTCCCGACCCATCCTCGGCCATGGCGGGCATGGACCTCTCGTCGTGGCTCCAGCTCTACTACGACAACGTCGTCTTCAAGATGACCGCGGCGCTGTTTGCCGAGCAGTCCAAGTGCGACTACGTCGGCCGCGAGACGGAAAAGCTGCTGGCGCTGCGCGAACGGTGCATGGACGACGGCCAGGCGTACGCCGCCTACGCCGCGCAGTGTCTCGGCATCTCGTCGCTCGCACGCTGCATCCGCGACCTGCACAGGAGCATCAGCACGTCGTGCGATGCGTTGATCACCGTCAACGACCGCATGGAGGTGGATCTGCAGCTGCCGCCCATCCTGCAGGATCCGAACAGCCTGCCGAAGCTCGTGGACATCGAGACCGAGCTCGATCCGAACGACCCTGCGTTTTTGTCAGGGAACGGGTTTGCGGGGCGTGGCAAAGAGGGGGCGGATGAGGATGGTGGCGGAGGCACGCATGATCGGCTGAGGACGTTGAATCCGAGCCAGCTGAGTTTCGAGGAGTGGTGTCGCACCACGGGGCCGTATCTGGTGCCGTGGAAGACGCTGTTGCTGCTGCATGACCAGCCGGACGACACGCCGGCACGCGGTCGGGACGGCAGTCCTGCCGGTCCCGTTTCGCCGGGAGGCGCGCCCGCGCCCGAAGTGCGTGGCTTCGAACAGCTCTCGCGCACGTTCACCGACTACTTCAAGCCGCGGCTGCACGGCAGCTTCAACTTCAGCGACGTCGCCGACTTCTTCGGATGGCATCTCTACGACGACGTCTACCCCATGGTGCGTCACCTGATCTACTACCGGCAGGCGCGCGTCATCGACGTGCCGCGCCCCGGCCACGTGTACGCCATCTCGCCGCTGTTCGACTTTGCGCGCCTCGGCGCGCTGTCGCGCGTGTGGGCGCACGCGTTCCCGGACGTCGCCCCGCTGCCCGTGTTCCTGTCGCAGCTGTCGTCGTC
>LT795060.1:534564-546140 GCA_900162835.1 Sporisorium reilianum f. sp. reilianum | reverse complement strand
CACCGGGAGGTATGCATCGTTGCTACCGTCGTGTGGTTTGCTGTGGTCCCAAGCTGCAGCGAACAGCGGCGCGACAGGGTACGCACGGTCTAGGGCGTACTGGCCTTCCATGCCCGAGTACACGACTCCGGCCGTCGGGGCGGGTGGCAGCACAAACGGACCCACGTGCGCAGGCGGCCACATGGCAGGAACGGGCATCTGGATCCCAAGCCCCGTCTTGCCATGTTCGGTGCCCGGCCCAGCGCGTGCGTCCGCCAACGGCATCGCCGGCATCACTGGAATAAACGGAGCAGAGACTCGGGGAGGAAAAAACGTGCCCATACCGTGTCGGGCCTCGGCCACAGCCGCATCGAGCTCGCCCGTCGTCCTCGCAGGCTCCGGTGCGCGGTGCAGGCCGCCACCAGCCGGCGCTTCGAGGTGCAGCAGCCCGAGCGACTCGAGCGTGTGCTTCTGGCTCACCGAGTGCTTGAGCTGCTTCTGCGCCTCGCTGTCCGCAAACCGCACCTGCAGCGGCAGCGTCGTGCCCGGCAGCACACGCCCGTGCAGCCGCTCGATGCACAGCTTGGCCGCGGCGCGGTCAAAGAGGCGCACAAACCCCACGCCCCGACTCTCGCCGTGCACGTCGTACAGGATCTTGAGGCTCGCGATCGGGTACGGGCTGAACAGCTGCTCGAGCTGCTGCGTCGTCATCTTGATCGGCAGGTTGCTGAGGTACACGTTGGTCGAGCTTGTGTCTGCCATGCGACGCAGGCGGGCGGAGAGGGATTCTTGGGCGAACGACGCCGCGAAGCCGTGGCTATTGAGCCACTCGATGGCGGTCTTGGCCATCTCGCTGCTGGCGTACATGAGGAAGCCAAAGCCCTTGCACTGTCCCGACTGGCGATCCATCATGGCTTTGTGGCTGATGACCACTCCGCAGACCGAGCCGAGCAGGTACAGCATGTGGTCGTTCATTCTGGACGAAATCAATGCAAGTACACGGCGTGTCAGCTGCTATTCCATTGACCGAACAATGAGGGCTCGATGCACTTACTCTTTGGGAAGACCATTGACGTAGACGTTGGTCTCGTTGTTCATGTCGAGAGCCGAGCCCTTGTCGGCGCGTCGTGCCGATGCGTGGTAAGGCGATTCGCCGAGTGCCAGTTTGGGCAGCGGAGGCGGGTTGAACGCGAGCTGGTCGTGTCGGAACGTATCGACACGAGCCTGACCTCGCTCAAAAGCCGACGCGACGTTGCCCGGCGCAGTCGAGCGCAGCAGCCTCCAGCGATCGGCGCGCCAATCCTCACTCTGTTCCAGCTTGGGCGCTCCCGGCTCGTGGCCGTCAGCGTGTCGATACGCGTCTCCCACCAACACGCTCGGCCTGGCCACGTCCATCCTGTCCCCACCCGCCACGAGCGTAGCCGACGTCGGAGCCGGCGAGATCACACACGGCTCCGCAGCCATGCCGAGCTTGAGGTTGAGCGTGGGGCCGCCGGCTTTGCGGTCGAGCGGACTGGGATGTTCGTGGTCGTCCTCGAGCGTGGGGGCCGGCGTCTTGCGTGAGATGCGAGGGCGCCAGGGTGTGGCAGGTGCGAGGACGCGAGGCTTGCGTGCGTCCTTGGCGATGGGAATGCGCTTACCGTTGACCCAGCGTGTGCTGGTCGTCGTGGGGCTAGGCATGCCTGGGGTGGTCTCGCTTTTGACGGAAGGAGGCGGAGGCGGAGGCGGAGGTGGGCTTCTGCACTGTCGAGTGGGACTGGCTTCGAGGTGGAAGAACTGGCGATCGCTGCGCGGGATCATCATCGAGGAGCTGGAGGAGCCGAGTGAGGCGACAGGATCTATTGAGAGTGTCCAGGAAAGTTGGCAACAGGGGAGGGAAGGGGAAAGGAAGAGGGGAGAGAAGACGTTGGAAGAAGAGAAGACAACCTTGCTTTTCCAAACCAAAGCCTTATATCCCTTCTCGCACCGCTCCTGGACGCCCCGCAAACATCTTCGAGAGAAGCGTTGTTTACTCTGTATGCTGCTCTCGTAATCTCTTCTCTATCCCCTGATCTACAGGGGGCTGATCGACGCTATGCAGCTGCACAAGAAAGGCTACCCGCGAAACTTTTGCTGCACACAGCATATATCGCGCTCCTCTCTCCACTTGCCGTTCTGAAGCGAGCGGGCTTCAAATCTGGCAAGCCACAGCGGCAATCATACGCAATAAGCGACCTTCCCGCTGCTCGAAGCGCTGCCTTGGTTTGACTGGAGCGGGTATCGCCAGCTGCACGAGGTGGCGCGCGCACAGGAGGGAACGAGCTATCACACACTATGCACGAAGAGGCGTTCCCTGGTTTGATAGCGTTTCATCTGCGTCTTCTAGGTAGTGATACAGTCGACGTCTGGTGTGACGTGCAGAGAGAGAGAGAGAAGGAGCACGGAGAGAGCAGCGATGCGTGCGGTCGACCAGTCGAGAACTGCAAGGCAGTCATGAGCATCGATGGAGGCTGAATTGATGTATGCGCCGCGTCGGTGAATCAAAATCACATGCACGGCCAAGCCAGGCGCGTTGTGCTCGTCGCACATGACTTTGTTGCTGCTGCGAATCGCGCTGCTCACCTGCCGTTCTCGTAGTTGGGTGTCGAGTCGTCGATCAAGCTCTGCCGCTTGAGCTGACGCTGTGCCCTCGCTGTGGTCTCTGCCGATGATGGTCCGTGCCCGTGCCCATTCGCTTCGTGAGCGCGTGTGGAGCGAGTCTTGCCTTGGCGAATCATAGGCGAGGTGTCGCGAAGATCGTCTTCGTACTCGTCCTCGTCGAGCCGCGTCATGCCGAGCGCCTCTTCGTCCTCGTAGGCGTTGAAGAGCACCGAGGAGCCCGCGCTGCTCCTCCTGCCATGCCCGAACACGGTGGCGCTGCGTCCCGAAGGGCCGCTGAGGCTGGTTCTGCCGTTGGCAAAGCTGCTCATGGCGCGCTGCTGGTCGAGCAGACGCTCGTGCTGCTCGGACAGGCGGGTGGTGCCTTCGCCCGTGACGAGCGACATGCGCGGCTGCTGGGTGACCGGGTCGATGATGCGGTTGAGGTTGAGCAGGTACACGCCGGTGAAGATGACGATGAAGCCTCCGAGTAGCGACACCGCGGGCGCAGTGGACGTGTTGAAGCCCTGGAAGAGCAGCACGGAAGCGAGGATGGTCGAGGTGGTAAAGAAGACGTAGTAGATCGGGTTGACGACGTTTGTGGAGAATTGGTCGAGCGCCTTGTTGAAGTAGTTCATCTGGGTCAAGATGCAGACGACGACGACGATGGCAAAGCAGTAGGTGGAGGGATGGGTGAACTGGTTGCTGCCGGCAAAGGTGAGCTTGAGCGCGACGCCGAGGCCCTTGACGCTCATGACCGAGATGGAGCCGACCAGGCTGCAGATGGAGATGTAGACGAGGGGCGTCTTGTGGCCGTACTTGGGCACCATGCGGAAGATCATGAAGAGGGAAAAGGCGAGCACAAAGGTGCAGTAGAAGAGGAAGCCCGGCTGGAGGGCGTAGTTGAGCATCTCGTCGATGGTCTGGATCTCTTTATCTTCAGGCGCATTGACGACGATGATGACGGTGCCGACGAGGCAGAGGGTGCAGCCCACCTTTCCGAGACGACCGAGCTCTTCCTTGAGGATGAACGAGGCGAGGATGGCGCCGATGAGCACACTGAGCGCACCGAGCGGCGTGACGAGGATGGGCGGCGCAAACGTGTAGGCGGCAAAGTTGGCCACCTCGCCGACGATCATGGTGGCCATGCCGGCCCACCAGATGGGGTTCTGGAGGTACGTGTGGCCCTCGGAGGCCAAGCCGTTGTGCTTGTCTGCGGCGTCCATGAGGCCCTTTTTGGTGATGATGAAGCTGGTGCCGATGGCGAGCGAGCTGCTGATGGCGAGGGTGAGACCGATCCACTTTTGCTGTGTGAGGGAGGACTGGGCGGACTCGGCAGGGGTCTGTTGTTCTGGTGGGAGGTAGCCCGGTCGATCGATGGGCGATGGTGCAGCGTGGGCTGCGAGCGTCCAGAGCAGCATCACGACGGTGGCGAAGCGAAGCAGCCGCAACCGCAGTGCGGGCAGCGCGGATGCCAAAGAGGTATTGCTGGACATGATGCGATGGACGGGGACTGGTGTTTGCGCGCGGGCAGGGAGAATCAAGGCTGGTCCGTGAACGGAGACCGGGTTACGACGTGGTGACGAGCGGTGAGCAAGTCAAGCGATGGCTGGTCGTGGGTAGAAAGCAGCAACGATCGCGAGGGAGACTGCCAGAGATCGAAGAGAGTATGCGAGCGCCGAGCAAGGAGCGATGGGAATGAGATGTTGCTGATGAAAGGTCCGTGAACGAAATCTTGAAGCCGAATGACCGGAGCGACGACGAGGATGCGTTTGCGAGAAGCTCTGCCGGCAGAGACGGATGATCGAGTTGCGTTGAGAAAGAAACCTATGATACCGAAGGCGCGATGAGGAGATTGACTTGATGGTGATGGTGATGATGGTGATGTTGTTGGGATGAGGTAGAGAGAGAAGCAAACAACCTCGTGATGGAAGACCGAGAGCGGAATGATTGTGATTTTCAACGCAGAATCTCAGAGCGGAGAGCGAGTGGAGTCTGCGCCCGCCCGCCCGCCCGCCAGCCAGGCTTCTCTTTGGAAAAGTCAGCATCCCGAAGCAGTCGATCCGTCACGCCGCGCTCTGTCAGCCTGCAGCTCTCTCTGTCAGTCTCTCGCGTTCTCCTTGTCTTCGGCTCCTCTGCTCGGCGGTAATGCGTGCCTTCTTCTTCGACAGCCTCTGCAACTGCGCGGACACCAGATCCAAGGCGGGGAATCCGATGCTGTCGGTCCAGCCAAACACGAGTGGTTCCCGCGGCTGCATCCGCCACACACACACACGCACACGCACACGCACACGCACACGGCAACGAGGTCTGGATTTTTGGCAGCTGCAAGGGAGCGGGCGAGCGCTTTTCGTGTCGAATTCTGACTGACTCAAGGCCGAAGCGGCACCACACGCTCCTGCAGGAATGCATGACCACGCTGCAATATTCACCGACGCCTTTCCGCACGCGTCGCCGTCAAAAGCCTTGCTGGAACTGGCTTAGGAGCACCTTGTGGATGATCGCCTCTCTTCGGCCTTTCCTACATGGATGATTCGCCACCGTATCTTTTTGGCTTGCAAGGCGAAGTGTACTGTAACTTAGCTGACGGCTCGATGTGAGAAAGACGGTTTCAAGCCCCTTTTTTGAGTGTTAGATTCGACAGTTCAGCCCGCAAAGAGCGCGTCTCTCTCTCCACGAAAAAAGTGCGGAAAGGCTCTCTCTCTCTCAGCCGCGCGACTCCAACACTGGGACCCTGAATTTCTTCGACTCAGCCGCTGGACCACGACCATCGACCGGCTTGCCACACACTCTTAGCAGCCACACATCCACCACGATGGCGACGTACGTGAGCCAGCGTCGTGGACGCGACGTTCCTGCTGTCGTCGCATGGCGCCGCGCAAGAGACGCCGAGGCAGAGGCAGAGGCAGCAGCAGAGGCTTCCGGCTCACCAGCTTCCAACGCAGACACTGCCGAGGACGCATCGCAGAACGACAGCGAGCAGGATGGCTCCATGACCATCATGGCGTCGTACAGCAAGGTCAACATCACTGATGCGGCGCGAAAGCAGGCCGACCAGGTAGGCCAGGCCGAGATCAACAAGAAGGCTGCCGAGCTCGTCCGATACGCTCTCGCCTGCGAGTATCAGCGCGCTCTGATCCGCAAGGACGATATCCGCTCCAAGGTGCTCGACGACAAGACCAGTCGCAGCTTTGGTCCTGTCTTTAACGCCGCTCAAAAGATGCTCCACCAGACGCTCGGAATGCACATGGTCGAAGTGCGTGCCAAGGGAGCCGACAACGCCGAGCTCGCCAAACAGGCACAGGAAGTGCTTCGAGCTGCCGCATCTTCTGCCAACGGGCTCCGGCCGCGCGGTCAGCAAGCCGCCGCCGAAGACTCCTCCGCGGCAGATGGAGGACCGGGGACCAACATCTGGGTGCTGCGTTCGGCTCTGTCACCGGCTCTCATCAGGGAGCTGGTGGAGGCGGATCAAGACCTCAGCAACGCCTACGACCAGACCAACTCGGCGAGCAGCTCTTCTTCCTCTGCGCATCGAAGGCGTCAGGCTACGAGCGAGTCCAAGGCGGCGGTCGACTGGAACCGCGCCGATCATCAGGACGGCGAGATGGGTCTTCTGTACATCATTCTCGCGCTCATCCTCGTCAATGGACGCACCATCACCGACGGTAAGTACGCAGCGACGGCAAAGAAGTAAAGCGGAATCTCACTGCGCGCGATACTGACACGTCGTCCTCTGCTTTGGATTCGCTTTGACAGCCACGCTGCACATGTACCTGCGGCGTATCCACCTTGAACCACACACGCTGCTCCCAGCTGCCTTGCGCGGGACTGGCCCAGCATACGGCTCGGCATCGTCAGGCTCACAAAGCACGCAGACCCAGGCGAGGGCGAAAGCGATGCACGGCACGCTGGAAGGCTTTCTCAACGCCATGGTCAAGCAGCAATACCTGGAAAAGCAGCGCTCCGACGTGGGACTCGACTTTATGGATGCAGCCGTCAACCAGGCACAGACGCAGGGCAGAAGGCGAGGGCGTACGAGCGGAGGAGCCGGAGGGCGAGCCGACGACGAGACGACCGTGTGGGAGTGGAGATGGGGCAGCCGCGCCGAGGCCGAGGTGGGAGAGAAGCGCATCGCTGAGCTCATCTCGGTGCTCTTCGCTGATCCATCGTCAACGCAGGACGGCGCACAGGCTGCAGAGGAGGACGACGAAGAGACGCAGGCGATCGACCGCGAACGGCTGGTCAAGCGACGCAAGATGCTGCTCACCAATATTGCGTCTGTAGCTGGCTCGCAGCTGGTTGGTTAGAAGGGCCGTGTCCCCTAGTGTGGCGGCGTCCCAATCAGTCAATCGAAGCATCTTTGAGATTCTACTTGAAACAGTCTGTGAGCTCTGCACGATGCGGGAGGCAAGAAGATCTCGATTCAAGAAAGCAGATCCTGCGATAGAGGGCGTGGCCGAAGCAAAGCGTTGTTAGATCCGTTATGATGCGTCTTTTTGTCGCTCGGAAATGCAGCAGCTCACCCAAACCCGCCAACGGATCCTCTGCGTTGATTGGACACAGCCAACGCGCACAGCGACCGATACCGAGAGCAGAGCAGACAGCTGCACGACCAAGCGGATGCGGTTCCTAACGGCACTCAAGCAGATTCCCACTCAAAATGTGCGAGGACTAACACACTCAAGCACAAGCACAAGCACACTTTGAGTCAGAGTGGACTCCATGCGATGCGATGACAGCAACGAAAGCCACGCGCGAACTGTACAAACTGCAATGGAGGCAATTGCATGGCCGCTGATGGCCCCGATTCACCCCGCTCGTTGGTCTGGCTGCATTCCGGAGCAGAAAAGGCAGCCAAAGAGCGTGCCAAGGACGGCGTGCGAAGCGCTTGTTTCGGATGTGCTCTTTTTCTCTGCATTTCCTGTGTGGCTCTCAGGTCAAGCGAAGAGGCCAAATCGTTGGCTAACTTAACGTACGGCTTTCTGGCAAGACGGGCCGGGCGTGGGTGTTGTGTGCGCGTGTGATTGATTGTGTGTCGTGCTGCTCGCTCGCTCGCCTTGATCCAGATTGGCCCAACGTGGACCCTGCTTTCTTCTTCTGTCTTCCGTCTTCTGTCCCTCACTCTCCCCCCTCTTCTTTTCATTCAACCACATTCAACCACACAAAGCTGTCCATCGATACAGAATCCGGAGAGCAGCTTCACACTCCACCATCACCGCCTCCCCCACCCACGTCCGACTCGCCAAGAGTTCAGCGCTTTCGTCGACGACCGCATGTCAGCAGCGGTGCGCGCTGCCTTGGCCGCAAAACGGGCCGAGCATCGCTCCCGCTCTTCCTCCCCCGCCAAGCTCACCCCTTCCCTCCCCAACGGCGCCGACAACGAGCTGCCCCACTTTGGTCGCGACCTCGATGCGTCCATAGCAAGCCCGTTCGGCTCTCCAAAGCCGGCTGCCGCCAGATTGGCCAGGGCTTCCGATGCCGACCGCAGTGATGTCTCGCCGGCGCCGGAGATGGACTTGAACCAAAAGTCTGAGGAGCACGTCATCCGTCTCAGCATACAGTCTGGTGCGTATTGCTCTCACCACCGCGGACACACTGGAATCACAGTCCTCCGCCGCGGAACGGAGCTCCAGCTGCAAACAAGCCACTGACCTGCATTTGTCTCCCGTTTCTGCTCTACCAGGTAAAGCGAATCTGTCCGCACGCTCACCTTCGCTGCAAGAGGTGCCTGCATTGCTTCTCTCGCTCGTCGCTGACGAACCTCCCTCTTGGTTCCTCGAGATCCCCGAAGACGACCGACAGCCTTGGTACATGCGCGAAGAACTTCACACGCTCCAACTCAGCAACAACGAGCTGCAGTCCGTCCCCGACAAGCTCGCCGAATTCCGTGGCCTCAAGCGTCTCGAACTCCACCGCAACAGCCTCTCCGCCCTTCCCTCGAACCTCTTCCAGCTCACGGCCCTCACGAGCCTCACCCTCGCCCGCAACGGTCTCACGGCGTTCCCGCACTGCCTTCTGGCCCTCGACAACCTCGTGACGCTCGACCTGTCCAACAACAAGATCCAGGCGCTTTGGACCGATGCCGATGTGGCTGCGGCGCGCTCACAACGGCAAGCCTGGGACAGGGAGAATGCCGCCCAGGAGAACGGCGTCTGGGCTGGCCTCTCGCCCTCGAAAAAGGATCGCAAGCCGCTCACTGGCGCTTCTGAAGCGCAGGAGAGTGTCCCGATGCGCTCGCTGCGCAGTCTCGATCTCAGCTGCAACCGCATCTCGAACGCTGTCTTGGGTATTCCCGATCTCGCCAGTCGCCGCAACAAGTCTACTGAGGCGAATGCCCAAGAGTCGGCCCTCGTCCGCCTGCCCACTGGTCTGTGCACGCTCAATCTAGGCCACAACAACATCCGTGGGCCCGTCTCGGTCGCCCTTTTCAAAGACCTTGCATCGCTCGAGGATCTCGGTCTGCAGGGATGCGGCATCGGCGACGATGTCTTTGCAGCTGAAGGCGCGACTGCGACGGCTAAGCAGGCGTTGCCCAGCCTCTCGGTGCTCGACTTGTCGGGCTGCGAGCTCGACGATCTCAGCAGGGTCGAGGCTCTTTTTGGGTCCCCTCGCATCCAGTCGTTCGATCAGGCTATGGGCAATGTTGATGCCGCGCCGTCGGCTCAAGGGCAGGTTGGGCCTTCGCCGGGCATGCCGGTGCGCCATCTCGTTCGCGTGCTCAACCGCCCCACGTCTGCTGATGTCGGCAAGATGGAGGACCGCTCCCGTGCCAAAGTGCTCTGCGTGCTTTTGCAAGGCAATCCGCTCCAGGAGGAGGCTTTCCGCCAGAAGCGCGGCGGTCGCTCGGCGTCGCCGGAAAAGAAGCAGAGTGCCAGCGAGGCCACTTTGGGCACGGGTGCAAGCAAGTCCGTTTCGACTGCCCCTGCTCCGGCCGCGGATGCTTCTGTTTCGAGTCCTGCAAAGACGGCGGTGGCGATTCCATCGGTTGCTACAGGCGCGTCTCAGCTGCCGCCCAAGCCGCAGATCGTCAAGGAGGACTGGGAGATCTTGGCCGAGTCCGGTCTCAATACGGAGCTGGGTCGTCGGAAGCTTCGCATCGAGCAGGCGAGGAGGGAGCAGGAGGCTGCTGCTGCGGCTGTGGCTGCGTCGGCAGCAAAGGACAATGACGGCTCTGCTGGCGAAGAGGCTCAGAGCCGTGGTCGAAAGGCACGCGGAGCGGATGACGCGGCCGGCTCGGATCCGGACGGCGCTGGGTCCGGCGCCGAGTCGAGGGAGCGCGCCAGCTCTCACAACCGCGGCGAGTCGATCGACGACAAGGACACGGGCAGCGCGCTCGCCAACGCCAAGCTGAGCTCCAAGAAGAAGGAGGCGCTCGGCCAAGTGCCGTGCAAGTTTTTTCGGAGTAATGGATGTTCGGCCGGCGTATCCTGTCCCTTCGCCCACACTCTCCCGGGAGATGGCGGGCAAAAGTCCGTTTGCCAGTGGTTTCTGAAGGGCAACTGCCGCTTCGGCCACAAGTGTGCCTTGGCTCACGTCCTGCCGGGCCAGCCCATGAGCATGGATCGCAAGAACAAGCGCGCTGCCCAGCATGGACAGCCGCTTCCGCAGGCGTCGAATCCGGCGCCGCAGCTTCAGGCGAATGCGATGCAGTCCGGACAGGTCAAGGCGGGTCAGATGGGCGGCTCGCGGCAGGTGTCGGCGCAGCTGCCGTTGCCGCCTCCGCAGGCGACGCCGGGTCGCGGCGAGCTCGTGCCTGCACAGGCGGCGGCGCAGGCGTCGGCGCAGATGCGCAGTCGCAAGACGTCGTTTACGACGCGGGATCATGATTTGCCGTTTGGGATGCCGGACGACTTGCAGGCGGGTAGCGGGGCCGTGGCTGCGGATCCGGCTAGGGCTGGGTTCGAGGGGGTTAGTGCGCAGGATGCGGCGCTGTCGACGTCGTTTGCCGGCAGCACGTCGTTCCGGCGTCCGAGCACTTTGTCGCAGAGCCTGAGCGCTTCGTTGGCGGCGCAGTCGCTTGGTGGGATGGACTCGGCGGCGGCCGCGGCGGCATTCGGCACGTCGGCATCGGCGTCGAGGGCGTTTGGCACGAGTCCGTTCAGCCATCCGAGTGGGCATGCGCTGTTCTTCAGTGGCAGCCAGGATTCCGAGGGCGGCGCGGGGCCGTTTGCGCGCAGTAATCGGGACGTGTTTGGGGCGCGTAGTGTGGGGCGTGTGGACGAGGCTGCGAAGCTGTGGGGCGGGCCGAGGGGTGGGAGCAAGGTGGACGAGGAGATGGAGGATGCGGAGGACTTTTTGCCGTCGAGTCTGTCGGATCTGCTCACGCCGGCGGAGCTGGAGCGGCGGCGGCGCAGCCATCGGCTGTCGAGCTCGTTTGCGGGCAACGACGAGCGCGTCACGGTGGCGCAGAGCATGCCGTCGCAGGCGGGGCAGTTGGGGGCGTCGCTTGGGTTCGGGCGGTCGGCGATTGGCGCGGAGCGCGCCAAGGCGAGCAATTTGTCGACTGGGTTCCTAGAGCAGCAGGCGCAGCACGCGCAGCACGCGCAGCAGGGAGGTGCGGAGGGCTTCAGTCCGTTTGGCAGTGGGCGTCGGCCCAGTGGGCTGGATGGGATGGCGTTCCGCGAGGGCGCGTCGGGCTTGTCGACGTCGGCGGGTCGTGCGGCGGCGCACCATGCGCCGGGCCAGAGTCTGCCGCAGGGCTTGGCGGCTGGACTGAGCCGGTTGCATCTTCGCACGGGTCAATCTGGGGATGTTGCGGGAGGTGGTGGGTTTGGCACGATTGGTGGAGGGGATGGGTCGGCGGGCAGTGGTTCGCAAGCTGAGCAGGTGGGCGGTCACGCTGGACTGCGCGTGCCCGGCAGCGTGGACGAGTACGCGCTCGGCCCCACGGCGCCTTCGTCCGTGCTGGCGCACCGCAGCCCGCTCGGCTTCGCAGTCGGCAGTGCGAACCGGCTGAGCGGCTCGTTCGCGGAGCGCCAGCT
>LT795060.1:502595-534380 GCA_900162835.1 Sporisorium reilianum f. sp. reilianum | reverse complement strand
CGGCTGAGGGCGGGCAGCTCGGCGGCTGCTCCGCACTCGCCGTTGACGCTGCCGGTGGTTACGGCTGAGGTGGATGAGGATGAGGCGATCTTCGAGCTCGAGTGAGGGGGAGGCGATGAATAAGTTCTCATTGAAAAAAGTGCTCCGTAGAGGAGAGGCAATGTATACAAAAGATGTCGGTGCGACAAGACGTCGATGTTATACGGACTGATTTGGGATGGCATTGTGTGTGCGGTCTACTTTCGACTGGCCTGGATAGCGTCCCTGAGCTCCTGGCTGATGTACAGGTCTTCGGCCAGCTCGTCGAGCGGCGTGCTCTCGTCCACATTGAACCTGCGAATCTCGTCGAGCGTCAAGCCCTTGTCATGCAAATACAGCTCATCCACCAGAAACTGGCCCGTGAAACTCGCCGCGTCCTCCTGGACCAGCCTGGCCGTCGCCTCAGCGACAATGGTGGGGGAGCGCCATGTGCGTTCCTGCACCGCCGCGTCCTTGCTGACGATCTTCATGGCCGAGGTGGCGATGAGCGTGTAGGGCCAGAGCGAGTTGACGGCGACCTTGGCGTGGGTTTCTGCGGCGAGGCCGAGCGTGAGCAGCGACATGCCGAACTTGGCGATGGTGTATGCGGATGCGGTGTGTGCGAGCTGTGTGGGGAACATGGGTGGGAGGGCGGTGCTGGAGGCGGAAGGGGGGGTGGTGGAGAGCGTGTTGTAGGTGAGCGGGGGGGAGAGCGTGACGATGTGCGGGTTGCGGCCCTTTGCTGCCGCCTCCAACAGATGCGGGAGCGCAAAGCGCGAGACGAGCCACGAGCCTCTGGAGTTGATGCCGTTCATCAGATCGTAGCTCTTGACCGCGGCTTCGTGCGTCGGCACCATGCTGATCGCACTCGCGTTGTTCACCACGACATCCAGCCCGCCGAACTTGGACGCCGCCGCATCCACCGCCGCCTCCACCGCCGCCGCGTCCCGGATATCCAGCTGCACCGGGTGCGCCACCGCACTGCTCCCCGCCGCAGCCGCCGCAGCAGCGATCTCGTCGCACGCAGTGTAGATCGTCCCCGGCAGCTTCGGGTGCGGCGACGCCGTCTTGGCCGCAATGACAATGTTGGATCCGAGCGCCGCGAGCGCGTGGCCGATCTCGAGGCCGATACCGCGCGAGCCGCCGGTGATGAACGCGGTGCGTCCGGCGAGTGGGAGTGCTGCTGGCATTGTTTGAGGTGTGGTGGTGATGGTGGTGGTGGTGAGAGGGTGGTGCGAAGATATACCCCGCAAATGGGTGGAACGCGGCGGCGGCTTCGGCGTTATTTTTCAGTGCCGAGGCCGGAGCGCGCGCTGCAGAAGCCACGAGCCGCGCACGTCCGTTTCTTTTGGCTTGTGAATCCACCTCGACCCCGCTGTCGACCTCGCTCGACGGCGGCTCCCATAATCTTGTCGCTCACGCTGCTTTTTCACACCACACTCCGGGTGATCTTTTCTTTCGCGCTCATTGCTCGTCTCTTCTGCAAATCAGCGACGATTCGGGTATTCTTTTCGTTTCAGCAATAGCCGGTATGCGGTGCTGCTGGCGGTGGCGGTGGGGTGGCGCCGTATGCTGTGGGACCGGTGGGACGAGGAGGTGCCGCATAGTGCTGCTGCCTTGCTGTGCGAAACGCATCCAGACGCTGCTGCAACGCAGGATCGAGCACGTGGTCTGACTTGAGCTGGTTGCCCAACGTGAGCCAGCCCCTGCGGATGTTGTGCTTGCGACCGAACAGCTCCACTTTTCGCCCACCGGGACACAGCCGTTCGATGATGCTGTACAGCTCGTCTGGCTTGCGCGAAGTGTCTCTGACCTCGGAGACGATCACATCGGCGTTGATGCCGCAGTGCATCCAGTCGGGCAGTGGCGGTGGCACGCCAGCTGCTCGGCTGCCGATGTACTGCTGCGTGGAGCCTGGGATGGGTTTGCTGTCCACTGCACTCGACTCGCCAGTGGCAGAGCGCACCTTGGCACCGACCAGGCAGTGCTCCTTTGTATGGTTGAGGTGGTGTCCCGTGCGACCGGTGCGGATGAGGCGCTGCGTCTGGCCCACCTTGACCCAGATGAGCTCGTCGATGCGTGTATAGCCCCAGTGCGCGAGCAGTTCCCGTCCCAGCTCCATGGCTCGGCCGGTCGTCCAGAGAAAGATGAGCCCTTCGTCTTGCAGCACGGGGACAGGCATGGAGCGCATGTCGTCGTCGCTCATGGTTCCGTACGGCAGCGACATGTGGATGTCCCAGGGCGGATCGGCGAGGATGATGTCGAACTTGCCCAGCATCGAGTAATCGAAATCCTTCAAGTCGCAGTCGATCCACTGTGCATCTTGCGATGATGTTGCAGACGAGGGGCGGATCCACGACTCAAAGCCATTCTCCTTCAGCGTACGCGACGGATGGATCAGCCCAATATCGCGAGCTTCGTCGGAGTCAGGCTCGTACGCATGCCGAGGATCCGTCGTCTCGAAGCTGAAAGCCGGCTGGGGCGGCTGGGTATCGAGTTCAAAGTGGAGATACTTGCACGAGGTGGTGCGGTGGCACGTGTTGAGATAGCTGCAGTGGCCGTACGTTGCGTCGGTCTGCGGGTATAGTACGGGCTTGAAGTGCAGCTTCTGACACGTTTGCGAGTTGGGACAGTCGTGACGCGTGAGATGCAGGCAGAACTCTTGGAAACGGTTGTCGGTGCTCTTCATGAGCTTGGTGAGCAGGCATTGCTTGGCGGTGGGTGCCGAGAGGAAGGTGGATGTGATGGCATCCACCGCCTCTTGATCGGATGCTGCCATGCTGTTGGGCACCGTCATGTTGAGGCCATCACCATCCGACCAAGACGATGCCAAAGAGGTCTGTGGTGGGAGGAGATGAACTTGTGAGGTGTCGTCCAAGCAAAGGACCCTTTCGAAGCCGAAACGAAATTCGCCGAGCTTTTCTCCGCCAAAAAAAGTCACGCGAGCCTGTGCTTCTCTGTCTCTTCCGCGCGAGAATGTTGGACAAGCGCATCATTTCCGGCTGAGCAAACTCGAATTGAACCGGAGATGGAGCAACGCACAGACGAGCGAGAGAGAGAGAGAGAGAGAGAGAAGAGACCGTTCGCTTCCACGCTAAGCTAACGACTACCCCGCACTTCTCCCCTCCACCTCCATCCCACCTCGTCTTTGCTCGAAAGATGCCGGTACCAGATACGCCAGCAACCGCACCTGCGGGCTCATCACAGCTAAGCGCACCAGCCGCTGACCTTTCGCTGTCACAGTCCATCTCGGCTTCGGGTCTGGATCTCAAGCGACCCGCTTCCGCCGCGTCGTCGGTCGAGGATAGCCAGTCGCTCTCGCGGACCAAGACAGCCAAGGCGCTTTACGGCAAAGCAGCGCGAGCGTTCCTCGCCAAGGATCTTCAGACGGCACTGCTTCAGAGCCAGCACGCCGCTGATCTGCTCTTCTCGTCTCAGCAGCTCGGAAGCAGTCTCACCGCTTCGTCATTCCTCAACGATGCCGACCTCGACGTGCACAAGCTGGTCGAAAAGGTTGCTATCCTGCGACTTACCGTCTTCACCCAGGTCTACACCGACAAGCACGTCTCTGCCAGCATCCACGACAAGCTCGCCCACCTCAAGCAGCAGTCTGCCTCGGACGCTGCCGCCATCGACCGCATCACGCTCCTGCTTTCAAAGCAGCCACAGAGTCTGATCAGCCATCTGTGGTTCGAGGCGCTGCGTCTCTGCACGCAAACATCAGGTGAGGCGGACGCGCCCTCGCTCGACCCCACTCCGGAAACCATCCACCTGGCCATCGAGCTGCCGGCCTCGGTCATCTCGTCCGCCGTGCTAGCAGCCCTTCGCTTGGATGCGCTCAATCCAGCAGCCCGCACAGGAACCAACGGAGCTCGCTTGATTGCTGAATGGTACCTGGCCTCCTTTTCATCTGCTTTCGGCGCAGCTGCTCCCACCCCCAAGGCGGCTGCAGCCTACGAGAAGATCGTAGGTCTCTACTCGCTGCACGTGCTCGCATCGCGTCTTGGCGAATGGGAGTATGCGCGAGAGTTTGTGGGCTACTCGAGTCTGGCCGAGTCGATCAAGTTTGCGCTGCTCGAGCAGATCAACGAGGCGCAGGCGCATCTCACGGGCCAATCGGAACGAGAGCAGGAGGCGTTGGCCACCGCACAAAGGACGTACGCACAGGAGAAAGCCAAGCGCGAAGCAGAAGACAAGCAAGCCAAAGAGGCTGCTGCCGCTGCTGCCGCTGCTTCTGCTTCAGCTGGTGGCAAGAGTCCCAGCAAAGTCGGTGGCAAGGCGCGAGATCTGGCGTCGGGCATCGGCAACTTCCTGACGGGCAAGAAGGACACGGATGTCGAGGCGGCATCGTCGTCGTCAGCGGCAGCACACAAGACGAGTGCAAGCTCTCGCAGCAGCCAGCGCAGCAATGGCGATTCGCCGGGAGTCTCGTCTGGCTCTGGCTCCAGCTCGGAGGCAGGCGCACGATCGCATCGTCACCGCAGCCAGTCACCCACGTACTTTTCGCCTCGCAACGGTGCAGCCGAGTCGGGTTCGTCGTCGACGACCAGCCCGGCGCTGTCTCCCGGCTCGACACGCAGCGTCGAATCAACTTCCAAAGCGGCTGCCAAGGACGAGCAGCACAAGTCGGAACGGCGCTCAGTGCGTCGCTCGAGCTCGTCTCGCTCTTCGGACTACGACGGCGGCAACGAGAGCAGCACCTCGGCTGCTTCGAACCACTCGCGTCGATCGACGCGCAGCAATGGCGGAGAAGGTGCAGCCAAGGAGCAGCAGCAGCAGCAGCAGCAGCAGCAGCAGCAGCATCGCTTCAAGGACGACACTGGCTACGCGTCGACGCGCGCTCATCTCTCGAGGTACATGGAGGGCGACCACCATTCGTCCGCCGCCAACAACAACAACCGAAGGGGATCGGAGCGAGACGTGACTTCGAATCGCTCCGCGCCTAGCTCCTCGATCCTGTCGACGCTCACGGCCATGTTTGACTTGCGCAAGGCAAACCAGACGCGGACGTGGCTCATGTCGGCGATCGTGATGGTGTTTGTGTTTTATCGCGTGGCACGCAGGCCGGCTGCCCAGAGCGGTGGTGCCAAGCCGAACAGAGCCAGGCGGAATGCGGCTGCGCAGAATGCGAGGAGCAAGCTGGTGGGCAAGAGCAGCTCGACGGGCGGAGGCGTGGTCGGGTTCAACTGGCTGTTGGTCATCTGGTCCAAGGTGCTGAGCACGATCAAGATGGGCACGCAGGTGACCTATCTCTGATGCGCCGCCGCAGCAGCAGGAGGATAGTACGGCCACTTGTTTCACATTCAATGTCAGCCTTGCCGCCCTGTGTTTGCTCGGTCGCTGTGTGGTGTCTGCGAGTGTCAAGAGGAAAGAACGGGACGGATTGCGAAAGATCTGGTCACTTTGAGTCTCTCTTTGCCTGCTTGCTCAGGCGGCAAAGCGATGTCGATGCGCAAGCAAGGGCAGCCCGGCCGATGCAAGCTGCTCCAAGGATGCGCGCACTAAAAAACATGTTGCCGGCGAGAGAGAGAGAGAGAGAGTGGCCAAGTGAGGCTGCCGAAAATCACATGCATTAGAGAGGTTTCGGTACGTCCAAAAAGCGCTTTTTTGTGAGTCAAATTTCGACAGGTTACCACATTTTGACATTTTGACTTTGGCTCGTGAGATTTTGTGGGCCAAATTTGGCCAGATTTGACTCTTGGAAAAGCGCTTTTCGTGAGCCAAATTTCAGTGGCGTGCACTCAGTGTCAGCCTTGCGTTGATTTTACAGCAGAATTAAATGGGATTTTTGGCTCCATTTTCACCAAAACCTCTTGCTACAAAAATCCGGCGCGAGCCGTATTTGACTTTTGACTTTTGGCTCGCGACCCTCGCCCGAAACCTCTCTATTCCGAAGCGCGTCACCGAGGGTGCCATCCACACCAAAACGCCGGCTCGAGTGACAGCAGAGCAGCAACGGCGCGCCCTGCAGCTGAATTTGGACGAAAAAGATCGACGTCGGGCGCATGCTTGGCATTTGCAGTCACAGTGTGCGTGTGGTTGCTCTTTTTGGATTGCAGCCCGAACAGCAGCATGAGACTTGGAGAGAGGCTGCGTGGCGTGGGTGCGGCCGTGATACGCTGCAGCTCTCTCGCGATCTTCCCTTTGACCGCGCCGCTGCCGAAGAATCCGCGTGGTTCACCCTCTCTCTCTCGCCCGCTGCGATGGACTGTCGGAATCCGCACTGATCGTCGTGGCATTGGTCGCATCGCACTTCAAACACGCAGTAGCAGAGCAAAGCAGGGGTCGGTTGCATGCGGCGGGGGCGTCGACGCACACCGGGCTTGAGCACGATACATTATCCCGGCTTGTCATGCATGCGCTCCTCTGGCTGTTCGAAAGTGTCGCGTCACCACCACCATCAACGATGCTGTCGACACTGCTCATGTAGAGACGTAGAGACGATCACGCCACTCCGAGTAGGATGCAGAAGCGGGAGGGTGGTGTTGAATGGCGGCATGGCGAGCAAGCATGTCCCGCGACCATGTGTTCGACTATGATCATGCACGCTAAAACACAGCAAAGCAAATCCAACTCGGCGTTTCTCTTCTCTCTCTTCTTCGAGTGCGCTGTGGAACCGCTCTTTTTTCGCAATTTGTTTTTTCAATTTTCATAAAAAATGCGTTCCCACTGTGAAACCAACTCAATCAATCTCGCTGCAGAAACGCAAAGCCCCACAGCGTGTCAAGCCCGTCTGCAACAGCAACACCGACCGCATCGCAACTCGCTCGCTTTCTCTCTGTCCGCAACGCTGTCTTTTTCTTGCTCTCTCGCTCTCTCTTCCCTTTTACTCTATCATCATCATCATCATCATCACCCGTAACAGGTGTTTGCTGTCATCTTCATCTCCTCTCTCTCCACTCTCGCTCAATTCCTTCTCCCCTTTCCTTCCTTTCTCCCGACTGCAACGCGTGGGTCAACGACCTTGTCAGCTCGAGCTTCGACAATCAACATCAGTCGCTGCAGTGATTGAACCGCTTCCATTGACGATCCTGCAGGCAAGATTGTAGATTCGGAACACACAACCATCATCGACACACACGCTCTTGGCCGCCTTGTTTCGTGCTTATCCCACCGGAATCCACTCCCACACGCTCGTTTTCATCACACCCTGTTTTGCTTTCATCGCTGCTCCACGTCCAATCGACTGCAGCGCCACTTCCTCGCAAGAGGCTCCATCGCATCCACCCTCTCTGCCAAGCACATTCGGCTCGACCTGCTCTGTTTCTTCCGCATCTTTTCAGCTCGTCGAAATCCATCGATCCATCGACAACGCCGAGACCGGGGCGGATTGCGCGCTGCTTGGAGACGGCGTCTTCAGCTCTCTCCCTCTTCACCGCAAAAGCTCACCATGACGCTCCACGATGACGCGCCGCGACGCTTTGCAAAGCATGTCGTCCGTCGCGCCACCTTGGTCGCCAGAGCCACCGCAAGCGCGACTCAATCCGCTACATCCTCATCCACACACTCAACAAAGGCAGGCCAACAGATTGCAAGGGAGCAAACCTCGAGTCTCGAAGCTCCCGTCGTCGCCATCATCCTCGGCGGCTTCGTCGGCGTTTTCATCCTGTTCGTGCTCGTCGGCATCACGTGCAAGTACGCAAATCGACCACGCTCCGACAAGCGTCCCTACAACCATGTCAAGACAATGTACCAGCCCTCGGCAGCAGGCTACGGCTCGGCTGCTGCCAACGGCGCCAACGCCAGCACGTACCGAGCCAACGAGTCGACGCACGATGTATCCAACCCCAACGCAGGTCTGCTCGACTCGGCGCAGCCCATGGGTCGCGGTGGCCGCTACGAAGAGGCCGACGACTCGCTCGGCAGCTCCAACGCCAACGACAACGCATTCGCTGCACACGGCGCAAACGGCGGATTCGGCATGATCCCAAGCGCCAGCGCCAGCAGCTTCAGTGGTGACGAGTCGACTCGCTTTGGAGGTCCTGCTTGTCGCGGCCACGCTCGAGGCGCGAGCACCGGCATCGATCTTCCCGGGCCAGCAGCATCTGCAACCTTCCGACGCAACGTCAGCGGCTCGCATCCGCCCGTCCATGCGAATCCGGACGATTCCTACGACGCGCCACCGCACTCGGCCAACGGTCTGCTCTCGTCTTCGATCATGCCCGACGGTTCCGGCTTCACGCCAGGCCAGATCTTTGACCACAACGTCGTCAATGGCGGCGCACCAAAGTCGTCGGCCGAGATGCGCGAGCATCGCACCAGCTATCTCGGCGGTCCACCCGTCGGCGTGCTGCCTCGCCGTACCAGTCTGGTGCAGCAGAATCCACAGCAACGTCCCTACGCGCGCGGTCCACCTCCGTCGAGCTCCAAGAACCGCCGATCGCGATACACGCAAAACCAGTCCTCGACCGACACGGCCACCATGCGACGCAGCCGCATCGACAGCGTCGGTCCTGGAACGTACCGCAAGTCGATGTTTTTGCCCAACGACGAGTCGACGCCGGATTTTACCGGTGGCTCGCAGATGCGCCGTCTGCCGTCTAACAATGACGTTCCCAAGCCGCTGCGTCGCGTCGAGAGTATCGGCAAGGGGGATCCTCGCAGGTCGAGTCGGTATGCGCCCAACAACCCAGGCAGCAGGGTGCTTCCCATGAGGGCGCCAGAAGCGCACGACGTGCCCTTGGGCAATGGTGCCGGTGCATACCGCGAGGGATTGCCAGCGTCGAGCGGAGACGCATTCCTGTCCACGGCAGGCGCACAGGGCGGGCGCGACGGAAGGTATTCGCCGTATGGAGGCAGTTCGAACGGCTCGTCGAGTCCACTGGGACCCCTTGGACCCAACGATCCCATGTTGACCATGCAGCAGCAGCAGCAGCAGCAGCAGCAGCAGTTTGCACCCGGAGGCGGTGTGAGGATGATGCCCTATGGTGCGGGCTTTGGTGCGCCCGTGCCACGGCCAGGTATCGCTACGACGCAGATCTCTTCGCCTAGCTCGTTTGCTCCAGCAGCGCCATTGGGAGCCGGGCTCGGACGAGGAATGGAGGCGTCATCGCATGCCGCGTCGAGGCAGATTCTCTAGCAACAGTCACTCGTTTTTTATATACATTACACTGTGCCTTTGGGACATTTGATATCCTTGCAAGTTCTTTACTTCATTTGCTCGACGCAGCCGCCTGTGATCTGTGCCTGAGAGTTGGGATCATGGACAAGATTTGGCTTTCGAGGCACGAGAAGCTTGAGGCTGTTCTCGATCTGCTTAGAAATGGAGCTCTGCTGGTGCCGAGCCTCGTTAAGCAGACGCGCGTCAAAAAATTGACCGACTCCTAAAATAAAAAATGAATAAATAAAATAAGTTTATGCAGGAGTTGGTGGCTGAGAGAAAGTAGGGGAAATGCACCAAAAACACACACTCACACCAAAGACTCGCTTTGCACCAACCATCACTTCCACCATCTCAACCCACCTCTTTCTTCGCCACTCATCACTGGTGCGATGTCAGAACACCAGTAAGAGTCACTCGACACTCCAGCAGTGGATCTGGTCACAGTCGCTTCGACAGCATGGCTTCCTCATCACCTTCACAACCGCCGATCTCGTGCGGAGCAGACGAGCAGGAAATCCTCAGGTCGCCTGCACCCACCTCTACACCGGTCATCACGGACGACGACGTCGCTTCAGGATCGTATAGACGGCCGTCACTGCCAAGCCCCATGGAGTCGTTTCGGAGTGTCACCGCCTGCTCGCCGCTCAGCTCGCCCGAGGAGGAGGAGGAGGAGGGGGACAAGCAGGTGGATAAGGAGAGGGGCGGCAGGAGACAGATGCTCAGATCGGGCACGAGTGGGTCCATCACTCCGCTGTCTGCGTCCAGTCCAGAGGCTGTGACCTCGAGTAGGAAGAACAGCGATAGCGGCTCGACCAGTTTGGACGACGACAAGAGTCGTGCCGGCGACCACACGCCTTCCGAGCCTGGACCCAGCTGCAACACTGTCAGTGACGCCAGGCCAGCAATTCACACTCAGAGGACGAACAGCACTCGCTTTCGACCCATCGACTTTGCCGCCACCACTACAACACGCTCCGACGGCCTGCTCTCGGTCGCCTCCACCCCAGCTGCCAACGACCTCTTTCGCTCGCCGTCGCAGATCAGCGTCGCTTCCGATGCCGATGGCTACTTCACCGCACGACCTGGTTCTCCCATCGAGTCGGACGATCTGCTGTCGCTCTCAATGCCTCCAACACACACCGCAAAAACACGCAGCGCTCTGCGACGCGACAGAGTGTCATGGAGTGGCCGCTCGTACGTCACCTGTGCATCCGACGTCAACGATACGGAACTTGCTACCGCTACAGCCGCATCGCTTTTCATCGATGACGAAGCCTGCTATGTGGATGGCGAACCCAATCTCTCGGCTCTCGATCGCATCAAGCGCAAGGGCAGTACCAGCAACGACGGCTCGAAACGCATCGATTTCCTCTCGCTACTGCCACCGGAGCTGTCGTTCTGCATTGTCTTTCTGTTGGAAGAGCACGCCGACGTGCTGTCCGCATCGATGGTCTGCAAGAGATGGAGGGCGCTGGCGCTGGACCAGTCCGTATGGCGCCACCTGTTCTTCTCCAAGCCGGGCTGGGCGATCCGCGAAGACGCACCGCTGGTCGTCAAGCATCAGGCCGAGCTGCAACGCATCGAGGCCAAAGCCAGGCGCACCGCCGCCAAAGAAGAAGCCGAGCGTCTGCGCAGGCTGCAGGAGCAGCGCAAAGCTGCCTCCACCTCGAGTCCCTACCTCGACCGCCTGGCTGCACTCAAGAGCTGGAGAGAGACGCTGCACATTCCCTCTTTCCCGCACCTTGCCGGGTTGAGCCTGTCGACGGCATCGACGCACAGCGAGGTGGACGTGGACAGCGGTCGACCCGCTGGCCCGCCAATGAGCCCGCTCCGCTCGCCCACGGCTGCGACGGGTCGATTCGGGCTCTTCCTCAGCCCGGCGCGTGGGGCGCCGTCAACGCCGGCGGGCGCGAGACGCGCGCAGGAAGCGGCGGCATCGACGTCGTACTTTGGCGCGCACGATGCGGGCAGCAGCACGCCGCTGTCGAGGCAGGGCAGTGTGGGCTCGATCAGCAGGTCGAGACGTGCATCGGTCGAGTCGTTGCATTTTGCCGAGGTCGCGGAGGCGGAGGAGTTCTTCGCCGCTTCACTGAACTGGACGCGGCTGTACCGGGATCGGTATGTGCTGGAGCAGCGGTGGATGCGCGGCCATCTGCCGAGGAAGGCAGAGGGTGCGGACGGCAGTGTGGGGCGGCAGAGAGCGGAGGCGATGGCGATGGCGCGCACAGCGTCGGCTTCTTCGACCAATAGCGAGGTCAATGGTGCCACAGCCGCTGGTGCTGGCGCAAGTGGCACCGCGCGTGCGGCGCGAGAGAGGAGGCTGTTCGAACCGACCAAACGCTTCTTGCGTGGCCATCAGGACTCGGTCTACTGCATCCGACAGGACGATGGCATCGGAACGGGCACCGCGGGAAAGCTTGTTTCAGGCTCCAGGGACAGGACGATCCGCGTGTGGGACGTCGAGACGGGGGCATGCAAGCACATCCTCAAAGGACATACGGCGTCGGTGCTGTCGCTGCAGTACGACGACCAGATCCTTGTGTCTGTGTCGTCGGACGGGCACGTGTTTGTTTGGGATTTTGCGAGTATTCTCGCGACGCCCAAGCCCTCGACGCCCACGGCCGACGAGTCCAGCCCGGCGACGATCGACCCAGAATGCGGCGCGCTGGTGCACGACAAGGCCGAGCGCGTCTACTGCGTGCTGCGCGACCACTCGTCCGCGGTGCTCGACGTGGTGTTCGACGCCAACTGGATCGTCACTGGCTCCAAGGACGCCACGGTCCGCGTGTGGCGGCGCGCCGACATCCCGCTCTCATCCTTTAGCGCCAGCTCGCCCGTGGCATGGCGCAAGTTCTCGCACACGGGCCCGGTCAACGCGGTGGACCTGCAGGGCAGCCAGGTGGTCTCGGCGTCCGGCGAAGGCTCAATGTACCTGTGGAACCTCGAGTCCGGCGACAAGGTGCACACGTTCAGCGGGCACACCAAGGGCCTGGCGTGCATCGTGTTCAAGGGCACCACGCTGGTGAGCGGCTCCAACGACCAGACGATCCGCGTGTGGGATACAGTCAGCGGCAAGTGCACGCATGTGCTCGGCGAGCATCATATGCTCGTGCGGACGGTGGCGTACTGTCCCGTGCGCCGGTTGGTCGTGTCGGGCGGGTATGACCGGATGATCAAGCTGTGGAGTGTGGATCGGCTGGCGCAGGAGCAGGAGCAGAAGCAGGGGCAGTCGGAGGGTGCAGAGCGTACTGGGGGTGTGGGCGATGAGCAGGAGGAGGAGGGAGGAGTGGTGGACGCACCGGCGGTAGGCAAGTGTCTGCGCGACATTCGGTGCCACCGAGCGCGCATCTTCGATGTCGACTTTAACACGACGCGCATCGTGTCGGCGAGCGAGGACCATTCGATCTGCATCACGAGCTTTGGCGGGCAGGGGATTGATGCGTCGCTGTTTGCGTAGATGGTGCGGTGCGGTGTATGGGGATGTTGAATTATGATACCATTGCTTCGAGTGTCGCTGGGAGTGGTGTGAGTGGTACGGTGAGGGTGAGCTCTATTTGAGATTTGAGATTTTTTTTAACGCGCGGACGGAGTGAGAAGAATCTTGACGTGCGTGTGTTCCTTCCTTCTCTCACACCTCCAGCATAGACGGTTTACGATGGACGACCTCGCACCCGCACTCGCCGCCTCCTCGCTCTCTTCTCACCCCGCACCGCCTCGGCTGCGCGCCTCGCAGCGGGCGCAGATCATCAGCGCAGCAGAGACGTTCGTCAAGCGCGCGTTTGCGCACCACGATCCGTCGCACGACTGGCACCACGTGCACCGCGTGCGCTTGCTCGCGCTCTCGCTGACACGCACGCCCGAATTCACCCCGCACACGATCGACTTGCTGGTTGTGGAGCTGGGCGCGCTGTTCCACGACCTCGTCGATGCCAAGTATGTTGCTGGAAGCGCGACGCTGTCCAGCGCGCTGGCAGGGTTCTGGGCCGCACTGCCCGCGCCGGCGCTGGTAAGTGACGAGCAGCGCGCAGTGGTGGAGAAGATCGTCGCGCACGTCAGCTGGACCAAGGACGAGCGCCGGCGTGCCAACGCACACCCGTCTGCGGCGGACACCGCGCTGCAGGCATGGCTCGACAGCTGCGCGGAGTTCCAGTGCGTCTCGGACGCCGATAGGCTCGACAGCATCGGCAGTATAGGTGTCATGCGCTGCGCCGCGTACAGCGCCACGGTTAACCGCCCGCTGTACATCCCACCGGCGAATGCAAGGATGGACCCCGTCCCGCCCGCCGAGCAGGCCGAGGGGTATAACGGGTCTGCAGTGGGGCATTTTTATGAGAAGCTGTTAAGGATCAGGGGGGAGAGGTTGTATACGGAGATGGCGCGGGAGGAGGCCGAGAGACGGCAAAGAGCGATGCGCGGGTTTTTGGAGGAGCTCGATCTCGAGTGGTTAGTCGCGTGTCAGGGGGCCGAGTTGGCTATGTTGGCGGTTGAGGAGGAGGAGGAGGAAGAGGACGACGTAGATCAAAAGTGACGGTTCTAGAACGACGGACAGGGGCTCAAGCCTGCCAGCCCACATCACGCTCGCAAGCGTCCATCCTTTGCAAGTCACGCTCATCTCACAAGGTCACACACCTGGGCAGATTGGAGCGTCGAAAGGTGTGTTTCACTGCATTGCCGACGCGAACGAGTGTGCTGCGCAGCACGCTTTTGTATTGCGTCTAACTGGACGACGAGGCAGCTAGACAACACCATTCCAGCCGAGCTCGGTGCGCACGCCCAGGTGCGTCATGTCGGCGGCGGGCGTATCGCTGACGCGCACCACGAGCTTGCGCGCCCGGGGCGCCTTGCCTTCCCTCAGCAGCTCCAGTCCGGATCTGCACCACGTACCATGTGCAAAGGGTCAGCAATCTACCCCATTCCAGCCTTGTCTGCGAGCAAAAACACTTACCGAATGCCCGCCAGCCCATCAGGCAGCACCTCGGGCCGGCACGCCTTCAAGCGCCCCTCGTCGAGCAGCCGCGTCACATACGCGAGCACGCGCTGCGCAAACACGCCGTCCGCGTGGTAGAACGTGGTGGAGAACGAGATCTTGTGCACGCGCACTGCGCCCGGATCCGCCTTTGGGTTGCCCGCGAGACAGATCAGCTCCGTTTCCTTCCCTCCACTTGCCGTGAGAGCGGACAGGCACAGGCTGGCGGTGGTGGACGAGACGCAGTCCATCGCGTAGCGCAGTTGCCCGCCGTGCTCGCGCAGCACCGAGGCGATCGAGGCGAGGATGGCGTGCGGCGGCTGGTGGCGGTCGACAAAGGCGGTCGTGCCGATCGTGCGCAGGTACTCGAAGTTCGAGGGGGATGCGACGGTGATGACGCGCAGGTGCGAGAGCGCGGCGAGCTGCGCGGCGTAGATGCCCGTGATGGCGCCGCCGCCGTAGATCCTGTTGAGTTTCTGGGTCAGCAACTCTTCCTAAAGCTCAAACTTCGCGTGGGGACTTACAAGATCCAATCGCGCTCATCCCTCTCCTCACCGATCCGCACTGCGCCCAACTTGTCCGCCAGCGCCTCCTCCGCGAACGTCGCAAACGGCAACTTGAAAAACGCAAACAGCGCCACCGCCGCCGTCACCAGCCCCGTGCCCAGCGTCGCAGCCTCTGCATCGCCCACCCCCTTCGGCACGCGCGCCACCGTCGCCTGCCTGTGCACCGAAAACCGCTGGTAGCCGCCCGCGCGCATCTCGCGCGAGTCGGCACACGTCCACACGCGCTCGCCGACGCGCCACCCCTCGGCGTTGTGCGCAGGCGCGCCCACGACGGTGCCGGCAATGTCGCGCCCCAGGATCCACGGGAACGCCGGGATGCCAAAGTTGTACGAGACGCTTTTCCAGTCGACCGGGTTCAGGCCGACCGCGTCGTTGCGGATTAGTAGCTCGTCGGGGGAAAGTGGGGTCGGGGTGGGCTGGAACGGGTGCAGCTCGAACGAGAGTGTCCAGCCTTGGCTGCACGAGCGCACGAGGAGCGCGTCTGAGAGATGGGATGACGTGGAGGGCGGCGAGAACGTAGGTGGCGTGGAGGGGGTGGAGAACGAGGACGAGGTGGAAGAGGAGGAGGATGACGCACGGCGAGCGGTGTCGTCGTCGTCGGAAGAAGAGTCTGTCCAGCCTGCGCCGAGCACTACGTCGTGTGTGGACGGTGCGAGGAGACGCAGGGCTGCTTCGCGCTCAGCTTGGGTGTAGACCGGGTAGAGCGAGGCTAGGCTTGCAGCGACGCTGTCCTTTGCTGGTGCAAGGCTGCTGGATGCAGCGAGAGCCTGGTCCCGAGCGGCCAGCTGCGGGACGATCTCAGCGTCGATGATCTCGAGTTCGGCCATGTTTGAGCTGGATGTTCTTGGCTCGGGTTGGTCGTGGAGAGAAGAGAAGACGCGAGTAGAGCAGAAAGGAACACTCAACAGGCTATGTAGAAGTATAAACGTGGATGTAAGATCAGAGTAGGCGAGTCAACGAGTTGCAAACACCTTGAACACCGGCTTCTGGTACGAAAAGCTCTGCGAGGAAGAGTCGAGCCTCGAAGGAAGGGCACAGGCGACTGTCGGAGGGTCAGGATGACGCTGTAGCAGCCGCTAGTGTCGTTTGCGTCTCAGCATGCTCGTGTGCACCATTCACTCGAGCGTCGAAGAGAATGTCCCCACAAGACCTGCGCATGACTCGGCCATCGATCATCCACCGCTCGACTTGCCGTTGCGAGAAAAAACTTCTAATCGCACACAAGAAGACCATGCTCCTGACTGCAGACACTCGACTACGACCAGCAAGCACAGAGGAAGATTCTGCGGGGCGCGGACATTTTTGCTCCTTGTGGTACCAGTCCCAGATTGCGTGCGACGTTGGACGCTATGGATGGCGAGCGAGCACGTCAGATGGCCGCGAGCAAACGCACGTTCGGCTGTCACAAAGCGCCGAATTCCCCAATCCGCACTAGAGTCCCAATACAATTTTTGTATTGCCACTACAAAGCGTGTGAATACAAACGGACCCACAAGCTAGACCCTGCGTCTTGCCGCCGCGGTGAGCGCATACCGTGGTACCTGGGAGCCAGTCCACCATCGTCGTCGCGGATGATGAAAGCGATGGCTCGAGAGTGACTGTTCGGTAGACGATGGCGGTGAAAGAGCCGTCGTGAAAGGCGTCATCCTGAACAGGGGTGACACCAGTGTTTGCTGGTGCCCCACAGCGAAACGACGTTGAGCAAGTTGCGCCATCGACCCTCGATCCGATGTGCCTGCGTTTTCAAGTCGCTCTCTCGTCTGACACTGCGAGCTATGGTATACCGGTGATGTGCCGAGCTCTCTCCGCTTCTATGAGTCTTGACAAGATCTTTGTGTCTTTGCATGCACCTCTGTTGAGCCTGCCTTAGGCTAGAAGAACAATGGCTGGTAAGGGGGAATGGCGCGTGATCATGGTGTCGTCTGGTTCGTGCAAGCCCAGCTTTCATCGACAGCCCGTGCTGATCGTTCAAGCGGCTTCGAGCCGCTCTAGGGCAGAACATTCGGGGGGAACTTTGCCCCGTCCGCGCCCCTCTACCGTTGCCAATAGGGTCCAAACGAATGTCGATTCGGATGGGCTGAGAGAGAGCGAGCCTTGCTGCTGCAAGACATATATACACGAGCCTGACTCAATCAGCCCTCCTTCCGTCCCAACCACCACCCTTAGCCCTCCAGCTTCGCATACGTATCCAACCCCTCTCCAACCGAACCAACAAGACGACCACAATGGCACCTGCCGCAACAACCGCAGCTGCTGGCGGCAACGTCGCCCCCGCTCCCACCAAGGCCTCGTCTCGCATCCAGCCCGACCCTGAAGTTGTCCAGTACCCCAAGTTCGACAAGGACCCCGTGACGCCCGAAGAGGTCTTTGCGCGTGCCGAGCAGGTCTCGGAGCTGCTGCACGAGGACGAAGCCATCCGCGACCGCGGCAACGTCGTGCCGTACCGCCAGGTGCAGCTGCTCAAGGACGCCGGTCTTGTCACCATCCTCGGGCCCAAGTCGGCGGGTGGAGCCGGGCTGAGCTGGAAGGAAGCCTACCAGGTGATCCGCATCATCGCGCGCGGCGACGGCTCGCTGGGCCAGCTGATCGGCTACCACTACCTCTGGTCGTGGACGGGCGCGCTGGTGGGCACGGACGAGCAGCGCGCCAAGTACGAAGAGTGGATCACCAAGAACAAGTACTTTGTCGGTGGAGCCGTCAACCCGCGCGACGCCGATCTCAAGGTGATCCAAGACCCCTCCAACCCAGACCAGCTGATCTACAACGGCAAGAAGACCTTCTCGACAGGGAGCAAGATCAGCGACGTGACGATCCTCGAGGGCACGCTGGCGGACGACGCGCACGTGTTTGCGGCGGTGCTGAGCCGCCAGCCGGGCATCGTGTACGGCGACGAGTGGGTGGACACGCTCGGCATGCGCGGTACGCAGTCGGGCGGGATCGGCATCTCGAACGTCGTCGTGCCGTGGACGGACGCGCTCGGGTTCGTCGACAGGCAGTTCCAGCCGCTGGGCGCGTACAACACGCTCAACCTGCCCCAGATCCAGCTCGTGTTCACTGCGTTCTACCTGGGCATCGCCGAGGGCGCACTCGCGCGCGCGGCAGCTTACACCAAGGCCAACACGCGCGGGTGGCCGTACCAGCCCACGCCCGTCGCGCGCGGCACGGACGAGGCGTACATCCAGATCGGCTACGGCGACCTGCAGGCCAAGCTCTGGGCGACCGCCGCACTGATCGAGAACGTCATCGACGAGGCCGCGCGCATTTTGCACACCAGCCCGCGCCAGGCGATCACCGACGAGCAGCGCGCCAAGTTCGCCGTACGTGTCGCAGCGGCTAAAGTGAATGCGGTCGACGTGGGTCTGGCTGTGACTAGTCAGATTTATGAGCTGACGGGTGCGCGCGCCGTGGCGGGCAAGTACGGGTTTGATGTGGCGTTCCGCGACCTGAGGACGCACTCGCTGCACGACCCGATTGCGCACAAGCGCGCCGAGGTGGGCAGGTTCGCGCTGCACGGCCCTGGCAAGGACGGCTGGCCCACTCCGACCTGGTACACTTGAGCGCCTTCTGCGATGCTCGTTCTCTGTTCATGTTCCGCAGAAAAGTAATTGATTGATTCGGACTCGTCGGTTGCTGTGACTGATTGATGGTCCGTTTCGGCGTAGACGTGAGCAGATGGGTTGAGATTGGTCGAGTCGAATGATAGAAGTACAAGTATGCTGGTGTGATGCATGTCGTGGCGAAGAAGAGGGAGTGGGTATACGGTTGCCGCCGATGTGTGGTAGAGAATCGATGAAATGCGTCAAGCATTTTTCTTGGCCTTCTTGTCTGCCTTGACCTTTTTGTCCACCTTGACCTTCTTGACCGTCTGCTTGTCTGCGTCTCCCTTTTTGGGAGTCTCTTTGCCTCCGTCTGCCTCCTTCTGCGCTTTTCGCTTCAAGTACAGCTCCTTCTTCTTCGCTCTGAATTCCGCTGCCTTTTGCTTCTTCGCCAGTGCCCTCTTGCTCGGCGGAGCTTCAGCAAGCTTTTTCTTCTGCAGCTCGTCCTGCTCGGCCTTCCACGCATCCATCTGGTCGACAGCGTCTCTGGCATCCATGGCTTTGCGCTGCGTGTCGGAGAGCTGATCTTGGACAAACTGCTGGAAGCGCTCGAGGCGGCGTTTGTGTGCCTTGCCCTCGAGATGCGCCGTGACGAGATGCGGGGTTTTGAGCACAGCCGCTTCGCACACGATGCAGCGGGACGCAAAGACGCCGTGCTTCTTCTCGCCTTCGGTGGGGACGTAGATGGGGTCCTGGATGGCGTCTTGTATTGTCACTTGCGCTGCGACGTCGTTTGCTTGCTCGTCTTGATCCTGGTCGTTGGAACGCTTGCGTTTCGAGCCTGCGACATCGTCTTCCGCTTCGCTATTCTTCTCGTCGTCCTCGTCGCTGTCGTCGTCATCGTCATCTCCGTCAGAGTCTTCGCCTTCGGAGCTCGAGGACTCGTCGACTAGCTTGTCGATGCCGATGGCGGTGTCGTCGCCGGTTGCGTGCTTGAGGTCGTCGACATCGATCTTCTTGGATGTAGCTTTTGCTACTCGTTTGAACATGGTTTCTGTTGAGGATGCAGACGATGCAGGTCGATGTCGTGTGTAGAGAGAGGATGAAGAGGAAGACCCTCGAGAAGAAACAGAAAATTGAGAAGAGCTGCCGCTCAAAAATCCAAAAAATTCTGGTCGAAGGCAGCGAATCGTGAATGGATCGGCAAGTGTAGAAACGTCGAATCGGGAAGCAGATAAGCTTCAAGGGTCCGCTGCGCGAAATTTGGCTTTTCAGCTCAATTCCGAAGCCGAGCTCAGCACGGGACACCCAACCACGCACAGATGCTGTCTTGGATGCCATCCCTCTTGACCTCACACCATCACCACACCGCTTCACTGTTCGAACGACATGCACGTCAGCCGCATCGAAAGCTGCACCGCGTAACTCAGCTCGCTCAACTCGGGATGCGAAGGGAATGCGGTCCTTTTGCCGCGATAAGCATGGCCAGCACCAGGCTCGTCCGCAACAATGTCGGCCAACGATCAACATGAAGCTGCCGTAGATAGAACAGCCAATCACTCGGTACGATCATGGCTCCGTTCCTTGCTCAGAAGGCATTCGGACCATCATGCGGACTCGGGAGAGTCGGGTGCTTCGAACGGCTCGACTGTTGTTGCTCCTGAGGGAACCGACATGATCTCGTTCCACCACACCATGGAGGACATGGATCGTCCCTCGTTCGCTCCACCACCGAGATCTTTCAGCGGAGGATCCAGCAACGGCCCACTCTCTTACGAGGCTGCTGCACGCAGAACAGTAGCCCAACCCATCGCAACGCCCTTGGTAGGACCATCACACACTCCGCACAGTCCATCGCCGCATGCCGGTCTCGCCACACCACCCAGTCCCAGCGCGTCACCGCCCAAGAGTCCCGGATTTGGCCGCGCTTTGTCGAGCAGCGTCGCTTCTTTCACCGATCGATTCCACCACCAACAACGTGCAAGCAAGACATATCGTAGGATGAGATCCGGCAGTACTTCGACGGGCGCAGATCTTCAGCAGGATGGCCTCTCCCGCAACTTGTCCAAGACCTTGGATGCAAATCTACCACTGGTCGCATCGCCTCCAGCTCTGTCAGAGGCCGAGACAGCGCCTATCCTCTCGTCAGCCCACCTCTCGCATGACAGCCAACTACCTTCGACCAACAGAGACATTCACAAGCTATCTGTCTCGTCAGACGACAGACAATCCGAGCTTTCAGCCCCAGGCGTGCAACGGCCTGAACCGAACAGCACGGCTGGTTCGAGTAGCGCAAGCCTTCCTTCAGTCACTAGTCCCAACGCTGCAGCTGTTTCAGCAAATGAAGCTGCAAGCGAGCTCCTCCTCCCCGAGGGCGAGCAAATGCTCAAGGTCACCCACAAGAAGGTCAAACCACGCACGTTCAAGCTCGATCCCGACCGCGGCCAAATCCTCTGGGAGTCCAAGAAGAACAACCGCGTCAACCTCGAATCCATCCGCGAAGTGCGCTTCGGCCCCTCTGCTGCATCCTATCGCACCTCGCTCAACATCTCTTCCGCACACGAACCGCGCTGGCTCACCATCATCTATCAGAACGGAGGCATCTACAAGGCTCTCCACCTCATCGCACTTTCCGATCCCTCGCTCTCAAGATGGCGAGCGAGCCTGCTTCACCTCCAGTCTCTGCGCAGGGAGCTAACGGGCGCTGTCGGCGCGTCCTCGAGCCTCGAGCATCGTCGCCATCTCTGGATGCGTCATCACTGGAAAGATGCAGACCAGTCCAACGACGAAAAGCTTTCCATCGAAGAGGTCATGCTGCTCTGTCGGCGTCTCGGTATCGAGTCTAACAAGGCGCATCTCCGGCGTTGTTTCAATCTGGCCGACTGGCGCAACCGCGGCTATCTCGATTTCCAGGACTTTCAGCATTTCGTCTCACTGCTCAAGCAAAGGGCAGATGTGCAGGCCATCTTTGCCGCCTGGGCGGATCAGCCTGTTGAACTGCATCGTCGCGATTCGATTGGCAAGTCTCCTTCCGTTGAGGAGCGAGAGGCATTCGCAACTGTGGGTTGTGAAGGCATCGCTGAACCTGCGCCTTCTCTCCATCAGACCACCGCAACAACGGGTCCTGAGCCATGCCGGACACGAGCCATCTCGATCGAAAGCTTTCGGCGATTCATCCGTGAAGAGCAGGGCAATCGTACCTTTACCGACAGCCAGATTGATGACTTGTTCCGCCGACACTGCAATAGCCGCCTGTCCAGCTCGCAACTTGCAGATGCTCCGATCCAAAAGGCTCAGATGGATTATGATGGCTTCCTCGACTTTCTCTCTTCGTCCGACAACCCTCCGCTGCTGGACCAGCTTCCGCTGTTCTCCACCATGGTTTTCGATCCTGTCGACATGCCTCTGCTGGGCAAGCCTGCGACATTGACTCCGTCGGATCCTGCTCAGCTCGGCGACTCGCAACCACGTCCGCAGCAGCGCGAGCCCGACACGAACCAGAATCGGTCACAGCGGACTCCGTCGCGCGCCTTTGCAGACACCGCAGAGGAGCTCATCGCTGCCGGAGCAAGCGACTCGATGGCGAACACGCGAAAAATCGCAGCTCACCTGCGCAAGTCGACCGTCCAGCACGACATGACGCGCCCGTTGAGCGAATACTACATCAGCTCGAGCCACAATACCTATCTCGTCGGCGGGCAGTGGAAGGGCGACAGCACCGTCGAGGGATACATCCGTGCTCTCTTGCAGGGCGCACGCAGCGTCGAGCTCGACTGCTGGGACGGCCCCAACAACGTGCCGCAGATCACGCACGGCCGCACGCTCACCAGCCGTGTGCCGTTCCAGGAGGTCATCAGCGCCATTGCTCGCTACGCTTTTGTCACCTCGCCGTATCCGCTCGTCCTCAGTCTTGAGGTGCATGCCGACCCACCACAGCAAGATGTTATGGCGCGCATTCTGAGGGACACGCTCGGTGAGATGCTCTTGAGTCAGCCGCTCGACGCTCAGCAGGTGCCCGGCGCTGACGACGAGCTGCCTTCGCCAGAGAAGCTCAAATTCAAAGTGTTGGTCAAGGCCAAAAACGTCGCAGCTGTGGATAGTCAGCGCATCCTTCGCAGCAAGAAGTCGGCCGACGGCTTGGGGTTGGCTGCACAGCAAAGGGAGGGCACTGATGCGGTGCCGACGATGGTGCTCGAACCTCCCACGTCTGCGACGGACACCACGACCACGACCGACTCTGAGATTGAATCGCGTCTTTCGGGAGCCAAGCAGCTCGTGCGTCGCGTCACCAGGCGTGGCCATCGCGGGGAAGCCGCCGCAAATGGCCCATCCGGGTATCGATCTGGCGATGCAGCCGAGGGTCTCGAAGTCACGCAGCGTAGCACGAATCGTCAGAGCAAGCAAGCGAAGAAGACCATGTCGACGGCGCTGGCATCGCTGCTCATCTACACGATCGGCGTCAAGTGTCGCGGCTTCAACAAGAAAGAGACGTACGCGATCCAGCACATGGTCTCGTTGTCCGAAAAGACGGCACTCAAGATGATCCGCGATCCCATCTCGAACGAGGCGCTCATCAAGCATAACCGCTCTCATCTCACGCGCATCTATCCGTCGATGATGAGCTTTGCCAGGCTGCACGCGAGCCGCAACTTTGTGCCGCTCGACATGTGGGCTGCGGGATGCCAGCTCGTCGCGCTCAACTGGCAAACGGCGGATTTGGGCTTCGAGCTGAACCAGGCCATGTTCAGCCGCAACGGACGATGTGGCTACGTGCTCAAGCCCGCGGCGCTGCGCACCAAGGAGCACGGCAAGACGCTCGTGGGCAAGGCGGTGCGCTTCCGACTGGATCTGAGTGTTGTGTCGGCGCAGCAGCTGCCGAAGAAGAGCAAAGCGGGTTCGGGCAAGGACAAGGATAAGGGCGGCAGCGGCGACACGCGCGAGCCGATCGATCCGTTTGTGGTGGTCTCGCTGCTGGCTCCTGCGTGCTGGGGCAAGCAGCCTCGGGGGCTTTTGCAGAAGGCAGTGGCGAAGGAGTCCGCGGTGGTATCGACGCAGGCTGCCGATCAGGGAGATGCTGCCATGGCTTCTGCAGGTCAAATGGTGCCGGGCAGCGATGTGGCTCAAAACGACACCGGCCGCTCAGCTGCTGTATCGTCGACGGAGGCAGCTCGACAAGATGTCGACTTGGCTGTTGCGGCAGACGCTCCGCCAGCAGTTCAGCAAGGAACGGAGACCACGGCGCCAAGCGCGACCACTGCCAAGAAGGAGACGACTCTCGCACCGAGCCATCTGCTCAGAACACCGACCGTCAAGGGCAACGGGTTCAGTCCAGAGTGGCACACGGAGATGAGCGTGCTCATCGACGTACCTGCAGGTGCGAGCAACGAGCTCATGTCGCTGATCGAGGCGAGCAAAGCTTCCAACTCTGGCGATGCACTGGCACAACCCGAGCTGGAGCGACTCAGCCGCGGACTGCTCGACCTGTGCTTTGTCCGCTTCGAGATCTTTGACGACGACCTGGACGATCACGGCGTCGACGGCGTGGCCACGACAAAGAGCCTGCAGGACGCCAAAGCCATATCCGCCTCGACGAGCTCGATGTCGATCGCGGACAACACCGCGCGTCTCACCACCGACTCGACTTTGACCCCTAGCAAGTCCAGCAGCGCAGAAAACGACGCGGCCGGTGGCACGCGGAGCAGAGCAGCGAGCGTCTCGTCGTCCGCCTCGTCGACCTCGTCGATCGACGCCGAGAGCGTCGCGGCCTACTCGGTGTGCGTGGGCGCGCTGCAGCAGGGGTATCGCCACCTGCCGCTGTACGACGGCCAGCTGTCGCAGTTTCTGTTCTCGACGCTGTTTGTGCGGTCGAGGCTGCGGCTGGTCGGGATGGTGGATGCGGTGGGGCGCGGGGGCAAGCATGTTTGACGAGGGGGTTGGGATTTTTTGTGTTGCTTTTTTTGGAAGGATTTTTTTCGAGGTTTGTATTATTCGAGTGATGGGTTTATGGTTCGTTGTTCGCAAAGCATGTCTGCATTGCGTATATGGACTAGACGTAAGTGTGTGAAAGGGTGTGTTGCTGTGATGGAGGTCTATGAGCTTCTGTTACTCGTCTTGACATTGGGATGGTGGAAGGGTCAAGTTAGGTGACACTGAGGGTCGGCCGAGATGAGAGTTCCGTTGAAGACAAATCAGATTTTTGATAGAAAGCATTATATATGCTACAAAAGACGGTCCTTACATGAATCAGCATTGATAGTGTAGGGGTATCATGAGTCGTTGCCACTCATCGCTTGTACAAGGCGTGATTACCGATTCGACTCGACCGGGGTTCGAGTCCCCGTCAATGCATTCTTTTTCGTCTTTTTTTTTGCCCTATACTTTTTGTACGAAGATGCCTCAACTGGATGCATCACAACGACTCGTGAGCCTGGGAAAAGCTGTGAAGCACACCAGCTGACCGGTTGGTCGTCGGAAAGCCACGCGACTGCAGGAGTGATGCGCGAATACAAAAATGGACAAGCACGCCTCGGCGTCGGAGCGGGAAACTTTTGCAAACGCGTCTTGCTTTCGATTTGACGCCCTTTTTTTTTGGCGAGACCAACACCGTTTTGAATTGGCTACAGTCTGCAGGACGAGCGAGCGAGCGAGCGACGTTGCCGACCTGCATCGACTGCCGCTGGAACGAAGGGGATCGACGAGATGCATGATCCAACACTGACTGCTCCGATGAACGACGGCGAATCCTTCTCTCTTCTCCTGTCGATGAGATCGGAAGCTGCTTGAACGGCGAATGATCGCTCAAACCCGCTTGTACGGCTTCACAGCGGTTCGGAACACAAGATGACGAAAGCGAGGTGGCGTGACGGGCTGACCTGAGCCACAGCAGCGGAGACAGAAACCAGCAGTCTCTCAAACGAGGGGAAAGGAAGAAAGAACAGTGAAAAATTTTCAGCTCAGCCGACAAGGAACCGCGAACGGAGTATGCACGACGTCGATCCTCTAGCGTAGGTGTTGATCCTTGTCGCACTCCGCTGGTCCTCTTACCCTTTTTGGGCAGTGCTGCAGCATTGTTGTTGATCGATCCCTCCCTCAATTTCGCTGCACAGATGCTGGAGCAGAGTGCTGTGGTGTGTGTGTGCGTTTCCGAAACGGCTGTCGGTGGGCCGCAGGTTGACAACCAATGCCGGGTGTGCAGCCTGCAGAGGGTGGGGTTGGATACAGAACCCAGGCGGTGTGCGCCTCGTTGGTGGTACGCAGCAGCCTAGCGTGTATGGTTGACCTCACCCCTGAATTCGAAAAAACGTGGGTTGATGGAGCGAGCTTGGTTCGACATCGTTTCGTTCGTCGTCTCGTCAACTTACACCATCATCCTCTCCCCTCGTCATCCTTCCCCTTCCCTTCCCCTTCATCCTTTCCTTTCCCCCCCCACGTCTTCATTTCCGGCACCCTGTTCCCGTCCGTCCTTACGTGTCCCTCGCCAGCCAACGACAATCGCAGCCGTCTTTTCACCATCATCACGGACACCACCCTCACCAATCATGCGATTCACGACACTAGCCCTCTACTCGTCGCTCATCGTCGCCGCGGCGAGCGCACACATCTCGACGCTGAATGCGGCCTCTTCGTCGTCAGGGTCGTCACTGCTGCTTGCGCGCTCTGACGCCGCAGCCGTGTCTGTCGCAGCGGACCTTGCGCTGCAAAAGCGAGCCGAGGCGGAAGAGGTCGACGTGGAAGTGGTCGAGGACGACGAGGGCGACGAGGACGAGGAGGAGGTCGAGGTCGACATTGAGGCGCGCGGCAAGAAGCACAGGAAGGCACACCACCGCTCGCAAAAGCACAAAGGTGGCCGCCGATCGAGGAAGCACCACAAGCACCACTCGAAGTCGAAGCCCAAGGAGCAACACGCGCAGACGCACCAGGCGTACACAGGTGGCTCGTTCCAGGGCAAGGGCACGTTCTTCAACCCGGACCAGGGCGCGTGTGGCAAGTGGAACACGGGCGCCGACAAGATCGTCGCGCTGTCCTCGGACATCTACCAGGGCGGCGCGCACTGCTTCGAGGGCGTGCGCATCTGCCACGCCGGCAAGTGCGTCAATGCCAAGGTGGCCGACCTGTGTCCTGGCTGCAAGCACACGAGTTTGGATATGAGCCCGAGTCTGTTCAAGGAGCTCGCGAGCTCCGAGGTTGGGGTGATTGATATTCAGTGGTCGTTTGTCTAGCTTGCTCGCCTCCCTTTCCCCCCAACAAGGAACTCCACGGCTAGAGCATGACGTGCTTTTTTCCCTTTCGGTTTCTCTATGACTCTCCCTGTTCTGCGTCTTGTCCAAAAGACCTTGTATGACTTTCACTCTGCTTAAAAGGCTCGATCTCCAAACGTGCTGCGTGATGAATCCCCCTCCGTCTGTATCGACGCTCCGGCGGCCAGTGCAGCGGTCGTCAGGAACATTGTAAGCGAGCTGTCAACCTTGCCCTTGCCGAGGACCATCCAAACCTGTTCATTCCACTCTGATCGCGCTCTGCAGCCTTCATGTGCCACCAGCACGATCCCCTCTCGCGCTTTCGCTGCCGCCTTTCACACTGCCGACGGACATGCATCGAGGGTGATGGGGAAGGCCTATGCTCAGCGGGGCGGCAGCAGCGAGGCGGGCGCAGAATTGCTACACGGCGTGCCCGACAAGGTTTTGGTTTGGACAGCTTGTTTACTCTCTGCCTGTGACCACGCGTTTTTTTGGCAGGAGGATGTTACGCCGCAAAAGAAAGAGTGCAAAAAGGAGCGAAATATCCATAGCCGACCAGGAAAAAAGACGCGGGTCCGCCCCCACTTTGATCTGCATGCAGTCTGCACCCAACCGGCTTTGGCAAGCTAACTGTGCCTCCTCCGCTCGCTTTTGACCATGGGAGGTGCGAGCCTCCCAAGAGGCCAAGACACGAGCGCCGGACCGAGCCAGCCAGACGTGCGCGAGGAAAAGCGTCCCAGGAAGGCCATGTCTGTGCGGTTGAAGGCGCGCAAAAGCCACATCGAAAGTACAGCATGGCCGCTCACCCTCGGTTCGGGCAATTCCCCGGCCAAGTTTGCCGGATGACCAATGGCTCGTACGACGTGCGCTCCACCGGCAAGGCGGCGGCGGCGAGTCGGTTCTCTGCACTCTCCCCCCACGTTGCCCGCCGACTCTGTTTCCCCCGCAAAAAGAGAATGGGAAAGGGGTGTTCCCGCGTTTCTGGCCGACGGGCGTGCACATTGCGTCTGTGCCTTCTATGTGAGGCGGACCAGACTGTGACGAGGGGTTCGCTGGAGAGTGATATAGGCAAGTAGGGGCCGTGGGCATTCTTTCTCTCTTCTCTCTTCTTCACCTTCAACTTTTGATTCGTCACCTTCACGGATCACGACTTCACCCTCAACCATCACCCCCATTCGCATCGCCCTTCGCGACACCTTCCAACAATGGCGCACGGAGAAGTCGAGCTGCGCACCGCCGCGCGCACCAACGGCAACGGCACCACCGCCACCACCGCCACCACCGCCACCGCTGCCGCACCCAAACTCAACAAGATCAGCTCGTTCATCACGCAGTCTGCGGACAAGGGCGCTGCGCAATCCATGCTGCACGCGTGCGGCCTGACCGTCGAGGACCTCGACAAGGCGCAAGTTGGCATCTCGTCCGTGTGGTGGGAGGGAAACCCGTGTAACACCCACCTGCTCGAATTCGGCCGCCTCATTAAGCAGGGCTGCGAGGCGGTCGGTCTGGTGGGCTTACAGAACAACACGGTCGGCGTGTCGGACGCCATCACCATGGGCGGTCCCGGTATGCAGTATTCGCTGCCCTCGAGAGAGCTGATCGCGGACTCGATCGAGACTATCACTCTGGCCCAGTATCACGATGCCAACGTGTCTATCCCGGGCTGTGATAAAAACATGCCCGGTACCATGATTGCTGCCCTCAGACACAACAGGCCGACGATCATTGTGTATGGCGGCACGATCCAGCCGGGTAGGCACGGGATGGACATGCCTGGTCTCGGCAGGAAAAAGGGCGACCCGTGCAATGTTGCCGACAATTCCGAGGCGACAGGCGCGTATGCCAAGGGGCTCATCACCGCCGAGCAGAGGGTGGACCTGATTCGAAACGCCTGCCCTGGTCCCGGTGCTTGCGGAGGCATGTACACGGCCAACACGCTGTCCACCGCCATCGAGGTCATGGGCATGGGTCTGCCGCTCACGAGCAGCACTCCTGCCGTCTACCCAGAGAAGAAGCAAGAATGCCTGCACATCGGCGGCTACATCAAGAACCTGCTCGAAAAGGACATCAAGCCGTGCGACATCATGACCAAGCAAGCCTTTGAAAACGCCATCACCATGACGCACGTGTTGGGCGGCTCGACCAACGCCGTGCTGCACCTGATCGCCGTGGCGCGTGCCGGCGACGTCGACATCACGATCGACGACTTCCAGCGCATCGGCGACAAGACGCTCATGCTCGCCGACGTCAAGCCGTCCGGCAAGTACTACATGGAGGACATCCACAACATCGGCGGCGTGCCGCGCGTGCTCAAGTACATCCTCGACAACACGGATCTGCTGCACGGCGACGTGATGACCTGCACGGGCAAGACGCTGCGCGAGAACCTCGCCGACGTCGAGCCGCTCGAGTTTGAGACGCAGGACATCATCCGTCCGCTCAGCAACCCGATCAAGGCGACGGGCCACCTGACGATCATGCGCGGCTTGCTGTGCCCCGGTGGTGCGGTGTCCAAGCTGACGGGCAAGGAGGGGCTGTACTTTGACGGCACGGCCGTGGTGTTTGACTCGGAGGACGGGGTTACGGAAGCGATTGCGGAGGGACGCGTCAAGGACGGTAGCGTCGTTATCATTCGCTACGTCGGACCCAAGGGCGGACCGGGCATGCCCGAGATGCTCGGCCCCACTGGCGCCATCATGGGTGCAGGCTTGGGCAAGACGGTGGCGCTCATCACCGACGGCCGCTTCTCCGGAGCGTCGCACGGCTTCTGCACTGGTCACGTCGTGCCCGAAGCAGCCGAGGGTGGCCCCATCGCACTGGTCAAAGATGGCGACCGCATCACGATCGACGCTGCTACTCGTGAGATCAATGTTCACATCAGCGCCGAGGAGATGGAGTCGCGCAAGCAGTGGTGGATCAAGGAGAAGAAGGGCAAGCTGCAGAGGCCCAAGCGCGGCTGGCTGTACAAGTTTGCGAGGGATGTGCAGAATGCGTCCGAGGGATGCATCACCGATCGGGATCTGTTCTGATTCGCGGTGTTGTCAGGATTGCAATGTATTGCTTGAAGGGTCTTCATTGAGAGTGTGGGGTTGGATGTGGGTGATATGAAGGTGTCACAGAGAGCGAGCGATTCAGGGTCCAGCTCACCGAAGTGCCGACTTCCGGATTTCTGCGCTAAATTTTTGCAGTTTCTTCTCAACGAGCTTTGTTCGACGTTTCCTCTTGACCGCATCCAATCACCCACACACATACAGCGTTCGGACCAGCTATCTATACTTCACATAGGAGCAGAAACATAACCCGCTAGCAACGATGTCGTTCGGCTTCCAATTCGACGATTCAGAGATGGATGACGAGTACCTCTCCTCCTCCAACCCTCCCATCGAGCCCTCTGCTCCCTCCGCATCGACCTCGACCCAAGCATCGGCGTCCACTGCAGCTGCGATCCCATTCCAGAGCCACTCGATGAACGATATGCTGCAACATCTGCCTTCGAGGATATCCTATTCGACGATCGATGTCAGCTTGCCGAGCGCAAGTGGCGAAGCGAGGACAAGGGTGCAGCGACTGCTGAGGCGCGATCTGTTTGATGCGCGATTTCAGATGCTTCTCGACGAAGATGATGAAGACGAGGAGGACGGGGCTGGCCAGACAAATGGCGCGAAACAGCAGCAACAGGGGAGGGGACATGTAGATGCAGACTCTGACTTGATACCGGGAGTATACGAAGGCGGGCTCAAGACGTGGGAATGCGCCCTGGACCTCGTCGAGGTGCTCGACGCCATGCACACCACCGCCACCTCCTCCACCCCCAGCAGCTGGTCCTCGCGACTCTCCGGCAAACACATCCTCGAGCTCGGCTGCGGCACCGCCCTCCCCACTCTCTTCATCCTCGACCAGCTCCTCCACGAACCACCCGCCCTCCCCAGCGGCCTCGACCTCACGCTCCACCTCGCCGACTACAACGCCCAAGTCCTCCAGCTTGTCACACTGCCCAACCTCATCCTCACGTGGTACGCCTCGCCCGCCTCCGCCCACTTCCGCACCACAACCGAGGCCTCGCACCTCGCACACGAGCGCCACGAACTCGAACGGCGCGGCCAGGACCACTTCGACACGGACAACGAGCTGGCGATCACCGACGCGCTCGTCGGCGCGTTTGCCGAGTCGCTCACGGCGCGCGGGATCCGGCTGGAGTTCTACTCGGGCGCATGGTCGACGTTCCCGCCCGCAGCGCAGAGGATGGACCTCGTGCTGACGTCCGAGACGATCTACAGCCTCGACTCGCTCGCCGCGCTCGTGCAGCTGCTGAGCCGCTACGCCAGGCCGCACGGCACGCCCGAGGCCGGGCTCGTGCTCGTCGCGGCCAAGGTCATCTACTTTGGCGTCGGCGGCGGCGTCGAGTCGTTCAAGCAGGTCCTGGCGCACATGCAGCCCGCAGCAGCAGTCGAGACGCTGCACAGCGTGACCCGGGGCGTCGGGCGCACCGTGCTCTCTGTCACATTCTAGTCTCACACGCGAAACAGCAGCCACTGTCTTTCATTGCCCCCGCCAGCCTACACAAAGTCGTGCGCCAAGTCGCCCGCCCACGCCTCGAGCGCCTGCACCCACTTGGCGATGGGCTTGTGCGCGTGCCAGATCTCGCGCGCCGTCTTGGCGCCCGCAGCGCGCGTGAAGACGTACCAGCCAAAGAGGACAAAGTCGGCGTGGGTGGGCTCGTCGCCGCCTGCGAGCCACACGCTCTTGCTCGCGCGTCTGCCGTTTGTCGCGGAATCGACGAGCGGAGTGCTCGCGGTGCTGCCAGCGACGGGCGGGGCAGGCGTGGAGTCCGCGCCGCCCTCACACGTGAGCATGGCATTGACGACCTCGAGCTTGGCGATCGCCTGCTGCACGTGCGCATCGCGCTCGGCGGGCGTCATGGCGGACACCTTTGCCCAGCGCGCCTTGCCGATCTTGACGTCCGCAAAGTAGCTCGCGGACTCCTTGTCGAGCATCGCATGCACGCCCTTCTGTGCCAGCGGCCCAATGTGCGGCGCGAGCACCGTCTTGCCAAACTGGTTGAGCATCGCAGCGAGGCGCTTGGTCGCCGAGTCGCCAAACACCCTGTACCCCTGCGGATGGCGACGCTCGAGGTACTCGGCGATGTTCCACGAGTCGACGATGTGCGAGCCGTCGCTGAGCTCGAGCGCGGGCACAGTCACGTTGTCGGCGACGCGCGACGCGAGCTCGTTGCGCACCTGCACAAACGTGAGCCGCTGGCGCTCGTAGCCGACATTGAGCAGCTTGAGATCGAGCAGCGTCTTCACGGTGTGTGGCGAGAAGCACGCCGTGCCGCCCGGCCGGTCCGTGAGGTCGAACA
>LT795060.1:469900-502539 GCA_900162835.1 Sporisorium reilianum f. sp. reilianum | reverse complement strand
CGCGCCGGTGCCGGAGAGGGCACGGCGTCGTTGACGTTGGCTTGTGTGCCGACAGCGGCGGCGGCGGCGGAGGAGGACGTGGTGTCGGCCGGCGCAACGCGCGTGTTGGAGTCCGTCTCCGAGATGGAGAGGTCCTCGAGGCCGCTCTCGGACGCAGCGGTGGTGGTGGGCACGGTGGAAAAGTCCTCTTCGGTGTCCGCGGCCGAGCCGGCCCTCTTGACTGCTGCAGATGCGTCGTCCATGTTGGTGGTGCGTAGAGTGCAGATGATGGTTTGGGCGACGATGAATGGTAGCAGGTGATGAAAGAAGATGGTCGAGAGAGACTTGAAGGCAGAGTCGAGTGAGTCAGCGAGAGGAGCGCAGAACGAGCACAGACCCTGAACCCACACTCCAGGCACGTTTTCCCTACCGACCTAGGTCGTACGACCTGCGACATAGACCGCCGACTCGCGACGTCACACGTCCATCCTTGCAGCACCACAGCCTGCTCGTACAATCACATCCTTTCGAGGCTCTCTCCCACTCGCCTTGCCCAGCTCCGTGTGTTGGCGGTGCGCTCGTGTGCCAGCTGTCGAGTGACACTCACGAGCTCGGTCGAGGGCACAAGAACGTGTAAGAACGTTCGGCTTCAACGGCTCACGTTTCCTCCACTTTGCAGCAGCTGCGAAGCCGCGAAGGAAGTGGCACGGGCCAGCGACCAAGTGAGCCGGACGAGTCGACTTTTTTGGTCGAGCATGTCAGATCGAACCTTGGTCGTCCTCGTTTTTCTCACCAACTCCAGGTTCCAGCTCGAGAGACACAGCGAATGCGAAGGTGCTTCGTGATGAATTGCAGATACAAATACAAGGCCCACTGTTTGCAGCGGTGCCTCAGGCGTCGTCCTCGCTATCGCTGCCGTACGCTGCCAGGCTGCCGAGGCCGGTGGAAGCAGCGGCTGGCTGGGTATTCGATGCAGCGTCTTGCTTGGCACGCGTGTTCTGCAGAGAAGCCAGGTTGGCCACGGTTTCCGGATCGAGCAGCGAGCCGTTGGCCGTCTGCGCGTGACCGACTTGCGCAGCAGCCAAAGCAGCCTGCCTCTCGCGCGCCAACTCGGCCCACCCGCGTTCGTTCTCCTCTTCGAGCCTGCGCATCTCTTCCTCGTCGTCCGCGTGCTGTGCGATCCTACGCCGCTTGCCCGCAGCATCGTTGTCCGCAGAAGGATGCTCCAGCGCCTCGAGCGCGCGCAACGCCTGCTGCGCCTCGATGGCCTGCGTCGACATGCCGGCCATGATCGCGCGTTCTCCCGCGCGCCGCATCTGCTCCTGGTTGCGCTTCTGCGCGGCTGGGTTGGGGTCGTCCGACGCCCAGCGCACGTTGATGATCTCGCTGTGGTCGAGCGACTGGTTGAGCATGGCTTCTTTGGCAAACTGCGCGTTGGCTTCGTACGTGTACGTGACGAAGGCGCACGAGCGGCCGGTGAGCACGCGCAGCCGGTCGATCTCGCCCCACTCGCTGAAATGGCGGCGCACCACGCGCTCGGTGGCGTTGTCGGTTTCGGGACGCACCGAGTTGTGCTGCGGTCGGTACGTCTTGGGGTCTTGTCGCGGACGGGGGCCGTTTTGCTTTTTGGCGTCGTTGACGCTGCGTCCGCCTTTGAGCGTTTTGCCGCCATCGCGCCATGCGGTGTTGGTGGATGTCGGTGCCGAGACGCCGTGCTCTTCGTGGATGCGGCCGACGTACAAGGTGCGGTTGATGTTGGAGAGCGAACCGGTGCCGCTCATGTCGTCCTTGTAGCTGCCGAGCTTTTCGCGACCAAAGCAGTCGCGCCCTTGGCTGGGGAAATCGTTGGGACGAGGCAGTCGATGGAGGAAGTTGCACTCGACGCCGTGTGGGCAGCAGCCGCGCGCGAAGTGGATGCAGCAGTAGACCGCCTCGTCTGGGCTGATCGAGGTGCCCTGCTGCATCCTGGCTGCTTGGGTTTTGAGGGTGATGTCGGCTTTGGTGTAGCCGGAGTCTCTTGCGATGTCGCATCTGGTCTCGCGCTTTGCCTTTTGAGCTTCGTTCTCTTCCCTGTCGACGCCGGCGTAGTTCTCGTACCAGATGTTGAAGGTGCCTGTCGATTCGGGTCGGGCACTGAAGGCTTCTCGAATCGCGTTGAACTTGGCCAAGGTGACCTGCTTTCGCGCGGGCCGTGGTTGGTAGGAGGTGGACGCCACCTGACTCGGCGCTTCGATGGCTTGCGCTGAGGCGGCCTCGCTCATGTTTGAGGGATGGTGTGCTGACGATGGAGCACGAGGTGGATGGAAGCAAAACGACCTTCGAGCTTTGACAAATTCGACTGCAGAAAACAGCCGCACGAATCCGACTTCCGAGATCTTGATCAGCTCGCAACCAAAAAAAAAAAAAAAAGCAAAAAAAAAAGCGAGAATCGACGCATGCAAACGCAGCACAGCACAGTTGAAGGAATTAGGCACGCGTCTTGGTTGGATTTTGGTGGGAAATTTTGGCAGGGAAATTGAGTACCAGGAGTGCCTAATTCATGGAGGTGACATGCGCAGTACTAGGAATTTGGCACGAAATTCCCAGCCAGGATTTGAGCACGGCGCATGTCACTGCACCTAGAAAATCTGGAAATTCCCCTCTGTAGCTAGACACACGTCCATCATCAATCCGAACCCTTCAACTAGCACGGCACGGCACAGCCCAACAGCACAAAGCACACAGCACACACCACACGACGCTCAGCAGCCTTACGGTCGGGTTTCACGCACCGACGGCTGCTTGACCCCTTTCGCATCTCAGCAGATTCACACGGTCAACCCAACACTTTCTTTCTTTACACACGCACTGTCCAACATTCACGATCCATCCCATCTTTCCTTCCTTCCACCGCGACAAAGCATCACTCGCAACTCACATTCAGGATTGCAGCATCCGGCTGCTTTCCTCTTGCCGCATGCCCGAATCCATCTAAGTCACACCATCCTCGACCTGCTCCACCTGGCGACGAGCCTCGTTCACGCAGCAGCATGTCGGCTGCGACTGGTCTCCAACATGCGGACCAAGATCTGAACCAGCGCGACTATTCTTTAGCCACGACAGCAGCTGCAGCCAAGCAGTCCCTGTCGGAAACAGACGATGACACAATGACTCCGACCGAAAGCCCCATCGTTCCTGGTGCATTCAGCGATGCTCCCACCGCGTCGACATCATCGTCACAGCCCACGCTCCAGAATGCTGTCGATAAGCCACTACCCACCATCACCACCAACGCTGCTTCATCATCGCAGCAGCAGCAGCAGCAGCAGCAGCAGCAGCAACATCCCGCTTCACCCGACTCGGAATTCGCTTCTTCCATGATCACAGCCGTCAGCCCTGTCCGCAGATCCGTCTACAAACGCAAGATGAGCTCCAAGCCAAAGGGCATCCTCAAACCCGCTCCACCTCCCCAAAAGGGCTTTTCCTTTCGCAGAGACATCCTCCAGAACATCAACACTCGTCTCGCGCAACAAGGCGTCAATGTCCAGGTGCCAGTGCCTCAAGGCAGTACAGCACAGGCCACTGCATCCTACATCGGCGGCATGTTCCGCAAGATCGGAGGCATCGCTGCTGGTGCTGCTGCCAACGTGAGCGGTTCCAATGTCACCACCGTCGGTGGGCTGCTCTCCAATGACTCGCCTTCCAAAACCAACGGCTCCAGCATCTACCCTTCCGCCTACGATGGTGCTTCTACAAGCAGAAGCGGCAGCTCCATCGCATCCTCATCTGCTGCTTCCATCGCCTCCACGTCACAGTCGACCGATACAGACTCCGGACTGGTCAAAAGCACCGTCGTCTCATCCACCACCTCAGCAGCACCTCTCAAAAAGGTGCAATTCCAGGTATCGCACATGACCGTCACATACCCCATCGCCGGCGCTGGCACTCCCGAAGACGAAGACCTCACGCGTCTCCGCATCGAACGAGAGCATCGTCGCATGCTCAAGGCGCGTCGCGGCAAGCCATGGACTCCCGAGGAACTCGAGTCGCTCTACCGCGAATGTTGCCGAACACGCGAAGAGCATCCGCTCAAGAAGATGCGTCTCGTTTTCCAGGAAGCCGCCCAATCCACCCCTCCTGCGCTCAAGACCATGGATCTCTCCTTTGTCCCGCTCGACCGACATGCCGTCGAGCCCATCGCCGACCTGCTCAGCGTCGATTTCGGTCTCAACAAGCTCGTCCTCGAGAACTGTGCACTCACAGACGACACCGTCAAGTCGATACTCCACGCTCTGCTCGTCTCTGGCACCTTGCCCAACCTCAGCATCGCCAGCAATCGCAAGATCCGGTTCCGTGGATGGAAGTACGTTGCCATCTTTATGCGTCGCGCGCGAGCACTGCGCTACCTCGACTTGTCCGAGAACTCGATCGACCGTCTTTCGCTAGAGCACATCCTTGCTGTCATCACCAAGCCGTCCGCCGCCGTCACCCACGCTCGAGCTCCACCACGTCTGTCAAAACAAGCTGCAAAAGCCAAAGCCGACGAGAACGGAATGTCGCCATCCAAAGCTGACGCCGACGCCGATGCCAATGACAATGCCGACAAGGACGAAGACGAGAGCGACGACGAGTTCTTTGACGACTCTGGAGAGCCACTGATGCCCACCGCACCGCTTCTCCGCGACGTCTCCGACGACCCTGACCCGCCGTCTTCCGCTATCATCTCGCTCCGCCTCGAGAATTGCGGTCTCAAAGCTGCCTCGCTCGAAATGCTCTCTCAAGCAGTGCGATTCTCCGACATTCGCCACCTCTCCCTCCGTCGCAACAAAATTGGACAGCTCGCATCGGTCGCCTTGGCCATCATGCTCAAGGACTACCCGGACAGCGTCTCTGCTTTGGATCCCACTGCCTCCGGCGCATCGAATCGCGACCCGAACTCGTACTTCGACTCGGCCGCCGCTGCTTCCTCTGCTTCTGGCGCGACAGCCGCAGCCGCACCGGACCGCAATGGGCGGACATTGCGCCCGAGCGATGCGCAGACGACTCCGGAGCGTCAAGCACGAAGCTACTCGCCCGGTCTGCCCGAGGTGCCTGTCATTGTCTCGAGTCCAGGAGGCGGCGTCACATCGCGCAAGATGCCCGGCCAACACCATGCCAACGGTGGAGCAGAGCAACGCCCAACCACCTTCTACGGCGCCCACACCGAGCAGCTCCAGGATGCGATGCAGACGAGCATCGCCGGGCCTGTGACCGAGCTCGACCTGAGCCTCACGCCACAGCAGCGGCTCGACATTCGACGAAACTCGGCGCCCGATCTGAGCGAGGAGCAAGCCATCGCCATCTACCAGGCCAAGCGAGCACGCAGGATCCTCGCGGACCTCCCGCGCGTCGGCAACCTGCTCACCTTGGACCTCAAGTCAAACGACATTCGCGGCGGGGTCGTCTATCTCGCGCAGGTGCTCAAGAAGAACCGCACGTTGCGCGTGCTCAACCTGAGCGACAACAACATCGAGATGCCGGGCCTGGTAGCCGTCGCCGAGGCGCTCAAGTACAACTCGACGCTCGAGACGCTCGACATGAGTCACAATCCGTGCTCGGGTCCCGGGCTGGAAGGCATCACGACGCTGCGCACCGCGTTTGCGCTCAACTCGAACCTCAAGCGGCTCTTCCTCAACGACACGGACTTGTCGTCCGAGGCCGCCATCGCGCTCGCCGAGTTCCTGCCCGAAGCGCGCAGCCTCATCCATCTCGACCTGGCCGAGAACTTTGACATTGACATTGCGGGCGTCATGGCGCTCGCCGTCTCGCTGCGCATGAACCGCAGCCTGCGGTGCTTGGACCTCAACATCCCGCCGAACAACCCGGACTTTGCGCGCCTGTCGCAGGAGATCCTGCAGAGCTGCGTGCGCAACACGGAGCTCGCGCAGCAGCGCGCCAAGCAGAAGGGGCTCAAGCAGCCCATCGCCGCTCCGATCTACAAGTCGGTCGTCGCGCGTGCAGCGAGGGAGAACGACGAGCGCCTCAAAGCCATCGAGACTGCACGCGTTACCGCCGTGTCCGCTGCAGCGGCCAAGGACCGCGCGGCCGTCGAGAGCCTGCTCACCGCGTCCACCGAGTGCCGCAACGTGCTGCGCGAGCTGTTGGAGGGCGAGGAGAAGCGACAGCGCGAAGCGCCCGAGCAGAAAGTGACGCCTCCCGGCGAGTTTGTCGACGACCTCACGCAGCAGAGTGCCAAGCTGCGGCGCCGGCTGGCGGACCTCGCGTCGACCGTGCACGAGGAGAGCGTGCTCGAGCGCATCCTGTCGGTGCACGACGAGCTGGGGGACGTGTCGACGCGGTTGGAGCGCTTCTACAAGTACGGGTCCGCGCCTGTGATTGACGTGCGCGCCTCGGAGGCCTCCAGTGGTCTACAGCCGGCAGGCGAGGGTGCAGCGTCCGGTGTGCCGTCGGCGCTGCACCTCTCGACGCCAGATCAAGCCGAGCTCGACTCGGGCCTCTCGTCGCCTGCGTTCTCGATCGCCGATTCGGACGAGTCGGATTCGGACGACAATGACGGCGCGACCAAGGACAAGAAACGACGCGCCAAATCCAGCTCCAACAAAACAGCTTCCACCTCGGCGATCGGAAAAGCGGAGGGAGCGATATCGGAGCTGATGGGCGGGCTGCGCATCCAGACGGCCGAGGCGGACGCAGCAGCCGACCGCGAAGACCCGGCCGAGACCGAGGGCCGGCTGCCGCCGCGCTCGCCGAGCGAGAACCTGGCCAAGGGACAGCTGTGCGAGGAGGGCGAGCTGTTCCGCAAGGCGAGGAGCTTGGGGCTGGATGGGCGCGATAGCGACGATGACGTCGAGCCTTCAAGCGACACGCACGCCGCAGCGTCAGCGCTCGCGGATAGCAGCAATGCGAGCGCCAGCACGCAGTCTGTAGTCGAGGCAGCACCAAGCACGCCCACCGGCGCGCCGGACGCACCGGCGCTCCACGCCGCGGTGCACGCCGAGCTGAGCGGCGAGCAGCTGCGCAAGGACCTGCTCCGCGCCCACGTGCCGCCCAAGAGCAACAGCAGCAGTGTCGAGCCGCACACCGAACCATAGCACACGCACACACCTTTGCAATGTGAAGCACCATTTGCATTCTCCACACTCGCCACCATGCGCAGCTGTGCACGCGCATCCGAGCGCCGTGCACTCGAAGCTTCGTGACCAAGCGCCTCACTTTGCTCGTCGCGCCGGACGGCTTTGTCCGTCTCTGCAAGCTCGTCGTTGTGCATCCAAAACAGAGTGGGCGCTGAGGGCAAGCTGCTCAACGCCATCCATTCACGCCGCAGCACACGCAGACCAAAACCAATTCGACATGTGCGTAAGGAAGAAAAGATAAGTTACAACCTCGAAAAAGAGAGAGAGAGATGGTGTCACAAAAAATCGGAGCAAAAATTGGCCACGATCCTCACGCGTAAGCCGCCGGACGCTCGGTCGACTTGGGCGAGGCCTTCTGGCCCCTTCGGAGCTTGTTGAACAGACTGCCGTTGCGGGTGAGACCACCTTCGGCGCCTGGAGAGCGACCGGTCCTGGAATCGTGTGAAGAGGAAAGCTGCTGCTGCTGGAAGTAGGACGAGTCGTCGACGCCGCGCGGCTGAGCACGCGGTGTGAGCACATCGCGCTCGTTGGGGGTGACGACGTTACGACCGCTTCGACGACCGTAGCTGCCACTGTTGACCGAGGCGCCGACGGCGGCATCAGCCGCTGCGGCACGCGAGTCGTACGACGACGATGTGGGCGCAGCGCCGGTGGCGGCCGAGTAGTCGGACCGCAGCGGCGGTGTGCTAGGCGAGTGCTTGTGCTGAGCTGCCCTTCGACGACGGTCGCGAACCGAGCCCATCTCGACGCCGTCCTCGGGTGGCGGCACGTTGGGGTTCTCGCGCATGCTGCGGATACGCTTGATGAGACTCTTGCTGCGCTTGGGTGCATCCGCCGACAAAGCGCCAGCAGCAGACGACCTCTCGTCCCAGTTGGGTTCCGGGAAGGGGCTGGCGCTGCCGGCTGCCAGCTCGTCTTGGCCACGGCTCGGCTTCTTCTTGCCGGTCATGATGGCTTCCATGTCGAGCACACTGCTCGCAGCGCTGGAGATGCCGCTGCGGTCGCCACCGTTGGCCGAGTAAGGGCTGAGGTGGGAGCGGACGGCAGCCTTTGGTTGAGCAAAGTCCTGCCAGGGCTCTGCACTGACGCCCCAGACGTCGGCATTGGGGTTCGAGACGTCGTAGCGGCTGTCGGGCACGTTGGAGGGCTGGGTGTGGTAGCCCTGACGACTGCGCCAGATGCGTTCGGCTTCTGCGTCGCGGTCTGCATCGACTTCGTCGTCGTCGTCGAGCGGGAGCTCTGCAGTGGAGCCTTGAGCATGCATCGAGAGGGAAGGAACGAGAGGAGCGGTGGCGCTGCGACTGCGGCTGCCGTTGGCGTTGACGCCCGGTCTGGAGGAGTGCTTCTCGTCGGCGGGGCTGTCGTTGGATGAAAGCTGGTCGTTGGCGGCGGTGCGGGAGGCGCCCTTCTTAGCGCCGGGTGCATTGCGAGGAAGGCCGGTCATGGGATCGACGTTGGGGTCAAAAGCACCGACGGGAGCGCGCTTGCCCTTGTTCATGTGTGGCGTGCAAGCATCGTACGGCGAGTCGTGGTGGAACACTGTTGAGACAAGGGATGGTTAGCATGGAGCACGGCGAAGCGCGACGACAGAAAGAGCGGGCGCAAGATACTCACTGCTGGAACCATTGATGCCGGAGAGGTCGAGACGGTCGATAATGTCCATGCGGCTGGCCTTTGCAGTGGTCTTGTTGATCTCGTCCTGCATGCGCTTATCCTTTGCGCGCTTCTTTGCCTTTTCGTCCGAGGTCTGCCTGCGCAAGGCGTTGGCGAATCTGTGGGCCATGGCGTTGCCAGCCTTGGGAGGAAGCTCGGGCGGTGGAGGAAGGTTGGGGTCTTCGAATGGGCTCTTGGCCGGGACCATAGTTGGGGGCTCGGAGTGAGGCAGAGGTTGAAGTCCGGTGTACGACGAGTCGTGGTCGTACGATGGATGGTGAGCGTGTCTCGAGAAGCCAGTTGAGCGGGCGTCGGTGTACGGGTTGGGGCTGACGGTGACCACGTCGGAGAGAGCGGCCAAGACGGCTTGTCGGGACGAAGACGAGTTGTAGGCTGAGTCGTTGGAGGTGGCGGTGATACGGTAAGACGCAGGAATAGGAGGCAAGCAAAGATGAAGAAAGACGTGCGGGTCAGATGACGGAGTCCCTCTGGTCGACAGGAGAAGGGCAAGGATAGGTCAGGAGGCAAGCGAGATGTTGGTGCGGGGGAAGGAGACACCAAAAAAAGGAGAAGGGGAGCGACACGGAGAGACTGCAAACGTGCAGCAGACGGGAACCGGCAGAGAAGAGGGTGGCACAGCAGCCAGCCAGAAATGAGCGAGTGAACCCAACAGGCCCAAAAGGCCCTGCAGCAACTCGCCCCCGAAATTGGGCTGCATAGCGTGGCGATCGGTGCAGATTGTGAGCGGCGATGTGCTGCTTTTTCTTTTCAGCCACGGAGAATAGGCTGTGCGCGTACAGTATGCAAGGCCGACGCTGAGAGACTGGACAGCAGAAGCGAGAACATGGCCAGACTGGTGTGGCACAGCGGTCGTGCAGCAATGCAGCAGCGATGCAGCAGCGATGCAGCAGCGACAACAACAAAAAATAGACCAAAATGCGAGGCGACCGTGGCGCGCTAGGGTATTGACCACCAAGCACTGCTGACGCGCCTGGCTGACTACGCATCGCAAACTCCTTAGGGGCCGAGCGAGGCGTGCGAGCACCTCGAAAAGCGCGAGTCGAGCCAGTTTCCTGAGCTGGCGATCTGACATCGGGCACGATGATGAGCCAGATTTCATGCCGACTCTCTGCCTCGATCCCATCACTGCCTTTCCTTCTAGGATAGCTTCGCAGCCACGTCAGAGGGCGTTATGAGCTGGCTCGAGCCCTTGCTGCAAATGGACACTCTGTGGGCGTCATATGGAGCCATCATCGTGAAATCAACGAGGGGGGAGAGCCGCGCAGCGAGTCATTCGAAGCCTGGGAACGGCCCCGTCTCTCAACTTGGGCTTGGACCGAACGTGGCTTTGGCAGGCAGCGAGGGGCCATCATTGGACCAGCCGAAACTCGATGTTGTAGGTCTTTGCCGGCCACAGATGCTGATCTCGGCGTCTTGGGTCGAGCACCAAGTCACTGCGCTTGCCACGTCCCGACCTTGCATCGCGCCATCTTTCAGCGGATCTGACTATAGCCCAACATGTCGACACCGAGCTGCGAGATGGAGAAAAGAAAGTTCGACGACTTACCCATGGCGTTTGATGGTGCGGTGCGGCCACTGTGGCAAGGCTAGGCTCGCAGCTAATTGACCGAGCGAATCAGGAGAGACGATGTCGATCGAGTAAGTTCCAGGAGAAGGTCGTCGAGATTCGAAGTCGATAGTCCGAGGGTCGAGGATGAGCAAGCTTAGGGCTAGGTCGAGGTGGTCGAACAGAGTTGAAACAGAAGTTCGAGTGCCGCGAGTGTGTTGGTTGCGAAATGAAGCGAGTCTTGGCGAATCAAGGTCAGAAGTGCTGATTGCGAGTGTTGACAAGGCCAGGTCGGATTGTGTCAAGGTGAAGAGAGCGTAAGAGAGGGTGTGTTGGAGTGTGAGACGGTGTAAGTTGGCAGATTGCCAATGATGACCGTCCAGCATGAATCCAGCAAGCGAGCGAGCCCTGTTGCAGCCGAACACGACAGCAGTGGCTCACCGCCTGTGTAGTTACGGCCCACTGAAGAAAAAAAAACCCCGCTGCAGCGAGTTGCGAAGGCCCATTTGTTTGTGACTGGCAAGATTTAGGACTCGCTCCTGCATGCCTTTGCAGTCACGTCACTCTACGCTGGCGTGCGTCCATTCCTGCCGGCCTTTCATTGTTCACGGTGCGCGGTGCCCCCTTTTTCCCCTCTGTCTCGTGTCTCAAAGTTGTGTTTCTCTTGCACTCTCGTCCATCTATAGCATGAACAGCTCTGCAGCAAGATGATGAGCCAGTGGATCGCCTTGAACGGGCGGGGAAAAGTAGCTTCCTCTTGGCTCGTCACAGCTCGGCGTTCTGCAGCGGCGTTTAAACTTGGGCTTCTCTTCCGAACGTGCGAGTCGGAATTTGCGCCAACTCGTTGGATAATGTCGGCCTAACAAATAGTGACGCTCGAAAAATCGAAAGCTTGCTGCTCTGCCCGCATCCAACGCCGACGGCTCTGTCACAGCTCTTCTGCCGCCGCCGCAAAGTACGGCTTCTGCTTGTCGTTCCGCGTGGCTGTCTCGCATTTCTGCAGCAAAGCTTCCCGACATGGCGAAGTATGAATGCGAGCTGGGCCAAGCGTCCATCAAGCGATCGACGTATCAGTGAATATGGACGGAGGTCAACTTTACCGCCGGTGCTTCCAACGGCACCTCGTGCATAAAATTCAAATGCCGGCGTCAAGCTGGTCAAGTCGGCCAAAATTTCACTCTATCGTTTCGAGAGAGGTGCGGGGCCATGTAGGCTCTGATCCGCTGATGCATGGTGCTTCCAGGGTCTTTTCTTCTCGGATCGAACTGTCTTTCGCCACTCATTTCAATCGCAGCTTTCTTCCCAACTAACCTCGCCCTAACGCCAAAATGACGGAAGCTGCACAAGCGCCGCCCGCCTTGGCGCCGCCATCAGCCCAAGACGACCAGATCTCGCTTCAAGATGCTTCCGACGCTTCGAGCCAGTCGAACGAGAGCAGAAATTTCGCTGCAGCGCTCCTCACCACCAGCCAGGATCCCGCCTCGTCCGAGTCACGCTTCATCACCGGCCGATGGGAGCTGTGGGCCTACGTGGTCTACAGCGTCGGCAACTCGGGCTTGGGTCCGTTCAACTTTGCCCCCTCGCAGTTCCAAAACTTGTTATCGCAGCAGGCGACCAACGTGGGCGCCGGCCAGTGCGGCAACGACGGCCAACCAGACTGCAGGCTCATGTTTATGGGCAAGGACAGGACGGTGGAGAGCATCGTTCTGCTGAGCAACGGCATCTCGTTTGCGATCCAGGCGGTGCTGTTTATCGCGATTGGCAGCTTTGCAGACTACGGCAAGAACAGGCCTTACATTCTGATAGTCTGCACGGTGATTGCGATTGCCATCAGCTTTGCTTGGCTCGGAGTGACCAAGCCGGAACGGTGGCAGATCGGCACGGGGCTCTACATGGTCGGTCTCATTGCGTACCAGCTCTGCTTGAGCTACTGGACGGCGGCGTTCCCTGGGCTGGCAAGGGATCTGCCGCATATGCGCGTGGCTCGTCAGAAGCTCCTTGAGGATTCGACGGTCTCGACGTCGGCCGACGCAAAAGGTGTCGACGATACCAAGGTCACTCCGGCAGAAGAGGTGCCGACCCAACTGTTAGGCTCGGACACGGACACGGACGGACTCATGACAGCGGACAAGTACAGTCTCCTCGAGACTATGGCCATCAACCGTATCTCGAACATCGCTTTCACTGTATGCTCCGTGGGAGAGCTCGTCATTCTCGCTGTCATTCAGGGCATGCTGTACGGCATTCACGCCGACCGAGACGAGGCGTCCAACACGACCGCACTCTCAGCCGTGGTGGCTTTCAGCGCTGGAGCCTGGGTGCTGTGTGCCATTCCCTGGTTCGTCCTCGAAAAGCACCGACCTGGACAGCCTCTGCCGCCCGGCACCAACTACTTTACTGCAGCCGTCAAGCAGGCGTTTCTGGCCGCAAAACACCTGCGACGTCTACGTCAGACTCTCATCTACCTCATTTTCTATTTCCTCTTTTCCGACGCTCTCAACACCACGGTCACGGTCATCTCAACGATTCAGAATCAGGTGGTCAGCTTCAGTACCACCAAGCTCAATCTGCTACTCGTCGTTGGCATTGCCGCACAGGGTGCAGGTATCTATGCGTTCTGGCTCGTCCAGAAACGCTGGAAACTTTCGACTCTCTTCATGTTCTGCTGGGTCGTCTTCTTTACGATCGTGATGCAGGCCTGGGGCTTCGTCGGCATCTTCACTCAGCGAATCGGCTTTCATCACGAGTGGGAGGTAAGTTAAACTTCCAACCCACATGAAACGGCAATTCACCGCCGCAGTGAGCCGCTTCACACACATTGCTCGAGATCAGCATCACCATCTTCCTCGCCATCGACATGATACCTCGTACTCACCATCTCACCATCCTCTCTCTCATCTCTCCTCGACAATCGTTCCAGTTCTACCTCTACCAAGCTTTCTACGGGTTCGCAGTGTGCCCTTTCTACGCCTTCGGCCAGACGATGATCGCAGAGGTAACGCCCAAGGGGTCCGAGTTCCTCTTCTTCAGCCTGTTCTCGATCATCGGCAAGACGAGTGCGTTCATCGGACCGTTTGTGACGCAAGCGATCGCAGACGACACGGGCAACGCTTCTACGCCGTTCTACTTCCTGCTCGCTCTGTCGCTGGGAAGCTGCGTCCTGCTCTGGCCGCTCGACATCAAGAAGAGCAAGATCGAGCAGGCGCGCTTCATCGAGCACGATGCGAGGGACAAGCATCTGGGCAGGGGCGATGTTGCTGCGCCACAGACGGTGGCTGATGTGGCTGCCTGAGGCCACTGCGAAGTAGATGTATTACTCAGTGCGATTGTAATGTAAAGGGTGTCATGGTTGAACGGCATGATGATGTGTGTCGATGTTGAGGAGGGGAGGAGAGTGCGAGCGTCGGGCCAAATTTTTTAGTGGCCGTTTCAGCCGAACGCAAAAAATCACCGGCAGCACACGGCGACATGAAGCGAAAGGCGATTCCAGATTGCCGGTCGAAGTTGCGCAAAAGTGGAGTCGAGCTCAGGTGCGGATGAAATCGACGAAAAGACTCGGCGTGTGCGGTGCAGAACGATAAGAAAGAAATGCGGAGATGCAATTTCCACAGAGACGCGCTCAGCTGACTCGAATTTCCACCTTTGGCTCGTTCCACCACATCCGTCGCTTCTCCTTCATCACCTGCATACAGTATACCCGCTCCTTCGCACCGCATCTCGTCCACCACGCACACTCGCTTTTTCCGCCCAACATCTGGTCAACTGTCTCGCGCACGCTGCAGCTCGAACGAAACGACAGCCGCCTCTTGATCCCACTACCACCACCTTGGCGCAAGCACACCAAACAGCCTCCCGCTCGTGCACATCGCTCTCACTTCGATAGCTGCATATACTCTCACCGCAATGGAACGCATCCTAAGCATCGTCTTCCCATGCTGCTTCCCCAACCGCCACTCGTCGTCAGGGCAGCACAACGAGCGGACACCGCTGCTGCACGATGGCGCGCACTCGGCACACGGCTCCTCGCGCAACTCGATATCCGACAGCGGAGTCGCGACGCCCGGGTCGGATGGCAAACGGCTCAAGCGCAAACACAACTCGATCCTGCCCTCGCCCGCATACGATGCGCATGTGCTCAAGAGCATCATTGACGATTTCAAGGGCAAGCTCATTGCGGTCGACACGAGCGCGGCGGCAGAGAAGGGCGCAGCTGGAGGCACAGCGGGGCTGCTGCTGAGCAGCGGCGCAGAAGCGGACCACGCCGAGGGCGTCCAGTCGAGCAGCGCATCCACCACATCGATAGGCAAACGCCTCACGCCCGTCCACACGCTTCGCCTCGCCGTCTCGTCCGCACACGCACCCTCCGCATCCCACCCCAAACTCGTCGACATCTGGTCCACTTCTCCCCCTCCCTCCACATCTACCGCCCCTGCGCCACCGACCACAACGCTCTCCTACTCAGCCGCCGTCAAACGCGGATCTGCAGCCGGCAAAGCGAAAGGCAAACGGTTCAGTGGCTCGGCGAAAGCGTCCGCGGCGACAGCAAGTGTGCCGGAGGCGAGCATCGAGCAGAAGACGTACGAGTCGCTGAGCGAGCTGGCGCGGTCCAAGCCGCTCGTGCATGACTGGGAGCTGGATGACGCCGAGGAGGGCAAGGCATGACTGTTGCAGTCGAATCGTTGAGCGTCGGTCGGTCGACAGAGTCGAGTCTCAGCATCATCAAAATCAAAGCGTCTTTCGCACGCACCATTTCCAAGCAAGCATCAAGCATTCACTCTGTCATCACATTCATTTTCGCAAAGCAAAACACACACACTTGCATTTCTTCCTCTCCAGAATCTGTGTGCAAGAGCTGGCTTGAGTTTCCAATCGCATTCACCCGAGCTAAGAACGGCCAGCTACCGCATCGACGCCCGAACCCAAAGGCTGCAGCTCGAGCGATTCCTGGACCGCCGCCGTCCCACTCGTCCCACTTGCCCCACTCGCCGCACCTTCCACACCGCCCGACTGTTGCGCCTCCACCATCGCCGGTGTCGCCTGCGTTGCCTGCGTTGCCTCGCCCTGCTGCCCTCGCTCTCCCGGCCCAGTCCCTTGCTGCTGCCCCTCCTCCGCCTCATCCCCGATCACAGCGCGCTGGCAAACAGGACATCGACCCGAAACACTCGTGAACCACTGGTCGACGCAGCTGCGGTGCAGCACGTGGCCGCACGCGAGCAGCCGCAGCGGCTCCGGTTCGGGCTCGGGCTCGGCGTGCGGCTGCGGCTCTTCGAAGTCGCACAGGCAGATGGGGCATGTGGCGCGGTGTGCGGGCAGCGGGTGCAGCGGGTACTTGAGTTTTCGGCCGCGTTTCGAGGCGGTGGGCTGGGACGTGTTGGGCGATGTGCCGGGTTCGGGCTGGGGTGTGGTGGGCGAGGAGGGGTGCGTGGACGATGCTGCGGTCTTGGTGGTGTTGGGAGGGGCGGAGCGTCGACGTGCGATCAAGATGCGTGTGAGGCGACTGAGGCGGCCGAGCACGCCACGCTGCGATGCGGTCTGCACCGTGTCTTGCGTAGCCCGCCTCGACCCGAGTCCTGGACGATTTGGCATTGCCTCCTCGGCATCCTCCCCTGACTTCACCGCCTCGTCACCCTCCCTGTCCGGCTGAGTCGAAATCGCATCCCCACCCTCCCTGCCATCCTCGTCCTCCTCGGCAGGCGTATAGTAAACCAACTTGACCCGCTTATCCACCTCCTTCTGATCGATCTTGCCCGTCTCCGGATGCAGCTCCCGCTGCGGCAGCCGATGCGTCAACCCCAACGCACGCATGATCACGATGAGCACCGGCAGCGCACACACGATCAAAAACGCCAGCACCGCAATCTCAAAGATGAAAATGTACACCACGATCAGCGAGGCCAGTGCGGCCCAGAAGAGCGGCACGGCCTCGGCGGGTCGCTGCGAGCATTCGGTGGAGCTGTAGACGATGGCGTTGCCGACGAAGAAGATGACGAGCGACGCGATGCCCAGCAGCGTGCTGATCTTGCCCACCTTGATGTCGAGGTATTCCGAGCCGAGCGGACGGTCGCGTTCAGCGATGGCGCGTGCTTCGGGTCCTGCTCGGCGGCCTCGCCGTGTGCGGTGTGGGCTCAGACCGAGGTAGAGCTCCACTGGGATGTCGAGTGCGAGTCGAACAATGTGCACGACAAGATACTTGAGCAAGCTGTCTGGATTGCAGACTCTTCCATCCTCGTGAGAGGGCGAGACGCGGTGCGAACCGGGAAGCGCGAGGACAGGGATGAAGGCGACGATTTGGGCGAACGAGATGCACAGCCGGACCATCAAGACGATGCGTCTGCCGCGCGGTAGCTGTCGCACGCCGATCCACAGCGATCGGAGCAGGTTGCGACGCAGTGTGAGCGCTTCGGTGAGCGAAGGTCGGTTCAGTTGCATGTGTCTGTTGGCATCCGCAATGGTGGCGTTGGTGTTGCGATGCGCAGCGTCGGTAGGCGCGTTGGCATGCTCCACCACGGCCGCCGGCGCTTCGGCGTTGGTAGACATGCCGCTGAGCTTGCAAAGATCGTATCGAAAGGTCCGAACGCTAGATGTGTGAGGGAGAGTGGCTGGTAGTGGAACGGAAGCGAAGCTTGATTGCCGCTGCCGGACGCCGAGGACGATGCGCAGGCTCAGCGAGAAGCCAGGGGCCGCAGTTTAAAAGGCGCAGCAGGTCAACCTCCAATCACCAGGATCGTGTCCAGCTAGCAAAAGCAACGAAAGATCGGAAGCTGTCGCAGCTAAGCGGCTACCAGAGCTGCACCGATGCGCAGTTCCGGCATAAGTTAGACGAAATGATGGTCGAGGAAAGCCAAGAGCCTCTGTGAGGGTCGAGAGTGTCGAAGGGCTAAGGCGTTCCAAACTCAGCGCAGCACGACACCACTGCACAATGCGCAATTTTGCAAAAGCGACTCAGCACAGCCGACCGCGTGTGGAGAGAGAGAGAGAGATACGCAAGCCAAGGCTTCTTTCGACGCTCTCAGGCACAGACAGGGTCCTCGCAAGCACTTTAGAGCTCGAGACTGGCAGCATAGCCGGCTCCTAGAAAAAAAAATGCCAAGACGCCGAGCCCGAGTTAAAGCAGAGCAAGGCTGTGTCGTCGGCTCCAACGCTCGAAGCTCGGAGATAGAGATTTGTTGGTCTTCCTGGTCTCAACGCTCGACTTCTCTCAGCCACCCTCTGGACGAGACGCACTGCTCGTGCTTTCGGTCTCTCACCATAACTCAATGACACACTTGACACACTTGACACACTCTCTCACCAAAAATCGGGAATCAATCATGACATTTCAAAACTCTGACACGAAGCAAGGTAACCAGGGAAGCGTATGGACAAATCTATGATGAAGCAGGTGGATGATGATGATGATGTCGACGAAAGAACGACACCGCGACAGCCCAGAGTGAAGGAAGGCCAAGCGGCAGCAGCGCAAAGCGGTGACGAGTCGCCGCGCTCTGCCAACATTGACCGACTCTGCGAAAGGGACAAAAGAGTCTGGGTCGAACTGACACACGAAAGAGAGAGAGGAAGAGGACGAAAGCAGAAACTGAACGGAACGACGAAGAGACCCTTTGTGAACGGAAGCTGAAGTGTGGCAGCACTCGAGGCTGGACTAGGCGGCAGATCGAGACGAGAGCAGGGCCGGTTGACGACTCCTTCCCTGCATCGAATCGCATGCGCACCCGTCCAACTGTGGACCCGAGTGAAGAGTGTGTTTGTGAAGCTGCGTTTTAAAAGCGTCTCCATCACCGTGCTCCAGTTTGCCCCAAGGATGCAATGCGGAGAAGCGAAAAAGGATGGAGAGACGGAGAAAAGAGTCCATCATGACGACAGCGCTCAGGCGCTGGGAAGGCGGTGGACGATGGCCATGGCCGTGTCGTCACCGTGCGAGATCGAAACCAGGAAGCGCGAGCCGTTGGCAGCCTTGAGCGCCTCGCCGTACAGCTTCACCTGCGGTCCCTCGGGAGTGGGCACGATCTCGACATCCTTCAGCGAAGCACCAGCACCCTGCGTTCGAACGCCGAGCGACTTGACCACAGCTTCGGCGGCGCAGAAGCGGCCACAGAACGAGGCCCTGGCGTCGGGCTGGGCACGGCAGTACTCGATCTCGACATCGGTAAAGTTTCGCGAGATGAAGTTCTCGTTGTCCGAAGGGAAGGTCGAGATCTTCTCGCAGTCGATGCCGACACCAGCAACGTGGCCCATCATCTTCTCCAGGCTCTCCTGCTGAGCAGCCACGCTGGCGGGCTTGGCAGGCACGACCGTGTCCTCGACGGTGGCGAGCGCAGGCATCGCGGGAAGAGGAGCCTTGAAGCCGTAGCTGTCGCCGATCTCGACGGCACGGGCGTTCAAGTTCATCAGCACCTGGTCCTCGAGCTCGGCGGGCCACGGGCGGTTGTCCTTGATGCGCACCAGGTCCTGCTTGGTGAGTGCCGAGTGCATGCGCGTATAGGTCTGGTGCTGACGCGCCTTGCGTCGCGCAACGTACTCGTCAAACACCTGCGGCGAGAGGCGACCGAGGATGTGAGCGGCGTGCAGCACGAGGATGATACCACCAACCTGACCGAAACCGAACGACGAAACCGCAGCGGCGTTGACGTGGTGGGGAGTTCGGTGGATCGACGTCGAGTTGTAGAGCAGCATGTCGAACTTCTGCAGCTCGGGCGAGATGTCGTCGGCGTTGCGGTTACCGCAGACGATCGACGTGTGCAGCGACTGCATCACACCGTTGAGCGCCCAGGCGGCGGCACCACCCTTGGCGTGACCACAGAGCCACTTCTGAGCCATGACGGGCACGGCGTGACCGGGCGTACGGCCCATGCGCGTGAACAGCTCCTGGTAGACGTGCGACTCGTTCTTGTCGTTGGCCTTGGTGGCGGTCATGTGCGCAGAAATGACACCAATGTCGTCGGCGGTGAGGTTGAAGCGGGCAAGCGCACGCTGCATGCCGTCGGCACTGCTGATGATACCGTGGCCAGGAGCGGGCAGCGAACGGCCGGCACCGTCGGTGTGCGTGTTGGAGTAGGCGACGATACCCTGGATGGGCATGCCGAGCTTGATGGCGTTGGCAGCAGTGGTGAGCACCTGCACACCGCAACCCTGCGACTCCATGAAACCGCTGCGCGAGGTCGAGAACGGTCGCGAGTGCTCCGAAGGCTCTCGTCCGGCCGCCAGCTCCTCCTTGCCGTTCGAGGTGGCCTTCATGTTGGCGAACTCGAACGAACCCTCTTCGGACAGGTCATCGAAACCACCGGCAAGCATGAGCTCGGCCTTGCCAGAGAGAATGGTCTCGACAGCCACGTCGATCGACTGGAGCGCAGTGGCACAAGCGCCGACCACAGTCTTGATGGGACCAGCCGACGACATGACGAGCAGGTTGACCCAACCGGCGACCGAGTTGATGAAGGTCTCCTGCAGGATATCGTTCTGCACATCCGTGTCGTTGCGGCGATCGCGGAACATCTTGCTGAGCGACGTCATACCGCCCATACCCGAGCCAATGCAGCTTCCGACCTTGCTGGGGTGGATGTGCTTGTACAGCTCGTAAGGGTCCGAGATACCCGAGTTGACGAGCGCCTCCGAGGCGCAGACGAGCGCCCAGAGCGTGGTGCGGTCGACTTGGGCCACAATGTCGTCGGGAATACCGTAGCGCTGACCCGACCAGCCAGTGGGCAGCTGGCCGGCAACGAGGCGGTCAAAGGCGACGGCCTTGGGCACAAAGATACGAGCACCCTTCTTGAGCACGACGAACCAACCGCCGGTGGAAGCGTCTTGCCAGGCATCGACCTTGTCACCGTGCTCGAGCTTGTACTTGGACGCCTCCTCGGCCGACACCTCGAGCGGCTCGAGGTCGTGGTTGAGCTCGATCTCCTGCTGGAAGCCCTTGCGGTTGGGGTCGTAGTTGCGGAACAGCTCGGGCTCGATGAGGCGGATACCGGCGTGCTTGATGATGTGCTCCTCGTAGTTGGCGCGGATGTCCTTGTCGTCGACAGGCTCGCCACTCTTGACATCGACCCAGCCGACGTAGGTGGCACCCGACTTGAGCTGACCATCGTGGTGCTTGACGAGACCCATGATCCAGGCAAGCTCGATGACACCCTCGTTGGTGAGGTGGCCGAAGGCCTCCATCTCCCATCGAGTGCGCGATGAACCCCATGGACCCACCTCGGCGAAACCGGTGATGACGACCACCTTCTCGAGGTCCATGGCCGAGTAGCTCTTGGCGATCTCGCGGTTGAGCTGGTGGCTGCCGACCTCGGGGAAGCGGAAGGTGAAGTTGCTTCGCGGAGTGATGTGCACCTTCTTGTGGAGCGCCTCGGCAGCCGAGCCCTTGATGACCTTGAAGTCAGCCGAGTTGTCGGCGACGAGGGCACGCTTGGTCGACGAAGCCTCCTGGATGGCCGCACGGAACTTGGCCGTCTGCTCGGCAAGGTCGACGATCTTGTCCATGCCACCGTTGAGGTCGACGAGCAGAGCCTCGACCTGGCTGACGGCCGACACGGTGGGAGCAAGGAGACCGAGCAGGTTGAAGGCCATCTCGGTGGTGCTGAAGGTTCGGCAGCCGAGCTTCTCGATCTCTTCAGCGACGGTGTTGGAGGACGACATGAGACCCGTGCCTCGGCACCAACCGATGATGGCACCGGTGATGCACAAGTACTGACCCCAGCTCTCGCTCTCCCATCGGTTGAGCAGCGTCTCGAGACCAAGCTTGCTCTCACCGTAGAGACCGTCACCACCGAAAGTGCCGTGGTTGGGCGAGAGGGGAAGGAGCACCTGCGTGGGTCGAGTGTCGAAGTTGCGGCTGGCCTTCTCGGTCTTGATGGCACCGAGCAGGCGGACCAGGTTGGTCAGCATGAGACGGTGAGCCAGCTCCGACTTGTCGTCGATGCCGTCGATCTCTCGGCCGTTCTCCGAGATGGCGGCGAAGGGCACGACAAAGTCGAGATCGAGGTCGAGCGAGCCGTAGATGTACTTGACGAGGTTGTCGACATCCTGCTTGGAAGCCTGGTTGAAGGGCACAACGGTGAGCGTCGAGCCGCGCGAGCCCACCTCTTGGTAGATGCGCTGGTAGTACTCGACCACGCTGCGGCTGTAGCTCGACGTGGTGATGACGACACGAGCACCACCGGCCAAGAGACCCTTGACGACCTCGACACCGATGGAGGCCTTGCCGACGCCGGTGAGCAGGGCGTTGCGGCCCTTGAAGCTGACACCCTGCGTGGCCATCTCGCCGAGAATGTCGAGGTAGACCGAGGTGAGCTTTCGGCTGAGCTGCCACTGGCCCGCCACCTTTCTCTTGACGTGGAGGAAGGGAGTGCGGTCTTCAGCGGCAGGAGCGTCCGAGACCTGAGGACGCTGCGTGTTGGAGCTGAGACGGCGGTTGCGAGGAGCCTGGCGAGCAGGAGCACGGGCCTGGCGAGCAGGGCCGAGCGATCGCACCACCTCGCTGTACAAGCTCTTGATGGTGGCCTTGCTGAGCTTGCTGACCGAGGGCTCGTTGCGGATGAGCGTCCAGAGCTTGGCGACGTTCTCCTGCGCCTTGTCGAGGTTGACCTGGCTGCCGGCGCCGAGCAGACGGCTACCGGCGGCCATCTCCTTGACGTAGGCCTCGAGCTTGCGAACACCGACGCGCTTCACCTCGCTGTAGGCGATGTTGCCGCGAGCATCGATCTCGGTGTGAGGAGCGGTGGGAGCGTGCACCTCCTTGTAGACGGCATCCTCAGCGCAGGCCTCGCGACAGTTCTCGATGAGCTGCTGGCCGTACTCCTTGGCGAGGGCGTAGGTGGGACCCTGAGCAGCGTCAATCTGGTCGATGTGGAACTGCATGTATCGGAGCAAGCTGGGGTCGGCACGGTTCATGAGCGTGATGCAACGAGCGGTGATCTCGCGGTCGACGGTGGTGAGGCGACCGTAGATGATGTCGTACAGCAGCGTCATGGCATCCTGGCGAGCCCAGTTCCAGTACGAGCTGAAGTGTCGCACCTTCTTCTCGCTGAACTTGGGCATGATGCCGTTGGTGTACAGGTCACCGTGCTCAGCGGCAATGGCGTCGAGCTGAGCCTGAGCCACCTCGAGCTCAGCCTTGGTGCTCTCGGCGAGACGTCCGCTGGCACGACCGTCCATGTTGAGGTAGCGCTCGAGCACCTGGATCTGACGACGAACGTGCTCGTCCTGCTGAGCCTTGAGCTTGTCGAGCTCCTCGCTGCTGATGGCGACGCCGCCCGAGCCTCCACCTCCGCCGCCAGCGCTGGCCTGGCTGAGGCTGATGCCAGCCAGAGAGGCGTACGTCTGAGCGACCGAGTCGAGCCAAGCCTTGGCCTCCGCCTCGGAGCCGAGACGCTTGGCCGGCTCCATGGTGACGGCAACGAGCAGAGCACCATCAGTGCGGCCAGCGCCGAGACCCCAGGCCTTCTGCAGGTGCGACTTGACAGCCGACAGGTTGAAGCCACCAGGCAGCTTGCCACCGACGGTACGGGTGATCAAGTTGGAAGTGGTCTTGCCGAGAGTGCCGCTGTAGCCGGCCTGCAGAGCACCACCGAGCTCCTCGAGAGGGAGCTCCTCACCGCGCTCGGGCAGGTTGCCGAACTCGGCCAGAAGATCCGAGACGAGCTCGTTGCTGAGCACCGACTTACCACCGACCGAGTCCTTGATCGACTTGGAGAGCGGCACCTCGGAGATGTTCTTCTTGAGCTTCTGAGCCAGGATGGCACGGACGGTGTCGACAGCCTTGAGAGGCTCATCGGGCACCTCGGCAGCGGCGGCACCACCAGCAGCAGCGGGAGCGGGCGCAGCAGCAACGGGAGCGGCGGCAACAGGAGCAGCAGCAGCCGGAGCCTCAGCGGCAGGGGCCGCCTCGACCTCGCTCTCGTCGTCGGCGAAGGCGTAGTACAGCGACTCCTTGTCCTTGCTGGAGCAGTACATGACGCGCTTGCGACCCTGGGCAAGGTCGACGGCCGAGTACTTGAGCGCCTGGGTTCGCTTGGCCATGCCGACGAGCGTGGGGCTGGGGCCGAACTCGACGAGACGCTCAAAGTTGTAGTCGGTGAAGAAGATGTCCTGCGTCTCGATCCAGCGCACGGGCGAGGCGAACTGGTAGGCGAGCAGCTCGACGACGAGCGTCGCGGTGAGCCTCTGCACCTTCTCGGGCGACTCCCACTCGTCCTTCTCCCAGTTCTTGAGCACCTTGTCGAGACGCGGCGAGTCGGTCTGAGCAAAGATGAGCTCGGCGTACGACTTGGACAGCTCGAAGGGAGCCGCGACCAAGTTGGGGATGTAGCGACCCACCAAGAGCTGAGGTCGGATGGCATCCACGTTGATACGCTTCGACAGGTACGAGCGGAACGGAGCGACACCACCGGTGAGATAGCGCGAGTGGAAGGGCACGTCGATACCCGGAAGAGGGATGGTGGCGAAACCACGCTTGAGCTCGATGCGGCCCTTCTTCTCCTCCTCGAGAGCAGCAGAGAGCACCTCGCGGACGATCTCGGCGAGCTTCTCGCGCACCTCCTCGATGGGCATGATCTCGTTGAGCTTCTTGAGGTCGATCTTCTGGATCTTGATAAAGTTGAGAACGTTGCCGAGCGTGGCGAGCGCAACGAGGTCACCAGCCGTGACGTACTGCTGACCGGCAACGTTGTGGTTGACGATCTGCAGCAGACGGCCGGACTCCTTGCTGATCGAGTCGACGATCTCGGCCAGCGCCTGACCAGCGAACGCCGGGTTGCCCTCGCCGACGATGCGAAGGGGGTTGCACGCCATCATGGCGTAGTTGGAAGCGCCGGTGACGGGGTCGCGCTGCACACAGTTCTGCATCGAGAGACCACGGTAGAAGACGACGTCGCAGAGCGACTTGACCTCAAGGACGCTGGCGACAGCCGCGAGCGAGGCGTACTCACCGAGCGAGTGACCGGCGAAGGCGGCGTCGGGAGTGATGAGGCCTCGCTGCTTCATGTCGCGGAAGGCGCTGAGCTCGACGAGCACGAGCGCGATCTGGGCGAACTGCGTGGCGAAGAGCAGACCCTTGGGCGACTGGAACGTGTAGCTCTGGCTCGAGGAGCTAATCTCCGGGAAGAGCGGCAGCGTCACCGTGTTGCCATCCGCATCGGTCGACTCGTAGGTCATCGACATGTATCGCTCGCGGATCGTGTGACCACGCACACCACCAAAGTGGATGGTCTTGGTGAGCGGGTTCTGGTTGATGATCTCGAGGATGCTGAAGCCCATCGTGCTGCGCAGGTGGCCATCGGCCTCGTCCCAGAGCGCCTTGGCGGTGGGGCTCGAGTTGTACAGGTCCATACCCATGCCCTGCTCCTGCGAACCCTGACCGGTGAAGACGTAGACGGTGGCAGGCTGCTTGACCTCGGCCTGGCCGTCGATCACCTTGTCGCCGTTCTGGTTGAAGGTCTCGACCTTGATGACCTTGTTGCCGTCGCGCATGGCGATGTGGCGCAGCTTGACGGTGAGCTCGTCGCCGGGCAGCACCATGCCGACAAAGTTGGCCTCGAACGACAGGCATCGGTCCGGGTAGCCCTCGGCAGCGACGACCTCGACAAACTTGCGCGAAGCGGCGCTCGAGAAGAGGCCGTGGGTGATGGTGCCGGGAAGCGAGGCGAAGGAAGAGAAGTAGGGGTTGATGTGAATGGGGTTGAAATCGCCCGACACGTTCGAGTAAGGCTCGTTGGTAGCCGGAGCCACAAACGAGGTGGAGACGTCGGACGCGCCAATCGTGTAGCCGGTCTCGAGAGGAGCGACACCGCCGGTCGAAGCACCGCCGTTGCGCTTGATGTACTCGATGACCGGGTTGCCGTAGCTGAGCGCATCGGCAGTGTACTCGATCTCGCCCACCTTGATGAGGTCGTCCTTGTAGTCGCGGACGTAGGCACCGCCAGAGACGTCGACATCCGAGTACGAGGTGCTGTCCTTGTACCTGAGCAAGCTCTGGATCTTGAAGTGGAGCACCGTGCCGGGCGCCAGAGGCTGAGGAGCAACCCAGTCGAACCACTCCTTGGCGAGCAGAACCGTGGCGTCGGCCTTGGTCTTGATCTCGAGCGTGAACTCGTTCTGCGAGGTCTCGAAGCACGTGTTGAAGTCGGTGAAGCGGCCACGGAAGAAGAAGCTCGAGACGACCGAGATGACGGGCACCAGCTCGCCGCTGGCATCCTTGCGCAGAACGGTGCCGGTGACGCTGACCGACTTGCCGGTGTCCGAGATCTTGATGCTGCTGGCGTGAGCGGTGGCGGTGCAGACGTCGCCGGCGCGCAGAGGTCGAGCGTCGTCGATCACCTTGAACGAGTTGCTCAAGTGCACCAGGCTCAGCAGGTCGGCATCGCAGCTGGCCATGAGCGCCTGCATGATGGCCTCCCAGCCAGCAACGATGGCAAAGTCCATGGGAGCCTGGCCCTTGGTGAAGACCTCGCCGCGGTTCTCGACGATGCGGCAGAAGTTGCGGATGGCGGCCTCGTCGAGCGACTTGACGGGGCTCTTGAACTCCTTGGCGGCTGCGAGCTGAGCGGCAGCAGGCATGTCGGCGTGGAACCACAGCTGCCAGTAGAACTGCTTGATGCGGTCGTTGCGGCCATCCATGATCTCGTGGATCGAAGCGAAGGGCTGGTCGGGGCGGTAGGTGAAGTGGAAGTGGAGAGGAACCGACTCGCCGAGACGCTCTTCGAACAGCGTCACCTGGATCTGAGCCGAGTCCGACGACTTGGTGATCTCGAGCGCCTTGAAGGCATCGTCGTGTCGGCCGTGCGAACGGGCAGCACCGAACAGGGTGAGGCTGAGAGGCTCGCCGTTGGCAGCGTAGGCGATCTTGGCCGTCTGGTGCTTGCGAGGCGCCAGCATGCGCAGCATCGGGTTGTCCGCGTAGTTCTTGCCCTGGACGACGCTGACGTTGCGCAGCAGAGCACGCAGCCAGCTGGTGCGCTGGGTGGCGAGCAGCTCGAGCCACTCCTTGGTGTCGGGAACCTGGCTGCCGAGCTTGAACGTCTTGACGTCGCCGTCGACCGAGACGTCGACGCCAGATCGAGCGCAGAAGTCGGCCTCGTCGAGAGCAAGGGCATCGCTCGACACGTAGTCGGCAACAGGCACCTTGGACTCGTCGTTGTTGTAGTACTTGGCCAACACTTTGGCGACGAGCTCCTTCTCGATCTCGCCGAGCATCTCACCGGCAGGCACGTTGGCCTTGGTGCAGTGCTGGACGGCGACCGAGCCCTGGAGGATGATGACCTTCTGCGCATCCTGGTCAACGACAGCGTCGAGGTCCTCGGACTGCCAGAGCGAGTCCTTCTTGAAGAGGGTCTGGAAGTTGTCGCCGAGCTCGGGGATGAAGGGCACGGGCTTCTGGCCACGACGCTGGCAGATGGTGAGGAAGTAGCCGACATCCTCGGCAGCCAGTCGGATCTCCTTGGCGCCCGTGTACTCGGCGAAGAAGCCATCGACGAACTTGGACGGCTCCTTGTCGAGGATCGAGTAGCTCTGCAGCAGCGACTCCTTCTTGCCGGCGGTCTCGATGCCGGCGAAGCGCTCCTCGACACGTCGGCACCAGTCGCCGAACAGCTTCTTGAGCGAAGGGTCGATCCAGCGGCTCTGGTGGCCGACGAACAGAAGCTCGAGCATGCGACGCGTCACCTCCTCGTACGTCATGTCGGCGACATTCATGAGCGTGGTGCCGTCGAGCTTGGCGGCGAACCAGGGCTTCTGGAAGTCCTTGTTGAGACGCTCGATGAGCCAGCTCTTCTTCTCCGAGAGCCAGACGCGCTGCTTCTCGCGAGGAAGCGAGAAGAGCTGGTCGTCGAGCTGGCGCCACAGGGCAGCGGCGCGGTTGTGCACGTAGCTGATGCTCTCGCCGAGCTCCGAGTTGCACGTGATGGTGCCGCCAGCACCCTTGCCGTAGGTGTCCTGCCACTTGTCGTCACCGCATCCAGGCGTGTCGACGAGCAGCTGCTTGACGGCGTCTGCGGTGGCGGCCTCCTTGGCGACGAGCATCCACGAGGCGAAGAGGAAGGCCGAGAAGGGCATGGGAGCGTAGCCGAGCTTGACCGACCACTCACCGGTGAGGTAGGGCCAGACACCCTCGGCGTCACCGAAACCAGAACCACCGACGAGGATGAGGTTCTTCTGCTTGCGCAGGCTGGCGTACGTCTGCAGGATGGGCTGGTGGAAGTCCTCGGTGGAGTGGTGACCACCAGCTCGGCCTCCGGTCCACTGGCAGATGATCTTGAAGTCCGGGTTGGCGGCGGCGATGGCAGCCACGGCGCGCAGGCCATCGGCGGTACCGGGCTTGAAACCGACGTACTCGATTCCGGCCGCCTTGAGACCGTCGATGATCTCCTTGGCCTTCTCGGTGGAGGGGATACCGGCAGCGACGGTGAAACCCTTGCAGGGGAAGCCCTCGCGGCGCATCTGACCCCAGAGCGGGTACTGCCAGCCGAAACGGCGCTGGTCGATGAAGAGACCGTTGAGCTCCAGGCCGTTACCGGGCTCGAGCTGCGCGAGGATCTCGTTGACACGCTTGCGCAGACCCGCCTCGCTGTGGAGACCGCCACCGGCGAGCTCGATCAAGTAGCCGGCGTTGAGCACAGCGGCGTTGATGTTGGCGCTGACGGTGGTGGGCGTCATACCACCGACCATCAAGATGCCGCGACCCGTGGTGCGCGAGAAGGGCGTGTCGATCTTGATGCCATTCTTGGTCTTGACGAGGCGGGGCGACCAGACGTCCTCCCAACGCTCCTCGAACTTGACGGTAGCGGCGCTGTAGAGCTCGGAGCTGCGGGCGTGGGTGCCGCTGGGGATGACGATCCTCACGCCGCGGCCCTCGAGGATGCGGGCCGAGAGACCACCGATGCCCGAGAGGCCGCCGGTGCCAAAGTCGATGAGGTGGGTGGCGGACTTGGGCAGATCCGAGGCCTTGGACCAGTAGATGTGCTTGACAAAGATCTGGTCGGCGATGCTCTTGAGGATGTCCTCGGAGCGGTAGCTGGCGAGGTCCGAGCCGTCCTCGGTGTTCTTGACGGCAACCTTGAGCTCGGAAGCGTCCCAGACGGTGGTGCGGCCGGCGTAGTCCTCCTGGAGCATCTTCTCGGTGGCGCCGGTGAGGTAGGCCGAGTGGTAGGGCACACCCACGGGCAGGAAGTTCATGCGGAAGACGGCCTTGCGCTTGCTGAAGGGGGTCTTGCCCTGGTCCGCGCCCGTGTCGGCACGGATGGCGCGCAGGCTGCCGACGAGACCGACGAGCGCCTTGGGGAAGCCGGTGACGATGAAGCTGCGAGGACCATTGAAGAGCGAGATCGAGACGGCCTGCGACTCGGCGAGGTGCGAGTTGGTCTTCTGGATGTGCTTCTCGAGGATGGCCTGCTCGAGACCGGAGACGGAAAGCATGGGCGTGGGCTCGCCCTCGCCGCCCTCGACGGTGTCCTTGACGAGCGCCGGGTCGATGGCGAGGGTGGGGAAGAACTCCTGACCGCGCTTGCCGATGTGGAAGAGGAGCTCGAGCGCCTTGGCGACGTTGGCGTTGAACGAGGCGAGGCTGTCGGAAGCCGAGAGGACGACGGCCGAGATGATGCCCTGCGAGTGGCCGGTGGCGCTCTTGATCTGCGAACGGAACTCGGCGGGGGTGAGGCCGGAAGCGCGGATGCTGACGAGGAACTGGGTGATCTGCGTCAGACCGATGAGGGGCAAGCTGAGCGGCACGCTGGCGAGGTACGAGACGGCGGGCTCGGCAGTGGCGCCCGTGAGCCAGCCGAGCACGTTGAAGCCGTGCGTGTAGTAGCTGGCGAAACCCTGCTTGACGGCATCCTCGACGAGCTTGTCGAACACGGGCTGGGTCGACTCGAGCAGAGGCTGAACGAGCGGACGGTAGGCGTCGAACAGAGTCTGCAGCTCCTTGAAGTAGGCCTGTGTGGGTCGAAACGAAGCAAATGGAGAATCGGTCAGCCGTCTGTGCCAGTAGACGGAATCGTCGCCATATCTAGAGCAAAGTCCATCGCACTGTCTTCGTCGATGCCTCGTATATTCTGTCGCCGCGCCTCCACCGCAGTCAATTTGTGGCGAGACGGAAAGCGAGACAGCTGCAGCTGCAGGGTCGCGTCGATGGTCTGTCTAGCTAGCTAGCCGAGGCAGAATCGCGGTGCGGAGTGACTTCGGATATCGCGCACCGATTCTGCGCAAAAACATTTCGCCGGCGAGACTCCAACGCTCCCCAAATTTTGGGTAAAAAATCGGTTGGCTCGAGAGGCGGAGAGAGACTGCGCAACGCAGCGCCGCAACCAAAAATCCGACCGACTTGAGCTCGACAATCACCATCGACCATGTGCTGCTGATCGTGTCGCTCTCGTTGCTGATGATCTACCCCTCCCTGCGGAATCGCGAATGCCCACCGATCAGGACGAAATGACTTTGCTGAAAGAGACTTACCTCGTTGTTGCCTTGGCCACCAAAGACGGCGTGCACCTCGGCCTTGTTCTGGGCCGAGAGGGAGAAGAGCTTGGGGGTGACGAGCGAAGGCTTGGCCTTGTCGGTCGACTCGAGCAGGACGAAGGCCTCAAAGTAGCTGCGCAGGACGGGCGTGCGGAGATCCGAGTCGATCGCAGCCACGAGGTCGTGGACGCTGCCGTGCTGGGCGAGGAACTCGTCGTGGAAGTGCGTCCAGGCGTGCTGGAGGAGGTTGAGCTCGTGGCTCGACGAGGCGGGCTTGAGCGAGACGCGCGAGGCGACGAAGCCGAGGAACTTGGCAGCCAGGCTGACCTTGGCCTCGCTGACGGCCTTGTCGGCGGCACCGGCCTGGTCCTGCTCGTCCTGGACCTCGAGCACGTCGTTGGCCTCGGGCGAAGCGGCGAGCGATCGCTGGAACTCCTCGCGAAGCACGTCGGCGACGATCCAGGCGTCGAAGGGCTGCGAGGGGACGGGGATCTGCACCTCGACGCCAGCGGTGGAGGCGACGGTCAAGGCACGGAGGAGGGTGCCGTTACCGTTGCCGCTGCTCTGGCTGCTGGTGGTCGAGAGTTCGACGTAGCTGTCGTCTGAAGGAGCGTTCTTGATGCCCGACATGGTGGTTCAAGTGTTGCAGAGGGGGGAAAGGTGTCGAGAATCGTGTTTGAAGGTGGAAAAGGATTCAAAGTCGCGAGCATGCAGCAGAAGCGAGCTGGTCGTCAAACAGCAGGCGATCTGTGAGCTGGTTGTGCTTGGGACTTGGAAGATAGAGCAGAGTGAACAATAGAGTCGGTCTCGTAGTCGTCGAGAGTCGATTCGATTGAGCGCTGAAGGAGTTGATGAAAAGGTCGAAGCTTGAGATCCCAGTCGTCGGGTGAGAACAGCAAGCAAGCGTGAGAGAAAGAGCCAATCCCGTCGTCACTCGGTTTCAGCAAGATTGAAGCGTGTAACAAGACTGTGAGTGTGCCTTGTGATCGGAATGAAAGGATGATAGTGGGATGGGATGGGATGTGGTGATGATGGTTGGATGGCAAGGTGCTGGACGAGCCGATAGGAGACAATGCCAGACAGGTGTCGAGACTTCAGCCAAGTGAGTGAGTGAGCGAGTGAGTGGCAGACTGAGCAGCTATGAGAAGGAACTTGATGAGCGAACGTCCGCTTCCTTGACTGGGCTGGAAGACCAACACCGAGCTCAGCCGCAGGAACTGGAAGCGCAAAAAAAAAAAAAAAAAAAAAGCGAAAAGACTCAAGCGCGACCCCCAACATTGAAGCCAAGAACAACGCACAGTCCCCCGCGACCACACACACCAAAAAAAGGACAAAAAAAAAAAAAAAAAAAAAAAAAAAAAAAAAAAAGAAAAAGATTCCAACACCCTGAACCAACACAAAAATCAAAAATAAATAAAAAATAAAAATAATTTTTGGACAGAGCCAAGCTTGAAGGGACCATCCAACAAACGGACTTGGCTCTGTCATTGCACCCAAACGATGACGCCAACAACATCGATGGTCGCCGCTAGCATACGAACCAGCTTGAAGATTCAGAGCATTGACGATGCTACTGCTTTGGGCCTTGAGCAGTTACAGAATGAAGTCGGAACATTTCGAGCAAAGGAGATGGACACTCGAGCAAAAGGGTCCGTCCGCCTCGGGACGGTGGGGGTCGTAAGTACCGCGCCGACTTGCATCGTCTCGTCGACATCTTGACCAGCCTCAGTTTGAGCTGAGATTGTCGTCTGGTACGGTACAGCAAGTTCGGAACGACCGCTCTGCATATCGTTGAGGCTATCATCGGATGTTGGCAAGTCGGCAGGGGAGGAGGAAAAAAAGCAATGCAAACGAGCGCATCCGGGGCAACCGACGTGGAAGGCTGCTGCTGTTGAGCGTTGGCGGCTGCATCGCTATCATCAGCGCTTGTGGCGGCAGCAACGTCTCTTATCCGGCCCAGACCACTTGTCCGAGACCTTCGTTGATGGTAACATCTCGACCCTTCGAGAGCGAGCTTGAGAGACATCCTTTGGTTCGCATGGCGTAAGAGCTTCTTCGCGCACAGTCCACGCCAAATTTTACTGGTATGCGCATCGATAGCGCTCCAGATCCAGCTAACGCCTCCACCCCCACCCGTCGCGGACTGCGGCGCGTTGTCGCTCTTTTTTTGCCCTGTTCCTTCGTTTGCAATGCTTCCTTCCCTTACCCACATTCGCTATCGAGCATGTCTCGGATTGACGAGATTGGCGTGGATTCGGACGAGCTTGAGACCTGCTCAGTCGATGCATGCTCGCAGTTAACTACCACCGGTGGGCGCTTATCGTGTCTGACTGCTGTGCTGCTGACAACCATCGCCAGCATGGCATCGGTGCTTCCAGTCAGCTCGCCCTGAGCGCTGTTGGAGAGGCTCACTGTAGGCACGGAGAGCAGGCGGCCAAGTCGGAGAGAAAGGTCGCCTTTCGCCAGCCGGAAGAGGCCGGCATGTGTTTGCCGTTGAAATCAAAAGCAGAATGCGCACCTGTCAACCTTTGATGTCACCTTTGATGTCCGAAAGCGACCGCCAAACAAGTGTCGGAGCAGCCGCTGTCTGGGCTTGGTAAACGGTCTCGTTCTGTGAGCGTCTTCTGGTTGCGATCACGGGCTGGCTGTTCATCATTCTGCCCCTCTTTTGACAGTGCCCATCTCGCTCGACACTTCAGGGTCCAACAAGGTCAGGAAACAGCGTCCACCTGCTAAGCGAAGCAGGATATTTTTTAAGGCTTTTTTTCTTCTCTCGACCTTCAGACAGTGGCAGAGTGACATCGGCTTTATCGCCTCTTGGTCAGCCTTCTGATACAATGTTGAGAGACCCTTTTTTATCTTACTTTTTTTTTTAAAAAAATTTT
>LT795060.1:435359-469775 GCA_900162835.1 Sporisorium reilianum f. sp. reilianum | reverse complement strand
TTTTTAAAAATTTTAAAAAAAAAAAAAGGTTAAGATTTCCGTTTTAGCCACTGCCCCAACCGGTCAGCTTTGGACTCTTTTTACCCAAAAATTCGACGCTGTTCCTGTCTCGCCCTCTCTCCCTCACTCTCTCGCCAGCCAAAGCCAGATCTCTGCTATCTTCTCTCTCTCTCACCTTCTCGACACCTAGGCGTGGACGAGAAGGAGCTTCGCATCGATATCGGGTCGGATTGGCGAGCCTCGTTTTGATCCAGACACACGTGGCTGCCTCGTCCGTCTCCCGCCATCTGCGTCCATCGGCGATGCATCCTCTCCTTCGTCCGATCTACATTTTAAGCGAGTCTGTTAGACCCCTCCTCTCCACAAAACCTGAAAATAGGTCGGAAACTGTTAAGCTGCTTTTTGTGGCTTCTTCTGAAGTCGAGGTTGTGGAACGAGGGTCGAATCGGAGCCGGCGCTTTTTCTTCGTGGCTCAGGAAGAAATGTCTGTTTTCCGAGAGAGGCAAAAAGCAACATTTCACACGCCCAACACCCGACTTTTCCTGCTTACCGGAAAGGAAGATTGACACAAAGGGATACTCAGCCTTCTTGCGTCTCTTCATCCATCTCTCGACACTCGACCGCCACATCAGCACTTCCATCGGTACAGTAGCCAAAGCAAGCATTCGGCTAGAAACCACTCATCGGCCTGCAACAAGGTCTCGACATATTGTAGCAAACGATACCTCGGATCCTTGACATCTCCGGCGACAAGAGCTTTCCCTTCAGCGGCCTCTACACAGCCTCTGGCAACATGCAGGCTTCCGGCGCATTGAGGAGAGCCGCTACCCAGAGCAGCCGTGCTCGAGCGACAAGGAGCACCATCCACAATGCGGTCCTCACATCACGGTCTTCCTTCGCTTCTCCTAGTCTGGCAGCCACGCCACGGACGCATCTCCCACAGCACACTTCTGCCCCGGCATTGAGACGGCAGCAGTACCTGTCCAGCGCAGTCCGTCTATTGCATCAGTCCCACTTTCTCTTGAAAGCGCAGCAGTCGTCATCAAATCCACCGCCAAAAACGCAAAGCACCCATCCCTCCGAAAAGCCGCAACAGCAGCAGCTGGCGACGAAGGACGCAGTATCGACAGACGTCACCGACGCCAAACCCAACAAGACGCTCGCAGAGCGCGCCAAGGAGCTGTGGGCGACCGCCAAGTACCTGTTCAAGTTCTACTTCAACGGCGTCAAGCAGATCTGGGCCAACCGCACACTCGTCAAAGCCGTCCAGGCACGCGTCGCCAGCGGAGGGGCGGCGCTGACACGCGAAGAGTCGCAGTTGATACGCACGCACGAGGCCGACATGCGCAAGCTGCCGCTGTTCCTGTTCATCCTGCTGATCCTCGAAGAGGCGCTGCCGCTGGTGGTGATCTGGGCGCCGTCGCTGCTGCCTTCGACGTGCATCCTGCCCAATCAGCTGATCAAGATCCGCATGGGCGAGGAGGTGAAGCGCGCCGAGGCGTACCAGCAGCTCAAGCAGGCTGCGAGCCTCGAGGGCCTGCTGCCGGTGATCGAGGAGTCGGGTCGTGGCGCGAGGCTGGCACAGGCACACAGTGATGCTGCAGGCGACCTGTTCAAGACGCTCTCGTCCGAAGAGCTCGTGCAGCTCGCCAAGGTGTTCTCGCTGTCCACCTGGGGCGGCTCCGCGATGGTCCGCCGGCGTCTCGATGCGCACATGGCCTACGTGCGTGAGGACGATCAGCTCATGTGCGCCGACGGTGGCTTCGGCTCCATCCCGCAGCACGTCGACGCGCTCGCCAAGGCGTGCGGAGAGCGCGGCCTGCGCTGCTCGGGCATCGAGCACCGCGAAATGTTCGAATCGCTGCGCACCTGGCTGCGCCTCACCACGCGCAACCCGGACACGCGCAGCCTGTCGAACCACTCGGTGGCGCTGCTGCCGCTGCAGCTGTACAACCCGGCGTCGCTGCACGAGGTCAAGAGCGAGCTCGAGGCGGAAAGCGCACGCGGACTCATCGACAAGACCAAGGACGTGCTGCGCGAGGTCGTCGAGGAGGAGAAGAAGGTGCTCGACCGCGACGAAAAGTCCAAGCTCGAATCGCAGCGCAAACAACAACAGCGATAGACATCTCAAGGCAATCTGCACCCATCCACACCTCTCTCACACAACTTCCACAGGCATCCAGCTCCATCTGTACTCTTCAAACGTAGCAGCTAATCGACAAACATCTCTCGACAGCACATCTCGCTCACTCGGACCGCTCCATGCGCGATTACAAAGGCTTTGATTGAAAATGGCGAGGACAGGGAACACAAGACGACGGGACTGTACGGAGCTGTAGAGGGGAGGGGAGAGACGGCGGACAAGAAAGGGAAGGGGACTTGCGATGCGTTGAAGAAGACATGGTAATACAGATGGCAGGGAAACATGCTGGTGGGGACGGTCGGTATGGCGAAGCGCAGTGCGGAAGCACCCTTACATCTCCATATCGCCCATGGGTTCGTGGTCCGAAAAGCTGCCGACATCCGACATCTCATCGTCGTCTTCCTCGTCGTCCTCGTCGTCCTCTTCGCCCGCTGCGTTGGCTGCTTCCCTGGTCGCAAAGCGCTGTACGTAGTCCTTGACGCGCGCCTCGTACGTCTTGGGCTCGCGCATGAGCAGGGCGGCCGCTTCGCCATTGAGTGGGTCGGTGGGGTTTGGGTAGCGCAGCAGCTGCGGGAGGAAGACTTCAAAGATGTTGATGCAGTCAAACATGGGCGACCAGGTCTGGTTGATGACGTCGAGACAGACCGAGCCCGAGAGCTCGTCGATGTTGGGGTGGAAGATCTTGTTCATAAAGCCGATCGAGGGCGACTTGTAGGGGTACTGATCTGGCAGCTCGACGTGGATCTTCCATACACCGCCGGCGAAGGGTGCTGTTGCGATGGTGCAAGTGGATGACAAGACGCGGTCAGTAAGTGTGCAGATCGGACACCATCCTTAGGCTCTGAAGAAAGTACTCACTCTCTTGTGGGCCATGAAAGCGAACGTAGAACTCCTGCATGCTATCATTGATCAGAGTGATCTCGTAGTCCGACATGAGGCTGTCAGAGGAAAGCAATCGTGAGGTGTCAGTCGATGAGCATCAAAAGCGAGGCCCTCATTGGATGCTGAGAGATGGATACGTACAGCTTCATGACGTCCGTCTCGATACGTCGTTTTGGAGACGTCATTCTTGTTCAGAGTGAGTGCGATTGATGACACCTGCTGTCGTCGATGTGCGAAGAGTCAAAGTTGCGAGGAGGATACGGGTTGCGATAAGCGACAACGGTCTTGGCTGCTTGTCGTTTGTCGATGAGTTGTGAGGATATATGCGCTCGCTCGGGATGAGTGCGGGAGGGAGGACAAAGGTACGATTGTGTCTGGTTGATGGTGGGGACAGCGAGGAGATGGATTGGTGGGTGAAGGGGTGAAGGGGTGAAGGGGTGAAAGGGCGAGAGGGAGGGTTGCGGAAAGGAGGTGTGCTGTGCGGGCTCGCTGGCAGCTGCTGCTGCTGCTGTGTCAAACATGCGAGCTCAGGGTCTTGTATCCGATCCACAGCCAACGTAACTTATCTGCAGCCACAAAATCCGCTTCACACTGGCCGTTGAGCGCTGTGGACCGGTCATTTCAAAAAGGCGTCCAAGGTGCTTGCGGCACGGATGCGCTCCAGCTGCAAAGCCGTGTCCCCTTTCGGCTTAGCCTGACCCTCGTGATCTCGCCATTGCAGCGCTGCAGCACCCACTGATCCACAATTCAAGGACGGCTCCTGCACAGTGACACAGCGACCCTGCAGCCTCTCTCTCTTTCGCTCTCTCTCTCTCGTTCATCGCGGCTCAAAATGTGATTTTCACACAAAAGCGGACCAGCCCCGCCCGCTTGCCGCCACTTGAAAAAAAGGGTCCGCGCTCTTGGTGACCGCAAAGGTTGTGTCTGTGTCCCGCTCTGTGAGAGGCGTTGGATGCCGTTATGTGTCCCGTCCCATGCCGTTGCTGGCACCATCTCTCCTCAAGCTGAGTGATGTATACAGACAAGGATCTCTGATCAAGCGTCTCCGCAAAGAGCCGGCCGGTGGGGCGCGCTCGGCAGCTCAGCCAGCGGCGAGAGTGGAGGTGTTGGACTGATTTTGGGATCGAGACGTTGTTATCGCACGAGATGGCACCAAAATCACGTGAGCCACAAAGATGCGCCTTGAGCAGTGGAGCTTCTCCAGAACCCTCCTTCGAGCCATGCATTGGTTGTTTCCAAGCTGCCACACCCTATCCAGCTCGAATCGCATCATCACCAGCATCGGTACGCACAGCAACGCTCACCAGCGCGAAGAGCAGCACAAGACACCAGCATACCCACCGAAGCAGCGCCATCGTCCAGCGAGCTCGTCGTCTCGCCCCTCAACCAGGAATCCCTTTCGACACTCCAACAACGTCGCCGCAAACATGGACGCTCAAGATATCGTCTCCAACATCGCCTTCACCACGTCCGGGTCGCTCGTGGACTGCGTCGACAAAAAGATGCTCGTGGTGTTGAGGGACGGCAAGAAGCTCATCGGTGTTTTGAGGTCCTATGATCAGTTTGGTATGTAGCCTGGAGACCGGCTTGTTGGTTGCGGCAAGAGCGATGGTAGCTGACCAAACGGCCGACTACTATGCACACTTGTGCTTCTACAGCCAACCTCGTCCTGCAAGACACAGTAGAGCGAGTGTTTGTCGGCAACCGCTACGGAGATATCGCACGAGGCGTCTTCCTTGTGCGCGGAGAGAACGTAGTCCTCATGGGCGAGATCGTAAGTTGCACCCGTACACTCGCACCCCACCCGATCAGATGGCCTGACTTCATCACTCTACGCTACCATCCTTTCATCGTCGCTGCGTCACGTCTTCACCGCCGCTTCTCCAGGACCTGGACGCAGAAGACGAAGTGCCCCCCTCCATCGCAGCACCACTGCCGCCATCAGCCCTGCTCCAGCTCCTCGCCGCCAAAGAGGCCGAAGCAGAATCCAAAGCAAAGAGCGAAGCCAAGAAGGCCGACATCCTCAGGATAGCACGCGGCTTCTGCGCAGACAAGAGCGGAGACGGCGACATGTACTAGAGCAAAAGATACCACCACCACCACCATCACCATCCACATTCGTCATTGGTTCCCAATGGCGCTTTTCGAGACACGTCCAATATCAATTGTACTTCTAACATGCAGTCAGCGGGTGCCGCCATCCTCTTGGTGTTGGGACCGACGAATACGCAGACGAAGAGATGCTCGCACCGAGTGAGCAAGCGAGAGACGTCCGTCCACTCCCTTGCACAAGAGAGAGATGCACACAGGCTCGCACAGTCACAAACGAACAACGCTCGGCTTCCGAACCGTATATTACGACATCGAATAAGCTACTCAACACCTCTACGATAAAAAATAGCCACTACGCAACAAGCACTCTAGTTGTCAGCCATGATCATGTCCCAGGCAATGGGCTTGTACTCGGTAGCGAGCTCCTTCTCGTGGAACCAGAGGCCGATCTCCTTGGTAGCCGACTCGTGCGAGTCGGAAGCGTGGATGATGTTGCGGCCGACCGAGACGCAAAAGTCGCCACGGATGGATCCAGGGGCGGCATCCAGAGGGTTGGTAGCGCCCACGAGGCGACGGCCCTGGCGGATGACGTCCTTGCCCTGCCACACCATGGCGACGACGGGGGTGCCGCTGGTGATGTAGGCGACCAGACCGGCGTAGAAGGGCTTCTTGGCGAGGTCGATGTAGTGCTCCTTGGCGAGTTCCTGCGATGGAATGACGCTCTTGAGCGCACACAATTTGTAGCCACGCTTCTCGAAGCGGGAGATGATCTCGCCGACGATCTGACGAGAGGTACCGTCGGGCTTGATCATGACGTACGACCTCTCGGTGGAAGTTCCGAGCTCTCCGGCGATGGTGACGGGGCCCTCGAGGTGGACGGTGGGGGTAGCGAAAGCAGAGTAGGTAAGAGCACCGCCAGCAACAAGGGCGGCGGCGCCCATGTAGCGGCGGGCCGAGGCGTTGCCAACGCTGGCAGCCTGAGTGGAGAAGGCGCGCTTCGAAGCGGCACGGAGAGCGGGGATGGCAGTACGAGCGAACATGTTGGTGTTGGATGATGGTGAAATGAAGTGTGGAAGGGAACGAACAATGCAGAGTCGCTTTTCATTTCTTCTCATGCGGCCCAAGTGTCGATCGTCTCTTTTTTTGTCTGCTTCCGGCCTTGAGCGAGAGCACTGGCCAACGTGCTTTTTTGAGCAAAAAAGTCGATTTTTTTTTTTTGAAGGTGTTAATTTTTTATGGTTTTTTTCGAAGAAAGTTGTTCGTTGCTCGTTGAGACCCTTTCAGATGTTCATCTCCCACCACCAACATCGGAACGGACACCATGGAGGACGCAGATCAACTGTTCCTCGGCTCTGGAGGAGACACCTCGATGGACCAGCCAATGTCATCCCCAAACGGCACATCCACAAGAGCGACACTCCCAACATCGTCGGCGACGGACCTGCCACCAGACTCGGAGCTCGTCGCTTCGTTGCCCGTCTACCTGAGCAAGTCTCTGCTCGGCGACTCGTCTCTGCACGTTTTCCAGTACCCCATCTACCCACGAGACCGACCACTTCCCATCCCATACTCGGCGGCTGCACGAGGACTCACAGTGTCGAGCCGATGGCGACCGCGCGCCAACCGTGTGGAGGTCGAACTGCCGCTCGACGTGCGAGAGGAGGTCTACAACGCCGACCGCGGTGTCGAGTTCGGCGCAGGCGCGGAAGTACTGGCGCAAAAGCAGGCACGGGCGGATGCAGCACACGGAGGAGCGAGCTCGAGCGAAGCTGCAGCATCGAGCAGCCGCACACGAATTAAGCAGGAAAAGGAGGAGGTACAGGCCAACCGAGGACCCAAGAAGCTCGAAAAGATCAAGCTCGAGAGCAGCCATGTGCCCAACGCCACCGAGTACATGGTCGGCGTCATCCGGGACCAGGCGCTCCACTTGACGCGCTTGGAGTCGATCGTGCAGCTGCGACCCTCGATGAACTACCTCGATGCGCTCGACGAGGCACGCGAGGCCGAGAAGCGCAGAGACCGTGCTGCCATGGCGGGCGAGCTGGGATCGGACGAAGAGGACGAAGACGAGCTGATCGAGATGGAGGCACCGGGCGAAGGGTCTTCGCGTTCCAAGACGGCCAAGAAGGATGTCAAGAAGCCGACGGCGCAGACGCTCAGTGTTGCGCTGCGCACCGATCCCAACGCGAAGAAGGGCGGTGGCATGGGGATGGGCGGCGGAGGTTCGGGCAGCGAAGCGCGCGATCTGCTCATGGCTGCACAGAGGGAGGCAGACGCCGAGCGATGGGTCGATCTCGAGTGGAGGGACGAGGGCTCGCACGAGGCGCAACAGATCTTTGAGGCGCAGCTGTTTGCCGGTAGCAAGACGCCGTTGACGTGCAAGACTAGGCCCAGAGATTACCTGTTGCACGCTCTTCCTTGACGCTCCCGTACCACTTGCATCTCATCATGTCCCTCTTTCCTACACCTTCAAGCATTTTGTATTTGTACCGTACCTCAGCATTCCACACACCTCATCTCACGCAAGCTGTTGCCTTGATCTGCCGTCGTTGAGCAGCCGCTGCTGCGAATTGTTTGAATTGGTGTTCTCCGTCCAACTTAACAAAGGGGCGAATTTTCTCGGCTTTGCTTTTTCACGCTGCATCTCTGTGCGTGTGACGGAGAAGTGGAGCTGCGGTGCGCCAAAAATCTGGTCGCTGACTGAAATCAGGAGCGACGCTCGAGCCGGTGATGGATGATGCGGGGCAAAGAAAGAAAGCTCTCTCCCTCTCTACCCTTCTTCCATCCCTTCACACATCTCACTGTCGATCCACCGCTCGCTCGGCGAAAGCATAGCCCAACATGGACGACGTCTCGGCCTCGCCCAAGGCGCGAGCGTCGCTCTTCAGCAACTCGCTCTTCCCCTCCTCCTCGCCCTCGCCGTCCGGGCGACGGCTGTCGTCTTCCTCTTCATCCCAGTTCGGTTCGCCATCCACAGAGACGTCCGCGTCAAAGAGCGGCGGGGGACTGTTTCAGCAAACTTCGATGGCGCTGCGAAACTTCGCACTCGAGTCGGTGCTCGCCGCTTCGGCCGCCCCGCCCAGGCTGCCGGTGGCCAAGAACAAGGAGCCGCTCTCGTTGCCCACGACGACCAAGAATTTCAGGGGGTTCGTGCAAAAGTCGGGTCCGATGTTTTGGTTCCAGGACGGCGTCGAGGCGACGCTCCTGTGGCAGGACACGAGCTGGACGCTCATGTGGATGGCCATCTGGGCGGTCATCTCGATCTACCCGTGGCTGCTGCTGCTGGCGCCCAGCACCATCTTGTCGGTCGTCCTCGTCATGACGCACCGCGCGCGATACCAGGACACGATGACGCCCAACATCGTGCGCATGGAGGTGCCCAAATCGCCCGCGTCCAAGTCTCGTGCTGCAGACGACAAATCAGCCGCTTCAAGTACAGCAAGTCCGGCGGAAGTGCTCGCCTACTCGACGACGTTCCCAACCAGCACGGGCGAGGGCGTTGTCCAGCCGCCGCTCGTCCCCAACCCGCCACACGAGGGCACCGTCAAGTACTACGAGAACCTGCGCGATATCCAAAACATGATGAGGATGATCATTGACGGCTACGACCTGCTCGCGCCCACGGTGCCGTACCTCAACTGGTCCTCGTACAGCCGCAGCCTGCACATCCTGCAGCTCTCCCTGCTCACCACGGTGCTGCTGTTCTTCGTCGCCCCCTACGTGCCCTACCGCGCCGTGATGCTGTTGGCGGGCGAGGGTGCGTTCATCCTCAACCACCCGTGGGCCAAGCCGGCGCTCCAAGGGCTGGTGAAGCGCATCGACACGTCGCGCGAGGGCCGCAAGCTCGTCAAGGTCGCCAAGGAGGGCGGGCACAAGCTGCGCGAGTGGATCGAGCAGGACCGGCTGGACGACTTTGTGTGGGAGCGCGGCTGGCGCAATGTCGAGATGTTCGAGAACGAGCGCTTCCAGCCCACCAAGCGCGCCGCGAGCTCCAGCGGGCTCGTCGGCGGATGGAGCGCGCACAACCTGCGCATGGGCGAGCGCCTCCCCTGGACAAAGGGCCCCGACGGCTGGTCCTCGGACCAACTCGAGGTCCTTCCCGGCCATCAGATCGATATAAGGTGAGCTCCCCTCTTTCCCTCTCCACACGCGAGAACAAAAACTGACCTCTCACAACCCCCCCTTGTGCGCCAACAGCAGGCAGGTCGCCATGACGCTCGAGCCCGGCTGGGAGTGGGTGCCCGGCGACGACTGGCGCATCGACTGGGGCGGCACCTGGTCCGCCGTCGGCGTCGACGACCTCGGCTACGTCTACACCGACGCCAGCTGGCAGAAGCCCGCCAGCTACGCCTACGGCCACGGCGGCGGCGTCCCCGACTACCCACCCAGCATCTTTGACGTCCAAGCGCAAGACGATGAGACGGCGGAACAGGCAGACGAGCCGGATTCGGACGTGAGGAGCACGCTGCCCCCGCTGAGCGCCGGGGTCGTGGACCACGATCCCAAGATGAAGGCCGAGACACGCAGGAGGCGCTGGCTGCGCCGTGCGGTCCGCACGGCCTGACACACATGCACAACCAATCACAACAAAATGCCATTGCGTGCAAAGAAAGTGACTACGTGCTCGTCTGCGCGAGACCATACAGCCCCTGCACCGCGCGCCGGAAGAAGGTGATGTTGTAGTCGATCAGCCCGGTCTGCTTGGCGTGCACGTCCGAGTGCATGAGCGCGATGAGCGCGAGCCGGTGGTTGATCTGCCAGAAGCACAGCGAGCGGTCGGGCTGCAGCCGTGTCACGGAGCTCGCCCAGCGCTGCACCGCCGGCGCGCTGGATTTGGCGGGTGTGGCCGCGCTAGCGTCTGTAGCGGCTTTGTCTTTTGAGATCCTGCCGAGCAGGAAGCGGCGTGCGGATGAGGGAGAGGTGGACAGCTGGAAGGCCGAGCTCGATGCCGACGCGATATGCTGCTGCGAACTCGCGGCGGCGGCGGCAGCCGAGTCGGACTGAACGCCAGCATACAGCCCGGCGAACTTGGCCAGGAAGCCAGCATAGTCGAACACGAGATCGAACGAGGCAGCGTCGAAAGGCGCCGAGTCAGACCCAATGTATGTGCGCGTGGGCAGGTCGAACAGGAACGCATTCTCGAACTTGCACGTCGAACAGATCGAGTCGCACACCTGCTCCATCGACTCGGCCAGGCTGAGGTTGCGTCGAAGCGTCGCAGCTGCCGGTCGAGTCGGTTTGCCGTTGCCCTCTGCATCCGTTGATCCGGCTTGAGCCGCAGCCGCACCGTTTGAGATCATGTCGGCGTCGATGGGTTCTTCGGGTTTCACCTTGTGCGCCAGACTCTGCTGCAGCTTGCTGATGGCCACAAACACGCTCGTGTCGTAGATCGACGTGGCGTGGCAGTGCAGCCTCACCGCCTGGTCCAGATTGATCAAGCCGGGCTCAGGCGCCACGTCGGACCGATAGCCTCCACCGGAAAAGCTGGAGAACTCGGAAGCGCTGGCATCGTATCCGCCTCCTCCTGAACTCGAATTGCCTCCCGTCGCCGCTGGCGAGCGTGAAAAGCTGAGGTCCTTGCTCTTGCTTCGACTGCGATCCTTCTTGGAGGACGACTTGGCCTCCTTGGCCGCAGGCGGCGGTTCGGGATACGACCACGCTTGAGCGATAAAGCTGGGGCTGCTGTCGACCAGGTCGTCGAGCACTTTGCCCTGGATGGTCGAGAGTGTGTCTTGCCTGTAGTCGTTCGAGTAGCCGTCGATCTTGTGGACAAAGACGTGGAACTCGATGGTTTGGTTTTCGGCAAAAGCGGACAGGATAATGGTTTGCAGCTTGGACAAGGCCTCGTAGTAGTCGTCCTGCGAATCAATCACAAAAACCACAGCAGAGACGTCGGTCCATGCTAGCAGCTCGGGTATGTTTGCTGCTATTGTTCCTGGCACGGATCCAGATGCTATGTTTGCGCCGATAGTGCCGGCAGCAGCGGCGCCGTTGAGCGACTGTGTGGGAGCAGGCGCATTTCGAGCAGGGACCGGCGGTGGTGGCCCAGCACGTGCTCCCGTTGCAGTCGACAGCGGGATGCCCTTCTCCAGTCTCACGTCGCCCAACAGCACACGACTGGGCGTATCAATGATTCGAATGGGCAGGAAGCTGTCGGAGAGGATGAAGCTGGGCTTGGTGGTGGATTCGAGAAAGACCGTGTCGTCTGGATGCAGCTCGTTGTAGACGACGTTGAGGATGGAGCTCTTGCCGGATCTGCGCAGCCCGATGACGGGCACTTGCAAACGTTTTGGTTCCATCCTGTATGCGCTGGCTAGCAGCGATGCGAGCCTAGATTTGGTGCTGGTGATGGTGATGATCAGAAGGAAAGGTGTGACTCTCGAATGTATGCTCTTGTGTGTGGTCCGTCCGCTCTCTCTCTCTCTCTCTCTCTCCTTATGGCTGTGTCACGCAGCGATAACGTTGTCTCATGCCTTCGTTTTTTCTCTTTCGAACGTCACATGCCGCTCCTGCAGCAATTCACTCCACATTCACCAAATTTGAGCTTTTCCATTTTTCTTTCTCCTCTTTCCTTCTTGCTCTCTCACTCACACTCGTCTGGCGAGCTGACCACAACAGTAGATCCGCAGCGGCGTCACACAATGGCCACATCGGAGACATAGCTTCTGCAGCTTCAATATCTAACAGCCTTCGACCGGCTCGAAAGGTCGACTTTACGTCCCACCATGGCTCCTCCTAAAAAGGCGACCGTCGACAAGAGCACCACCATCCGCGCAGCATCGCGCAACAAGCAACGCTCCCAACCCTCGAATCGATCCACAGACAGCCCATTTGGCTCTTCGTCGGGCGCATCACTCGCCTCGTCGCTATCATCGCTCTTCTCGCCGCAGCCGCACGGTAAGGATGCCGCTCTGGCTTCGTTGCTTGCATCGAGCTCCAAGCCGCCAGTCAAGCTTGCTCAGGCATCGTCGGGGCTAGCTGCCTTTGGGTCGTTTACGAGCTCGCAGTCGCAGCCTTCAAGCAGCGTCTCGGTCCCGAAGAGTCTCGATGAGAGGCAGAAGGAGAAGCGCAAAGACGTCAGCACCAAGACGGAGCCTGCCAACTCTGGGACTGCTTCAACAAGCAAAGCGGTCGAGCAAGAGACAGCGGCTTCGAGCAGCAAGCAGACTGTAGCAGATACTCCCAAAGACCGCTTGCAGAAACAGACCGAAAAGCAGGCTGCTTCTTCATCCACCGCTCCCGTCGTGCCCAATGTGCCAGCGGGCAGGAAACCGGTCTTTCGCCCCGTCCTCGCCAGCTCCACGGCCGTGTCCTGGCCAGAAATGCCCGTCGCAGGGTCCAAGACGGTGCTTCACACGCTGCTCGAGCTGCTTGCTGAGCCCGACGTCCAGGCGACATTGCACAGAGACCTCGGCAGGCGATCACGCTTGCGCTCCTCCCAACGCAAAAACGCCGATGAGATGGACATCGACCAAGTCCCGACATCTTCATCCACGCAACTTGCACCACCACAAGTGCTCGCAGGGATCAACAGCATCACGCGTGCCATCGAGGCCGACATCGCCAGCGATCTGGCACAGTTTCACACCAAAGACGACAAGCAAAAGGCCAGAGAGGCGTCTCCACCGAGTGTCAAGATCGTGTTCGTATGCCGGCACGATGTGCCGCAGCCGATGCTGGTCGCGCACCTGCCCATGCTGGTGTGCGCGCGCAATGCTGTCCTGCACGCCTGCGCCTCGCCACCCGACGGCGGCGTGCTGCTCTTCGCGCTCCCCGCCAGCTCCGAAGCCCTGCTGGCAAAGGCACTCAACGTGAGACACGCGTCCGTCGTCGCGCTCACCACGGCGTTCAGCCCCACGCACCTCGCGCACATGCTCGCCGCCATCCAGCGCGAAACAGGCTCCACGTGCCACCTGAGAGCGCACTGGCTCGAAACCGCCATACGCTCCGCCACGCTCTCGTCTGATGCCGGAGCACGCCCGCTGATGCAGCACCCGACGTCGATCAAGCTGCTGCGCACCACCCAGCCCGTCGACCTCAACGCCAGCAAGGCGGCCAAGCGGAGTAAGAGGAAAGAGCGATCCGCGAGCTGGAAGAAGCGCAAAATGCACGCGCTCCAGAGCGTGAAGGATGCAAAGGCGCAGTTGAGAGCGGTTCGCAAGCGCAACGCGAAAAAGGCTGTCACTCAGACTGCCGTGTAGCAGCATCTCACAAGCACGCGCTTGAAGCTTCAGAACTCGTCGCTGCTGTCACGGCGAATCGATGAGAAGGAGCACATCAGTTGGATGAATGGAAGGCAATCCACGGGCGCGACTGCGTCAGTCGGAACACGAGCAAAAGGGAAAGAGAGTCTAGTCTACTGTAGTGCAGCCGTCAGTTCTCGGCATCCTGGAAATCATCCTCGTCCTCGTCATTGGTATCATCCTGCTTGCCCGCGCCGTCGTAGCCAACCAACTCGTTCTCTCCATCCAACGCCTTCCTGCCTTCCTCGGTGAGCTTGGGTCGGCCGTCCGAGATATCAGCGTCGAAGAAGCGCGGGATGAACGTCTCGCCCTTGCGCTTGCGCTCGGCCGCGACATTGCGCTGCCTCTGTTCGATGTCCTGCTTGTGCTTGGTCGCCTCGCTGTACTTTTTCGCCAGGATCGCCGTGGTGACCGGCTCCCAGATGCGTCGACTCTCCATCTCGTCCTGCGCCGACAGCGGCCGCACCGCCTTCGAGATGGGATCGATATCGTTGATGCTGAGCAACAGACGCGCCTCCTTGTCTCCCTTCTTCTTGTACGTAATCTTGCCCTTCCAGGACCCCTCGAACGTAGCCAGCACCTTGTCCTGCGGCACCTGCTTCGCACTCGTGTACTCGTCCGGGTCGTCGTTGGGCCCGTAGGCATAGATGACACCCTCGAGCGCATACTTGGCCTTGGTGATCCAGCTCTCGTCCTTGTACTCGACAATGGCGCGCAGTCGCGAGCCGTCGTCGCCTGGCCCCTTGTCGCGCTTGCCGCCCCGACACGTGACGTAGAGGTTGTCGCAGATGGCCACCCACGGACTGCCTCGCAGCAGACCGTTGATCGAGGCGGTGGGATGCGTGATCTGATACTCTTCGCCCGCGGCTCCGCACTTGGCGCTGTCGGTGAGGCGCAGGAAGATGCCCTGGTTCTGCTCGCCGGGGAAGACGCGGATGCTGGTGCCCGTAAACTTGGCGCCGAGCTGATCGACGCCGTAGAGCTGCACGCCGGCATCCTTGGCCTCGCAGAAGAAGGACGAGATGGGAGGGTGGTGGCTGACCTGTTCGGTCAAGAAGCACAGACGTCGCTTGCCGCCTCGCTGCGTGGTGGAACCAGAGGACGAGGCAGAGTCGTGGGCGGTGGTACTGGGAGCAGCGGTAGATTCGGACTCGTCGGCAGCTGCGGCAGCTGTTTGCGTTTCATTGACATTGTTGGAAGTCTTCTTGCGGCCGAGCAGCTTGGAAAGTGTCTTTTTGGAGCTGGTCGAGTTGGAGCTTTCGAGGCTCACGCCTCGAATCGAAGCGGGTCGTGATTGCTTGTCCTGTGCCTGCACGAGGGGGGACGGAGGAGCGCTTCCCTTTTTAGCGGACATTGTCGGTGTGCGAGCCAATTCGCCGGCAAGAGGCAATGGTTCCGGATTGTCGGTGGCGACTGCTTGTACGGGAAGAACGTGCGAGTCTGTAAATTTGACGGGCTCAAAGTCCCAGTGGCAGCGGAAGTGTTCACCGAGCACCGAGTTGTACGGCTTGCACACTTTGCCCTTGACGTACTTGAGCTCTTTGGTGAAGGTGAAGCGGAGCACGGCGAGCATGCGGTCGAGCGGGTCGTCGAGATCGGCGACGAGAGTAAAGTAGTCACCGCGGTCGAGATAGTTCCAGTACTCGAGGTTGGGCACAGGTTCCAAGAGGTTGGCGGGAAGCGACAGGCGGATGGCAGCGATGTCCTTGACGCCGACCATGCGTTTGAGGATGCCCATGAGCGTCTTGAGCTTGCCCGAGTCGCTCTGATCCTTGTCGGCAGCGGCGCCAAGTTCCTCGTCGTCTGTCATCTGCACCGCCTCTGGTGCGGCGGCGATCTCGTCTGCGGTGGCATCCTTGTCTCCGGTCGCGACAGGTGCGTCTGTAGCGGACGACATGTTGAGAGTGATGGTTGGTACCTTAGAACGTCAGAGTGGGGGCAGTAGAGCCAGACTGTGTGTGCGATCGCGCGTTTGTGCGACGGCAGAGTCTAGAGGCGCTGATTGGGGCGCCGTAGATGTACAGATGAGCCGCACGAGGTGGACGTCAAAGATGGACCAAGGAGAGATGAAAGCGCGCCCCCGAGATAGAGAGAAGGAACGAGTGTTGCGTGACGAAGAGAGGTGACCGCCTGAGAGCAAAGTGCTGAGCAGGTAGCAAAGAAGCGTTGTCGATGCGGTCACGGCGGTGGAGCAAGGACGGTGGCTTTGTGTGATGGTGGAGGAGGAGGAGGAGGAGGCCGAATGGTTTGAGTCAGGGGATCCACGCCGCACGGTCTTTAACTAAGCAACAGAGTGTGTATGTGTGTGTGTGTGAATGCAGCGAACAGCCGTTGGAGTGAGACAGGCAGACTGATTTTGGGCCTCCGCGTTTGTTCAACATGGTCACACACACATGCACATTCGAGTCTCCATCTTGTGTGTTTCGCTTTCACTGCACTCCAGAGTCGGCTCAGCTGCTGGCCGGCCATGCTCACCCTTGTGACGATGCAAAAACGAGCTGGTGCAGAGCGATATCAGAGCCAACTCACGGACCAAGATTTCTTTCTTTTTTTTTTTTTTCACGATGTCTCTTGACTTGAACACATGAGCAGCAGCAGCTGGAGCCTCTCGCGTCATGTATGCCAAGTGGAGAGTAGATGAGCGTGCGGACGAGCAGAATGCTAAAATTGAATCACCAACCAAAAAGGCCAAGGCGGGTTGCATGAGCAGTGACGCTTTTCAGCGCATTTGCAGTCAGGACAGTATCTCGGCGCATCGCCGGCTCAACTCGAGGCGACAGGCCAGACGAAGCTCGACTGCATGGGCCTTTTCTGGCTGCTGCAGACAACACGTTCTCAAAGCGAACGTGCGTCCAAAAGTGGGGATTTTTTTGGGCCGAATCTTGTTCATGTTAGGTTCTGGGCAACAACGGATCCGGCCGACAGAAATTTCGGCTAACTGCGCGTCACGTCGGCTGTCAAAACCGATGTTGTGGTTGTCGCTTTGCAACCTTGACCATTGTTCTGTCGTTCCCACCATCACCTCCGCCATCCTGTCTTCTTCGCAACCTCGACACGGAGAGCGCTGACCAGGCAGCATTCGCTTCTGCACTGCGCACCATTCCCACAGAGCCTATTGCTCCCCGTGTTGGAGGCCCACGCACCTGGCTCTGCCCTGATCGTACCGCGGCTTCCCGAATCGACTCGGGTTTGGATTGTTTCACGAGCCGGCAAAGGACACGAGTCTGGTCAGCTCGTAGGATCCTTTTCGATTTGTATTGAACCGCTCGTCTCATCCGACTCGCTCTCTTTGCTCTCGCCGATCCTCCGTGCCTGGCATCGCATATACGAGCTTTGTTCAAAACCGTCGAGGCTCATTCTCCCACGCCCACCATGGGAGGCAAGGACTCGAGTACGACGCTCTCAAGAGCATCTCGAGATGCTGGCGCCTCTTCCAACAGCATGCCGTCCGCATCTCGCACCAGCGCCAACGCCCCCTTCTATCGCCAGTTCCTCCCCGCACAGCTCTCCAACATCTCTCCCAACGACTCGATCCCCTCCCTCGATGAGCTCTCGGCACTCGCCAAACACCTCGGCAGGATCAAAGCAGAGTCGGTTGCCCGCCTGTCCCGCCTCGAGTCTCGCTCCTCAGATCCCACCCGACCCCTCTTCTTCTCTGCGCCCAACGACCTCTTCAGCCCTCCCGGCCTCGCCAGCCTCGCCAACGCCGCTCAGAGCCTCTACTCGGATTCAGCGCGCCAGACGACGCCTTCCACCTCTTCCGCCTCTTTCTCCAAAAACCAAAAGGCACGCGAGCGCTCCTTCGCATCACCTGCGCCTTCCACCTCGGCGTCCAACGTGAACGGCTCGGCAGGTGCAGTCGCAGCGGGCGCTCTCGCGTCCAAGAACAAGATCAAGATCAAGCGCGAAAGGGACAACGACAGCGCTTCCGCCAGCTCTTCCGCCCTCTACTCGGACTCGAGATCTCCCAACAAGCTCGGCGCTGCAAGCGGCAAGGCCAACCCTCGAAGCAAAGCAGCACGAGCGCACAGCCTCGACGTGGGTGGAGATGACGAGAGCATCGCCTCCACCGACCCGGAATGGGATCTCGACGAGGACATGCCAAGCCGACCAGGACGAACCTACGCCAAGAACAAGAAGCGCAAGCGTAGAGATGCCGGTGGCGACTCGAACGACGACGAATCGGGCTCCGAATTCGAGGCTGGCGCCTTGCTTGGTGCGACAGGTTCTGTCAGAGGTGCTGCCATCTCAAAACATGTTGGTCCATCCGGACTCAACGCTGCAGCCCGATCAGCCGCCGCTTCCGCTTCTCGAACAGGCTCCGAGGTCGGCGCATCGTCTGGCGCCATGGGCACGCCCAAGATCCCCGCCATCGGAATGCGTCTCAAGGCAAACACGGGCACCGGTAGCGGCGCTGCGGCAGCCGCCGCCGCCCAAACACCGCCTGGCTTCCCACGAAAGGCGTCCGACTCGACGCAGGTCTCCACCAGGCGCAACAGCGTCTTGCCATCGCCATCTCCATTGCCGTCTACACCGCTCGCCCAGGCTGCTTCGGCGATCGCGCCTCCAATCATCTACCAGCCCGCGCCTGGATGGGAGCTGCCTGCTCGCACACCAGCCACCTTCATGCCCGTGCTCGAAAGGTCGCGCAAACCTCGCGCCTATCCCACCAAGCCGGGCGAGGTCAACGAGGATTTCGCAAACAAGGATTGGAAGGAAAAGGAGCGCGAGCGCGATCGTCTGCTCGAGCGAGAAAGCGTCGGCCCAGGCACGCCAGGTGGCCTCGGTGCAGGTCAGAGCATGGTCAAGGAGGCCACCACAGGCAGAAGGGGAGGCAGAGACCTGCAACAGACGCCCATCAACACGTTCTACAACTACGCCGACGCCTTCTTCAAGACGCTGACCGAGGACGACCTCGCCTGGCTCTCGAGCAAGTCGGACGACCACGAACCGTTCCAAATGCCGCCGCTCGGTCGCCACTACAAGGAGCTGTGGGAGGAAGAGGAAGCTCTGCTTGCGAGCGGAACCGTCGATGTCTATGGCAATCCCATCTCCGCCATCTCGCGCTCGCCGTCCATCAGCCTGGGTGCTGGAGGCGGCCTGCCATTGGACGCCTCTGTGCTTGCAGCAACGGCAGCAGCAGCCGCCCGCAACGGCACCGCAGACAGCCGCGGTCAACATGCCGCCCGTGCCGAACTCGAAATTCCACCACCGCCGCATTTCAGGGTCAAGCAAATGTCGAATCTGCATTTGGGCTTGGAATCGCCCGCGGTGGTCGATGCTCGAAGCGGCCCGTTGGCCGAACGTCTCGTTGCCTCGCTGCTGCCCTCGCACACCGAGCACGACGGCGATGATGCCAACACCAGCACCGCTGCTGCTGCTCGAGGAGATGGCACATCCGCTTTGCCACCATCGATGCTTGCGAGTCTCAATGGACATGTAGGAGCCGACGACGATGAGGGCGACGACTACGATGCAGAGGGTGAACCCGACCTGGACCTCGACGCAGTGGTGCAGGACCAGGACATGGCGACATTCGAAGAGCGCATCGCCAAGGAGCTCAAGGCGCTCGAAGTGCTCGGCGCCGACGAGAGCCTCGACTGGTCGACGCGAGCCGATGACGAGATCTCGACGACGCTCAGGATGGTGCAGCGCGAGTTGGCGCGTCAGCAAAAGGTCAACGGCATGCGCAAGGACCGGCTGTTTGGCATCGCAAAAGATCGCATGGCGTACCAGGACTATCTCAACTGCCTCAACTCGGTCGAAAAGGAGATCGAGCTCGGCTGGACCAAGCGGCTGCGTCAGATCAAGGCCAGTCTCAGCAAGCGCAAGAAGGGAGGCCACAGCTACCACGACGACTCGAACCTCGCTCCAGGCGCCAACGGCGTTCAATCGGCCAGCGGCACCCCCCAACCGGGAGTTGCGCCGTACAACGGTCCTGTGCGGCCACAGCTTCCCGAGAACGTGGTCAGCGCCATGGACCGACGCGAGAAGCTTCAGTTCGCCTTCAAGGAGCTCTTTGACGGGGCCAAGCACGCGTGGCAGACGCCCACCGAGAGCGTCTATGCTGATCTGCACTTGGACGAAGTCGAGTGATGTCTCAGCCTTCTCATACCACGCAATGTCGATACCCCGAGTCGATGCCCATCCGCAGACCATGCCTTTGCTACCGAGTGCTTCCCAAAGAGATACAGCAATGCCGAACGACGTGATGAGAAGAGACAGAGAGAAGGAGACACGCAGAGTGAGCTTCTTGGGCGAGAAGGTCCAACACGCGTGTCTCAGATGCGAGATTTCAAGCCAAAATTGGTGTGCATTTCGCAAACGAGTCGATCAAATTCAATGAATACATCCAATACAAGAATTTCGTTGTTTTTTCGCGGAACGATAAGGGCCAAGCGTCGACTGCTTTGTATTGCTGCAATAAAAATTACCTCAACGCACGGGCTTTGGCCTGTGTGTGGCTGGCTGGCTGGCTGGCTGGCTGGCCAAGCGCTGACGAGCGAGAGAGAGAGAGAGGAGGGAGAGAGAGCGCCGCCTAGCTGGCCGTGGTGTTTAGTGTCCCTTTTTGGCTGTCTGTTGGCCTTGGCTGTGTTGGCTACTGCGGCTCGCAGCCAGCGCAGATCATCGCGTCAATTGCTTCCTCATCTTCCACTTTCCTGACCACCATCACAGCACGATCTCTCGACATTGACATCTACACCTTGTAGGCATCGGCATCTGCTTTTCTCGTCTTCTTCCTGCGCCGCACTCGCATTCGCATCCTGGCACGCGCAAAAGTCATCTGCAAAGACAACAACGAGCGTCGACCGACTTGACGCGATTTGCGGCACACACACGCCCCGCTCTTGATCTCGACACGTATCGCAATTTCGAGCCAGCTTGTCCATACTCACGCTAGCCGAAGCATTGATACGAGCAGCTCCATACGCGCGATCATATCCAGCAACTGTATCTCCAGCTCCATCGACACACATACTTCGCAAAAATGGAGGCCGACGAGCAGCTATTCCCCATCGCCATACTCATCGATGAGCTCAAATCCGACGATGTCACCCTCCGCTTGAACGCCATCCACCGCATCTCCACCATCGCCCTTGCACTCGGTCCCGAGCGCGCACGCGACGAGCTCATCCCCTTCCTCCAGGATTCCCTCGACGATGAAGACGAAGTCCTGCTCGCTCTGGCGCAAGAGCTCGGTTCCGGTTTCGTCGAGTACTTGGGTGGCCCATCATATGCCCACCTCTTGCTGGGTCCTCTCGAGAACCTGGCTGCAGTTGAAGAGAGCGTGGTTCGTGAAAAGGTACGTTGAGCTGCCTAGGGGCTGCAGACCACGCGCTGTTAGCGGCCGAACAGCGCCGTCTGGCCCAGCCCTTGTCCCTTTCGATGCTCTTGCTTTGCTGGCATCTTGCACCCTGACACCCTACTGACATTGGTACACCCTTGCTCTCGTTCCAACCTCGCAGGCAGCTGAATCGATCGTCAAGATCGCCGAAGTCCTCTCCGAAGCTCAAATCGAAGAGCACTACATCCCCTTGCTCAAGCGACTCTCCGGCGGCGATTGGTTCACATCTCGAACCAGCTCCACCTCGCTCTTCTCCGCAGTCTACCCCAAAGCCAAGCCCGCCACACAGGACGAGCTCCGCAAGATGTTCACCGTGCTCTGCAACGACGATACCCCCATGGTCCGACGCGCCGCCGCCCGCGATCTCGGTCCGTTTGCAAAGAACCTCTCCAAAGACCTCGTGGTCTCTGACATTATCCCTCTCTACCGCAAGCTCTCCTCGGACGACCAGGACTCGGTGCGTCTGCTCACCGTGCAGGACTTGATCGCCATCGCAGAATCGCTCAGCCACGACGAGTCCAAGAACTACCTCCTTCCCTCGATCCGCAGTGCCGTTCAGGACAAGAGCTGGAGGGTGCGATACATGGTGGCGGATCACTTTGTCAAGCTGGCTTCTGCCGTGGGCGAGGATGTGGTGCGAGACGAGCTGGTCATGGCGTTCGTCCACCTGCTCAAGGACAACGAGGCCGAGGTGCGAACAGCAGGAGCCGGCCAGATCCCTGGCTTTGCCAAGCTCGTCGACCAGGACATCATCTTGGCGCGCCTCATGCCTTGTGTGCGCGATCTTGCCGGCGACAACTCGCAGCACGTGCGCGCCGCGCTCGGCATGCAGATTTCCGGCCTGGCTCCCTTGCTCGGCAAGGAGGCCACCATCGAGCACCTGCTGCCATTGTTCCTCCAGCTGCTCAAGGACGAGTTCCCCGACGTGCGTCTCAACATCATCTCGAAGCTGGAACAGGTCAACGAGGTGATCGGCATCGACCTGCTCTCGCAGTCGCTGCTGCCGGCCATTGTCGAGTTGGCCGAGGACAAGCAGTGGCGCGTTCGACAGGCCATCATCGAGTACATCCCCTTGCTCGCCAACCAGCTGGGCGTGCAGTTCTTTGACGAGCAGCTGAGCAACCTCTGCATGTCGTGGCTCGGCGACACGGTGTTCAGCATCCGAGAGGCGGCGACGGTCAACCTCAAGAAGCTCACGGACGTGTTTGGCGTCGAGTGGGCGAGACAGACCATCATCCCCAAGGTGCTCCAGATGGGCACGCACCCCAACTACCTGTACCGCATGACCACCATCTTTGCCATCACCACCATGGCGCCATCGCTCGACACGCCCGCCATCACGGGCGACGTGCTCGACACGGTGCTGCCCATGGTGAGCGACCCGATCCCCAACATCCGCTTCAACGTGGCCAAGGCGTTTGAGGTGCTCTCGAGCGTGCTCGTCAAGACGCCCGAAGGCAAGGAGGTGATCAAGGCCAAGATCGCACCGGCACTCGACAAGCTCAAGGAGGACTCGGACGCCGACGTTCGCTTCTTTGCACAGAAGGCGCTCGACTCTGCCAACCAGCAGGCATAAGCAGGTTGCGCGAGCCGCCCTCTGAAAGAGAGAAAGAAACAATGCAAAGAATAGAAAAAGAAGGAACCCAGTCTCTTTTCTTGTGTCGCCCTCGCTCCCCCCCTTGTCCTTTTACCATACATGCTGTGTCGGTTGGTGGTCGAAGCAATCCCAAAAGGTGTCTTTCTTTGGCAAGGCTGGACAGTGTGGTTGAGAGCGAGGATGTTGCGGAGGCGTGTTTTTCGGGCCTCAATTTTCAAACGCTTTTTTTCGAGACCTTTTTTTTCAATGGCGTCATGCCCGAATCGGAAGCAGTCGACAGTGCTCAACAAAGCATCAGACTCACTCTGAGCAGCGAGAGCGTAGAAGTTCGGTATATTCAAAGTGACTGTTTTTGATCACAAAGGCCGGCGATGAAGACATTCTTTAGAGCGGAAGACGCCGATTCAGATGTAAGGAAAGTACATGGACGGGAGTCGAGCTTCGACATGGGCGAGAGTGGCGAATTAGGCGCTCTCGATGGCCTTGATGTGCTCGGCGGAGTCGCCCTCGTCTGTGGAGTGATGGAGAAGGGGCAGGTGGACGGATTGGTAAAGGTTAGTTGTATGCTCTCGGCTGCTGAGGGGTGAATAGGAGAGGAGCTTACCCTCGTGCTTCTTGAGAATCTGTTCTGTCCAAGAGGCGGTGCATATCGTGCGAAAAGGATACAGTGGAAGGCGAGGGTCAGTATGCTTCGAGAAAATGGTGATTGGTTGAAAGAAGGGACGTACCGCAAGGAGAGCATCGACGTAAGCCTGCTGGGCCTCCTCCTTGGAGAGACCCTGGTTCTTGTTCCAGGCCTCCCACTTGTACTTTCCGGCCAGGTCTGTTCGGTGTGTGCGTTGATTCGTTTACAAAGTACGTATGTCAGCGACGGTCTCGTTGCGAAAGCGCGATCGATGTCGCTGAAGAGGGCAAAGCGGAAAGCAGCAACTCACCAAACATGCCGGGCTTCTTGGTGTTGACATCACCGATGGTGGCCTGCTTGTAGCTGTTGTCATGCACCCAAGCGAGATCGTCGATAGATTGCCATGCACATTGGCAGTCGCAGTCACAATGGTCAGCCAACAAAATATCCTGGAAACAGCGATGAATGGTTGTTGGGCAAAAACGTACAGGCCGTAGAACTTGAGCTGGTCGTCCTGCGAAGGCTGGACGGGGCCGTCCTTGGGGAGCGAGCCGACGATGGACACGGCCTTGTTGAACTTGGCTTCGACAGACATGATTGCTGATGGTGATCGTGAGTAATGGAAGGATCGGTGGGTGGAGATAGAGGTAGAGATGGAAGGCTGCGAGGCAACGAAGGCAAATGATGGATTGTGCGTTTACACATGACGCTGTTTTCACGCTGAGGCCCCAGCTTTCACCATCAACCAAAAATTCATGATGATGCAGGCAACCCAGCACTCTCACGGCCCGCCGCTTCTCGCTTTTTGGCCCGGTGTCCGCTTGTCGATCCAGTGTGGAGAAAAAGGAGAAATAAAAAATAGAAAATAAAAAAAAGGGAGAGGCGTTCCGCACTTCATTCGCACGAATGCGCATCGATCACCATTCTCAAGTCAAGACGCGCGATGGCAATTGGCTGCGCAGAGCGCGCGCGCCTTTCTCGAGCCAACAATAGCCACTCGGCTGACTCTGCCTCCCGCTTCCTGTCTCTCTCTCTCTCCTGCCGCGCGCCTTACTATCCTGAGACATCGATTCTCCGACCATCCAGCCTCGCCAAAGCAGCAGTCAGCTTCCTCTCACGCTGCATTCACTTGCTGCCCTGCTCCTCTATCTGTTGCTCCGCTGTCCGCCCTCCAGCATCGAGCCGCCTCCCGATCCAGAGCCCAAATTCCGCTGCCCCCCTTGCCTGCTGGCCGCAGTCTGGAGACGCATCCATCGAATCGTCCATCGACGGCTTTCCTCGTCGTCCCGATCGGCGTATATCGAGGGTCCATCGTCGTCCCCTAGAGCCTCCTCGCCGTTGAGCATTCCTGGGTCAAAAGTGCTTCCTTCCCCGTCGAAGGTCCATTGCAATCCGGTCGTCGCTGTCACAGCAGCGGCCAAGAGCCAATTTTGAGCTGAGAGATCTCTTGCCAGCAGCTCCGACTCGGTCAGCAGTCGATCAGAGACAGAGCCCTTTCATCGGACGCAGCCCACAGTTGAGAACAGCGCTCGGGCGGCACCAAAGCTGCTCCATCATAGAAGCAGCAGCAACGACCGCAGCAGCAGCAGTCTCAGCGCGACAAAGTCAGGCCCTCTCTTGGCTGCTAACCGACTCTGCGCTGTTTGAAGGCAGTACAGTAGACCGAGAAGAAACTGTCACTTGGGAGAAGAGGCCCACCCGCGCTTAGCCCAAACTACGCGAGGTGCAGTTCGAGAGACGCGACCTTCGCGAACAATAGAGGCAGACTCGCAGCTTCGCAGCCGCTGTCTGAGAGCGCCAAAAAATTGAAGGGCAAGGCCTACGATACGATCTCACATTTGGCGGGTTTTTTTCTCGCGCTTGGATGGTCCGAGACGAACGGACGGTCGGCAAGCCATGGTCGACCAACACGTTCAAGATCGCGCTTCCGAGCCTTCCCCTCAACCACCACACCCACCACCCGTTGACTCTGCATCCACTCCCACTCCCACGCACACACCGACGCCCGCTCCGGTTGTTGCCACCTCTGCACCTCCTGAGCAGACCGAGCCTTCTGCCTCTTCGTTGCAACCCTCGGGTCTTGTCATCCCACCACCATCACATCCACAGCAACCGCAACCGCAACCGCAACCGCAACTGCCACAGCCACAGCAGCAGCTTGTAGACCGCTGCTCTCGTGATCCCTCGTCGTCCCTTTCGCCCGCACCGTCTTCGACTCCCTCTGCTTCCTCGCCGAAAGCCCCTGCCCCTGGCGCTTCTCCGCAGGCCAGCCCGAGAAAGCGTGCACGTACCCAACGCCGCACCTCGAGATCATCCACCGCATCTCGTCGCGCCGGATCCTCGGTCGACCCAACTGCTGCAACTGTCTCGGCATCTGCTCTGCCTGCATCGCGAGTCGCCGGCTCTGGAGCTTTCGATCCGAACACAGCCTTCCCGGTCCATCCGATCCCATCGCACGTCGTCGCCGCATACAACGCGACTCCGCATCCAAGCTCGCCCCTCGCGAGGAATCAACCGCTTTTTCCACACCAGCGAGCACCTTATCCGGCGCACTTCCAAGCAGCTTACCCGCCTGGCTCGACCGGTCCCCAACCACACAACTACCCCCGAGGCTCTACCCCGGCTGTAGTCCAACCAGCTCCGCACTTCTCACCAGAGTATCAAGGGCATCCGTATCTGCAGCAGTTGTACCAGCACCCGCAACACGGCTTTCCTGCACCGCAAACACCTCAATTCCATCCCTCTGTTCCTCAGAGACACGTTGCTCCCGCGCCATCGGCACAGACTTCGCCCCAGCGCCAATACTCTGCGCCCTACCATCCTGTACCCGGCTCATTCCATCCTGGCGGCTCTAGCAGAGAGCATCCACAGCTGAGGCACGCCTTTGCTTATCACCCTTATCCTCCGCAACAACCGAGCTCGGCTCCTCACTTCAGAATGGACAACCAAGCTCAGATGGCTCAGGCTCAGGCTCAGGCTCAGGCGCAGGCTCAAGCACAGGCGCAAGCGCAAGCCCAGCATCACATGCAAATGCAGATGCAAATGCAAATGGCTCAGGCAGCCCATGCGCAAGCGCAAGCACAGGCACAAGCGCAAGCACAGCAACAGGCTCACAACCTACGAAGAAAGAATGCACAGGACGTGCTGGTGGGTCAAGGCTTCCGTGGGTTGAAACGTGGCCGTCCGACCGACCGCAGTCTCCCTCCCTCGTTGAAGCGTCAGGTGCCCGAGTCGGCCTTCTACTCGGACCTCCAACGAATGGAAAAGAACCTCGACTGGACTGTCGCAAGAAAGCGCGCCGAGCTCACCGATGGACTCTCGCGACCCCCCAAGATCAAGCGCACACTGCGCATCTTCCTGAGCAACACGTGCGCCAACCAGCCATTCCAGCTGGCAGAGAAGCAAAAGGCCAAAGACTCGAGCGCAAGTGGCGCGAATGCCTCCGCAGAGGCGGGCGCCGACGCTGCCGAGGTCAAGGCGGAAGGTTACAAGGACGCGAGCGACAGCAAGGAGAAGGACGCGGTGCCCTCGTGGACGCTTCGCATTGAGGGTCGTCTCTTGGAGCCTTCGTTCAAGTCGCGCGCCAACACGGCCCTGTCTGCCCAGGCGAGCATCAACCGCACTGGTGCGCACAAGTTCAGCAACCTGATCAAGACGTGTGTCGTCGAACTGATGCGCGATCCCGCCTTGTATCCGGATGGCAGCAACATCGTCGAGTGGCACCGCCCTGTGCCGTCGGTCGCGCCTGCGAGCGGAATGCAGGCTGGAGGAGGAGCGGGAGGTCTCGGAGGCACGCAGGGCATGGAGGCGCCCCTGGTCGCCAGCGCAGAGCCGGCGTTGGACGGCTTCGAGATCAAACGCAAGGGCAACGTGCCCACCAAGGTCAAAATCGTGCTCTACCCGGCATATACCCCAGAGCGCTACTCGCTGTCCACCGAGCTGGCTTCGCTGCTCGATATTCGAGAAGAGTCTCGCGCCGGCGTCATCTCGGCGCTGTGGTCGTATGTCAAGGAGAAGAAGCTGCTGGACGAGACGGATCGTAAAAAGGTCAAGTGCGATGCTGCGCTGCGTTCGCTCTTCAACACGGAAACGATCAACTTCCACCACATGCCCGAGGTGGTCAACCGCCACCTCCACCCTGCGCAGCCCATCGTGATCGAGTACTGGGTGCGCACCGACAAGGCCGAGTACAAGCACTCGACCGCGTACGACATTGAGCTCGATCTCGAGGATTTGGCGATTCGACAGAAGCAGCACAATGTTCTGGCCCAGTTCGACACGGCCAACGACACCACCTCGCGCGAGATCGCCGAGCTGGACGACAAGATCGCCCAGGCGGCGGCGACGATCCGCAACCGTGCGAGCGCGCGCGACTTTTTGGCTGCGTTCGCCAAGGATCCGCAGGGCCATCTTCGCACGTGGATCGCAAGCCAGGCGCGCGACCTCGATGCGATCCTGGGCAACAATCCTGTGCCTGGCGCTGGCGGGTCTGTATCGAGCTTCACGGCGGAAGAGATGCGACGCGCCGAGACGTTCCGCGGTGCCTGGGTGGACGAGGCTGTGATCGTCAACGAGGCGCAGAGGCTGGCCGAGAAGCTGCAAGAGCTCCAGTCGCAGGCGGGTCAGCCGCACCCGAACCAGCCGGGCGCCTGAGACCGTCGCCCAACTTGCACTTTTCTTTCCTTCAATCGCATCTGTCATCTTTTGAACTCGGTGCGTGCCCTCTCTCGCGTGCGGATGAGGTTCTTCGTGTGCAGACTGAGATGAATGGGACTGAATCGTTCATTACGACAACGACAACAACGACGAGACACGAACTACAAAAATGCATGCGGGTAACTAACAAGCGGAGCGAGACAAACTAGACGGGACGACGAAGCAGCTGGGAAGCAACACTGGCTCACTCGCGAAAGCGCACAAACGCAGAGGCGTACGACACGGACGAGTCCTGCACCCTCACGCACTCGCTACTCTGCTCATAGCGCGTGAACCTGCACTCTGACTGTACGCCGTTGGACTCCAGCTCTGCAAGCGCCGCGAGGAGGACGCCGATGGGGTGTCTGCCGCACACGGTGTTCTTGGTGGAGGCGAGGTAGTGTGCGAAGGCGAGGCGGGCGTGTTCTGCGGATTTGGGCTGCGTGTCGTGTGTCCAGGGGTAGGTGATGGCGAGGATGCCGGCCTGGTCGAGTTCGCGGATGCTCTGGTGGATGGGTTTGGCTTCGAACAGCGATGCTGGGGATCGGGTGGACAGGTGCGTGGGCACGCTCGAGCCGGAGGGCGTGTAGTGCGTGTAGCGGAAGCGCGTGCCCCAGTGGCAGAAGTCGCTCGACACGACGAAGAACGTGCTCGGATCGCGCAGGTACGGCGCGAGCAGCCTGCCGTACTCGTTCTCTTTACTCATATTGATCGCGCCCACCAAAATCGGCACGATGCGCACATCCCGCCCCTCGAACACCTTGAACACATACGGGAGGTGCATCTCGATGCTGTGCTCGTCCTCGTCCTCCGCGAGCGACATGACGCTAAACTTGCCCGTTGCCTTCAAGTCCTCCGTAATCTTTCGGTCGATCTGCAGACTACCGAGCGGGGTGTCGTACTGCGCGCACGCCGAGACCGCGCAGCCATCGAGGTAGACGTGGTGCGACGGGCCGAGGATGAACACGGTCGAGATGCGCGTGGTGTCGATGGTGCGGTAGGCGTACGCCGCTGCGGGGCCCGAGTACGAGTAGCCGGCGTGCGGGCCGATGATCGCCCGACTCCCCGTCACTGGCAGAGGCAGCGCCTCGGTTGTGGGAGACCGCTCGCATACCGATAGCGGCGCCGGCAGCGAAGAGGGCGTAACGGCTTCAAGCCACGAGGAGAGCGCGGCGTCGAGCTCGTCCGCGTCGTCCGTGTACCAGCTGCCCGCGTGCGAGGCCGTGCGCGTCGATGCCATGATGCGCGCGGCAAGTAGGGCAAAGAGACGTCGTTGTGGTGGATGAGAGGGATGGTGGATAGATGGTTGCGCTATCGAGGAGAGCCGAGGGACCCGATATGCGGCTGGCTGGAGAATGGCATTGATTGGCACTTTCGACTCAGCTTGCAATCACGCTTGGACCCTGCAGCTCAACGTCAGTTTTTTGGGCGCTGGCTGGCTTGTGCACGCATTTTTGATGAATTGTTAGAGCTAAGCTGTATGCAGAAACATCTAATTCAATCTGTTTCAAGATCTGGCCCGATTTCAGAATTATTTCGGCTTCGTTGAGGCACGTGAGACAAAAGTTCGGCCGAAGTCAAGCCCACAATTTTGCGCGGAAGAAAGCAGGCCTTCCCAAAAATCCAGCTCGGAAGCCTGAGAAAGCCACTGAGGCCGTTCGTGACTGCGCCCTACTGCCTCAGAAGTCGAGCGCGCGCTTCACGAGGCAGCAAAGACACTCTTGTGTGAGAGGAGCTCAGATTCGAAGGTGCAGCTGAGCAAGCGTCCAATTCGAGCAGCCAACCAGAGCAGCAGGCACACACAGCACACAGCCGACAGCAGCAAGCAAGTCCGTCCGTCCGCCCGCACGCAAGCCCGGGGTTCAAGGATTCGAGATCGTCGTCGACACTACCGTCTCACCACCAACCACACATATCTTCAAGATGGCTTCCGCTAACATTTCCAAGAAGAGAAAGGTAAGGCTCACAACGACAACAACGACTTTTTCTGCACTCTGCTTGATGGGCTTTACACGGAAAGAGGGAGGAGCTCGCTTGCATCGACAACATCGACAATCGTACATATGCACATACACATTCGACTAGTGCAGGGTACGACGAAGCGGCCAGCAGAGTGCCATTCAATACGATCAGCTCGATGTAGGAAAGAATTGGAGGGATTCTCCAGCATCGAGGGAGTCCATCGCTTCGAAGATCGATCGATGCACAGCAGCCTCAGAGTATGATCGACAACTGCATCGGACAGCATCACGCGCACTATCAGCTATCAGCAGAACGTATCGTCACAGAGCAAAGTGATTCACAGCTGCAACGGCCGCTTTCGACGGTACTTGGCCCACCTTAAAGTCGCACATCACTGGTCACCTCAACAATCATCTGATTACAACTTCAACCAGCATGGGCGTCCAATCCAGCAGAAAGATCGCCAATCGTTCAAGCCCCACACACTTCAGCACATGCAACCAGCACACGTCTCGGATGCGCAGCTAGAAGATTAGATTGCTGTGCAACCCCAGCAGCCACCTGGATTACTACGGAAGCAACCAACACCAACAACAACCATGACTCCTTCCGTATCGCCCGCAACTCGAGTCCAGTTTCGGCGGTGATGCAAATCCGTGCGCATCTTTTCGTATCGACCAGCATCGACACCGCCTTTCTCATGACGTGGAGGTCCAACAGAGCAGAGCAGAAAACGTCGAACCACCCAAGCAGCATTTTCGTCACAGCAGCATTCTGACGCTCTCATCTTGTTCCTCTCCGTCTCCAGTTTGTCGCTGACGGTGTCTTCGCCGCCGAGCTCAACGAGTTCTTCACTCGTGAGCTCTCCGAGGAGGGATACTCCGGCTGTGAGGTCCGTGTCACGCACGCCCGCACCGAGATCATCATCCGCGCCACCCACACCCAGGAGGTCCTCGGTGACAAGGGCCGCCGCATCCGCGAGCTCACCGCCCTCGTCCAGAAGCGCTTCAAGTTCCCCGACAACTCGCTCGAGCTCTACGCCGAGAAGGTGCAGAACCGTGGTCTCCACGCCGTTGCCCAGTGCGAGTCGCTCCGCTACAAGCTGCTCGGTGGTCTTGCTGTCCGCCGTGCCGCCTACGGTGTGCTGCGCTTCGTCATGGAGTCCGGCGCCAAGGGTTGCGAGGTCGTCATCTCGGGTAAGCTGCGTGCTGCCCGTGCCAAGTCGATGAAGTTCACCGACGGTTTCATGATCCACTCCGGTCAGCCCGTCAAGGACTTTGTGGACGAGGCTGTTCGCCACGTCCTCATGAAGCAGGGTGTTCTCGGCATCAAGGTCAAGATCATGCAGGGCTGGGACCCTGAGGGACGTGCTGGCAAGCCCTTCCCCCTCCCCGACGCCGTCACCATCCTCGAGCCCAAGGAGGAGGCCCCCATCCTCGCCCCGGTCTCCGAGTCGCGACAGGCCCCCGCCGAGGTCGCCGCCCCCGCTGCGGCTGCCCCCGCCGCCGAGGTGCAGCCCGAGGCTGCCTACTAAGCAGCAGCGGCGTCGTCGCTCGCTCCATCCCCCTTTTTACACTCGCCCTCTCTCTTGCCCCAAGCTTCCCTACATTCCCCCCTTTTTTCTTAGTTTCTTTCGCATGTTGAGTCTTTCCGGCTCGGGTGCGCCCTTTGGCTGGTCCATCCCGATCAGTCGTTTCAGCGGACGCTGTACGTTGCAGTAGATCTCACTCTATGTACCACGGTCACCGTTTCGCGATCCTTCTGACACAGGTCGCAAGGCTACACCCAAAATATCATGATCGGCCATCGTGCCGCATTGCCTCACATTGTCTGTTGTGTGCTGCGTGTGCAAGTGTAGATGCAAATCATCTCCTTGCGGAGTGTCGTGTTGAGGAGGAGCGGTGCATCTGATCATGCAGAGGGCTGGACAGCTTGCCGAACGTTCGGCGCCCATTTTCTACGTGTTAGACCGTGTCAAGTCTGCTGTGGGGAAATTTCAGAGCTGCTGCGGTCATGTCGAGGCGCGGACCCGCTTGGCGTTCCTCAACGGTCAGAAGCCGCGCAAGCCGCGTCGACATGAACGGTTCAAGACGAAGCACTCTTTCAGACTTGACAGTATGCACACTTGCTCAAGTCTTTCTCGTTGTCATCATGAGTGTCTGATCCAAGTGGAATGAGGTAGATGCACACGACCGAGGTGATCGCTCCACACTCAACGGGAGTGAGAAACTCGTACGAACTGGCGAGAAAGCTGATCGACGCTGTTGGCTGCATCCGTAGAAGGAAGCCTTCTCAAAGCCCTATTTTTTTTTTGGAATTCCGTTTTCGGGGGACAGCCTGTCAACTGCCTCTGGTGTAGAATACAAAAAAGCAGAAAAACAAAATACAAGTTGGGAGCTGGCTCGAAGCGATTTTGTATTTGCTCTGAAAAAGAGCAGCGTCAGGCGAGTGTGAGAAGAAAACGGCTCTGCAGCTCTGTTCTCTCTCGACAGGGCAACAGAGAGAGGAAGGAAGGATCCAAGGCAGAGCAGAGCAGAGCAGAGCAGAGCAGAGCAGAGCAGAGCAGAGCAGAGCAGAGCAGAGCAGAGCAGAGCAGAGCAGAGCAGAGCAGAAGAGAGCGAAAAAGAAGAATTGGAGACAGAGACAGAGACGGGGAGACAGGGGAAGAGGGCGCAAAGCTTGGTCGTCGTCGTCTTGGCTCGTCTTTGGCTCGTTTCGTGTGAGAGCGACCGACAGCAAGGAAAGCCTTGACAGAACCATCGCCCTCTTCCCGCTGCTCTTCACCCTACGCTTTCGGTGTTTCGTATTCTTACACCTGGTTCCTATCACGGAAAGTACGTGTCATTCTCACAACGACCAGCAGACCAGCGACCACGCCATTGCAGACGGCGCTTCAACGGCAGCAGCAGCAGCAGCAGCAGAAAAAGCAACAACATTCCAGCTTGGCGACTACCAACGGGTTTTGTCGACGTTGAATACGCCAGAACGATTGCAGATTGCTCCTCGACCGACGTGCAACTCTTCAGCAGCCGTCTTGCGGCCATCGACACGACCGTACGGGCAAGTTGCACAGACTTGCTGTTCGTTCGAAAGCAAAGCCGTACGTCGAGCGAGGAAACTGCAATCTGCATCGCGTACGACATTCCGCTGCTGCGCCGATCCGACCAGCGCCCCGAATCGCCATCACTGCATAGCTCGACCTCGTCCGCACTGGTTCAGCTACCACCTCGCGCTTGCCGCTTAGCAACATCCAACTGACTCGCTCTCGTTCTCGTCTCCACTTGCTGCTTTTGTCGACCTCTTGCGACGTTTTCGTTTCCACCTTCTCTAGACTCTTCTCGCGTTCAACTCCTTTTTAGAAGGTTAGTACATCACATCATCACCGACTCGTCCCCTTCCTTGCGCCGCCTCCGACAATATGCTCGTGTGATCCTGCCCTCCGCCCGCAGTCTGTCCGACATCATGCCAAATCCACGCTTCCACCGCGGATCCAGCACAGGCGTGTGGCCCTTGCAACGGTGTCGCGCTCAGTGATGGATCGTCCGCGCGAGTGGAAGAGGTCGCTTGTCGTTCTGCAAACGACATGGCAAAGCGCAGCGTCATCGTGACCATCCTCGACGAAGCCGTGGGATTGTCAGATGTACCTCCAGTCAGTGCTCGAACCGGTTCGAGTGGATTGCACCCGTCACGCTGCACCACGGGAGAGCATCCTGTAGAGGCAAGGACTGGGAACGATCCCCAAAGACACTTGGCGCTATCGACACAGCAACGCTTAGGGCAGACCAAGCCGCTCTCGACCCATCCGTGGTCCTCATCGCTTCCTCCGCACATCAACAGCACAAGCCGTCTTCCCTGCCACGCGAGAACGTCACCCACTGACACCCAACCCGCACCTGCCACCTGTCCATTCAATCGCTACAGTCTACGCCCGAAAGGATCAAAGACGACCGTACGCAATGTCGGTCGCAAACAAGAACCCTTTCGCCATCCTTGGTGGTAAGTTTCAACACTCTTTCGACCAACGACCGGCAACCTCTGCTGCCGTTCACGCTCCGATGCCTCGATCGCCTCGGCCGAGTTTCAACAGCGAGCCTGTCGTATCACTGCATCACGAAGATGCTTCATGAATACTGACTTTCTCTGTATGTACCTACTTTCCTGCATCAACAGACGACGGTGAGGACGTCGCCGCCCCCAAGGCCGCTCCCGCCAAGGCCGCTGCCCCCGCCGCTGCTCCCGCTCCCCAGCGCAACATCCCCGGTGCCGGCAACCAGCGCCGTGGTGGTGCCCGCAACGGTGCTACCCGTGCCGCTGCCGGTGCTGACGCCGTCGAGGGCGAGCAGCAGAAGGACGCCCGTGCAGGCCGTCCCCGCAACGGTGAGAGCCGTGGCCGTGGTGGCCGCGGTGGCCGTGGCCGCGGTGCCCCCCGAGGCCGTGCCTTTGACCGTCACTCGCAGACCGACCGCGTCGACTCGCAGAAGGCCGTCGCTCAGGGCTGGGGCGGCGAGGACGGCAAGAAGGAGCTCGACAACGAGGAGAAGGCCGAGGCTGACGCCAAGGCTGAGGGCGCCGAGGTCGTCGCCGCCGGTGCTGCCGCTACCCCCGCCGAGGCCGAGAAGGTGCTCGAGGAGGAGGAGGACAAGACCATGACGCTCGACCAGTACCTCGCCTCGAAAGCCGGCAAGAAGCTCAACATCGAGAACAAGGCCCCCCGTGAGGTTGCGGGCGACGACTCGGCCTGGTCCAAGCTGACCAAGCACGAGAAGGAGGAGGCCGACTACTTTGCCTCGACCAAGACGCAGAAGGCCAAGACCAGCGCCAAGAAGGAGGGCAAGCAGCTGCTCGACATTGAGCAGACGTTCAACCAGCCCG